>JAWPHD010001108.1:0-357122 GCA_037043455.1 Cyrtodaria siliqua | reverse complement strand
CTCTCACAATCCTAAATGTACAGGTATCTAAAATAGACCAAAATCTCTCATAATCTTGCATATACAAGTATCTATAAATAGACAATATCTCTCATAACCCTGCTTGTATACAAGTATCTATAAATAGACCAAAATCACTCATAATCTTGCATATACAATTATCTATAAATATATGAAAACATTCTAATGCAACTATTATATAACATGTTGCTCCATTGGCTAATGTCGCAAAGTTGCGACCGTAAAACTCCCGATTTACCGTCTGAAAATATGTGACCATCATATGATTTTGATTTTTATATTGTAGCATTTGAATAGAACCATTAGAATCGTTGATAACCATGCCTAAGACTTTTGATCTGGGACGATATGTTGTTTGGTTTTACGGGGTGAAATTACGTTTTAAGGCTGGAGAACAAGATCTTGCATAACATGGATAAACCAGCATACTGCAACTGATTATAATGATTATTTTAATATCATCATTCTCTAAAATATGTTTTGTCGTTTCTGTGTTGTGCTTTAGGATATTAGGAGTAAGAGTAGAAAAATCCTTCTGGTTCATTATAGTCCTTGTTTCATTCTTTGTCATTGTATGTATACTCAGTTGTAAAAGAAAGTGTACACCGAGTTTTGTTTAGATTTAATTGTATAAAGTTTTTTTAGAATTAATTGAAAAATTCCAAATGAATATGCCATGTTTGGTACCAAAAGTTTTTTATCATTCCATTGCCAATATCATGGTTGTCATTGTTTTTCAATAGGTTGAATCATTAAGGGACGGACGCATGTTTAAAGATGATAGCATGTAGAGTAACATTGTCAAAGTGTACACTTTACTTTTGCAACTGAGTATACATATTTGTTCTAATTCTGTTAAGCAAATCAGAATGAAACCTTATAGATATGTTAAGTATTCTTTTAGCTAATTTTTTCAACCTGTTTAATTATTATAACTGATTTATAATTATGTCTATTTTCATTGACCCAGTGGAGATAAAATTATGTTTCTATTCTATTGTACTTACTTGTCTTCCTTATTCAGCAGTGAGACGTTCACCTGGCCAAGTATGATACGAAGGTACAACCGCAATTATACATCATCTTAAATCGTTGCTTCCACTGATTTCATATCAAATAAATTCTATAGATTACAAGTTTTTAATAATTATGTTTGATATTGTTGTGATACTGGTGCAATATAGAGGACAATCATTAGCTTTGGTTGCTATTTTTTAGCTTTATCAGGGCTGTACAAATCCGATAGCCGACGCCCGGGACTAGTCCAAACCATTAGTCGGGCATGTCACTTTTTCAAAGAGTTCAATCCCGATTAGTCCAATTCTTAAAACAAGAGGTCAATGACCTTGAAGCTCTACTGATTGATTTGTGATTTCAGGAAGAAGTCGCTACAGACTTGTTTTTCTGAAAAAAATTATTTTTAGCCGTGGCGGCCATCTTGAATTTCGGCCCGACCCTCGAAATTTCTGCTAGGATCATATAAGTTATAATTTTTTTCAAGAGCAACATTCCTGTGAAGTTTCATGAAAATCCGTCAAGTAGTTTCCAGAGGAGTAGTTGCTACAAGTTCTTATTATATAACTCTATGTAAACAAAGAGTGGCCGCATGGCAGCCATGTTTAACGTTGATATCAAAAAGATTTTCGGACAAGGACCAACATCATGGCATGCTGATCATTTTAGAAAAAGTCCCCATATCAATTTCACCTCTGTAGTTTTCATGAAGAAGTCGCTACAAACTTGTTTTTTAAAAACCTATTTTTAGATCTGGCGGCCATCTTGGATTTCACCATCAACATCAATTTTTTGCTAGGATCAACTAGACTTCATGGCAACATTTCTGTAAAGTTTCATGAAAATCCATTTAGTAGTTTCAGAGGAGAAGTCGCTACAAAAAAGTTTACGGACAGACAGACGGACAGACGGACGCCGCACCAACGGAATAAGACTCTGCTGATCTCTGATCAGTAGAGCTAAAAAAAGAGAAAGTCGGACGTGTCACTATTTGAAAGATTTCAGTCCCAGATTTGTCCAATTAACACATGTCAGCCACACTTCTCACATAATCCTTTAATTGCACTCGCTTATGCATTGCAATTAGCATCCACAACGGCGATTTTTATCAACAATCAAGCATGCCAAAAGTCCCCACCTCCAAACTACTTTATATCGACAGTCATATCGACATTATCCAATCAATTACCCGATCTACTTTAAATCCAAACCCGCTAGCATGTCACGTGGTGACTGAACAATGGCGCATACAGAGCTCAAACAAAAACACTAACAAGTTGATTAATTAGCAATCAGGCCGATTTGTCAGCAATCTTTTGATGAGTAAAGAACTAAGTACGTTTGATAATGGAAGCATGTTTGATATGAAACGGTAGGTGTGATTTTTTGTTGATTCTCAGTGTACTTATTGGCGTAAATTGCTACCAGGCATGAACGGTGTGGTTAAGCATAGTCAGTGTACTAATTACGTTCGAAGAAGGAGTAAAAAGAAAATGTATTAAAAACAAAACAAACTGATATACATACGACTTGATTTCAAATTTCTAAAAATGAGTTTGTTGAACTTTTTCAGTGTTAAAAATAAGGAAATATTCAGATAGAAAGTAAAAAATGAAAGTAAAATAATAAATTAGGAAAAATGTAGAATATGATTCACAGACAATCAAAAAGTCAAAAAATAAGATGTAAACAAACGTGACAGGACTTTTAAACAACACTGGTTAGATACCATCTCATGGTTAGTGTATCATGAGGATGATACAGATGTTTTTGTAAATTCTGCAAGGACTATCCCAAGCTTACCACAACCACACCCTAGCCTTGTATCCCTGTTTGTGTCTGGCTCAGACAAGAACCTCATAGTGTGCGCATACCAGTATCTACAAGAAGCTCGAAGACACTGCGGATGCTCCTCTGTGTAGCATAAGATTCTTACTATTGCTACTGTTTCACCCAATGGCAGCCTACAATCTATACAACTGAACCATGCATTAATTGTCTAAAGAGTAAATAAGGATTGTTTCATTTACTGTGTATAATGAATTATAGTTAGATATCCAAATCTGTTAAAATAAGACGCAATCTTTACCATTTTGAGAAATCCAAATAATTCTGGATCTTGTGTCCAATTTTTTGGGACTAATGACAATGTTTTTGGAACTAGTCCTGGACTAGTGACTGTAAAAAGATAATTTGTACAGCCCTGTTTATGTGTGAGGGGCCATCTTTGATATTGCAGGAAGTTGCATGTCAGTTATAACAATTATTTCTATGGACGTTTTCCTGCAATTCAGCTGCCAGTGTTTGAACAATTATCAAACAAAATTGCCATTCTCACCCGTTTTTGTGAGGTAGATCGGTCCTCCATGTCACGAAATGAAGTTTTTCTCTTTCATCATCTTGCTCTGCATCTCTGTCATGTGTGTCTGGTCATTCTGGGAAAGAGTCTGCTCATACCTCTGCAATTAAAGCAATTAAATGTATGGAATTATAATCTTTATAATGTGACCAATAATAAATAATATTTAGATTTATCTATTTTTTAATTTTTTTTTATTTTTCAGCTTAATTCCATGGGTAAGTAGTTATCCAGAGGCATTTATATAAATTAATAATACTAAGTCTCTGAACATTAAAACATATACCAGTACAACTAAATGTTTTGTTTGTATGTTTGTTTTACGTAATTATCAACACATGTAAGGTTATGACCGGTTGATTTTTGTGGTGTGGAGGCAGACCACCCATTTTTCCTGGGTAGAACCAGTACTCTACACCTCCCGCCATCCGTAAAGAATAGACACTTCCTCTCAAGTCGAGCTCCAATGGGATACATACCCGCAGCGATGAGAGGCGAAGGTTTACAACGCAACGTTGTTAACCATTTGGCCGTGGAGACGCTATAATAAAATGTATGTTGTACAATGACTGATATAGTATGAAACTTACTTGGAACCTCTCTGTGATTTTTTTAATTCTGTATCGTTGAACTGTGCGATGCCACGAGAACTTTCTTCTGAAGTATCTTCACCTCCTCCAGTTTTCTTCTTTAGTACTGATCCCGTGTCAAGCTAGAGAAGGAAGCATTTATAAGCAATTATTTTTTAAGACCTGAAAACTGGTTAGCAGACCCCGCGATGACAGCAGTGAAGTCTGTCCTTCTAAGCGACTTTGTTCGTTCGACCACCGTGGACGTACTACTCACGGTCAGTGCATTGGGTCATTGCGACGAGTGTAATAAGGGTGGAAACCACGCGCATCACAGCGTTTTTTCCCAGGTTACCTTTAAATATCTACTGTAGTTTTAATAATAAATTATAATCCAGAAAATATTTTTGCATGTCAAGTGTGAGCTATTATATACATTATCTAAAGATCTGTGTTAACGTATAATATGTAGATTAAATCACATTTAGAATATATATACACTTAGTATCCGTTTTATGTTTCAGGAACTCGAATTGAAGCCTACTACTGAGGGAGATCGGTAACCATCAATTCCCATTAATCTGAGTGTTATGAGAACTCGGCATTGACGTCTACTACTGACGTCAAGACTTGTCGTATCTTTACAATGAAAATGTGTAACTTTATAAACGTCAAGCTTGTCGTATCTTTACAATGAAAATGCAAAATCAATTACCAGTCGATGTAATAGACTCGTCCATGCATGTACTCAATATTCAGGCTTGAACATACTTCTATATAAACGATGTCAACATTTGGAGGTTTTCCAGTTATTAACATTCCACAATCAGAACAAATGTGAAGCCAAACGTAACAATACAGACAATAGTTCTGACGGCATATATAAAACATGCTGGAATTAAAAAACTTAGATCAAAACAAAACTTAGAAAACAGTGACATTGAACAAAGGCCGAATAGTCCATTATAATCATAATCACAAATTGAGTTTTGAGATTAGAAAACACAACAATTATGTTAATTAGTTATGATCCTATGGTTTGTTCTTATTTTGAATAGCCAAAAGAAACCATATACAGTGCTTTGGGGGTTATAGAATCACCTTGGGTTAAACGTCTAATTTAAAATGAAAGGAAAATGTTTATTTAATTTCTGATTTAGATTTACCCTTTTAGTTGTATGATAGCAAAATTTCTAAATTATTGTCCTGAAACTGTGATTTTTTAATAGGCGTTTTTGCACCAATATTTACATAATTATCATTTTCATCATTAAAAGTGCCAAACTGCAACAAGTTACCTTAATTGATGATTGCAATTTTGACTTCTTGTCCCTAACATTTGTTAATACAGCCAAATATTTATTTCTGAGTTTATTGTGACAGTATGAATTTTTCGTTTCAAAAACACACTTCATTCAGGTAGTATAGAATCATTTTTTCTGAGAGGTGTTGCACGTAGTGATATATTTTGCAAGGAAAAAATGTCCCAAATTAACTTTCACCGTTGAATAAATGTATGCTTATATGATATATCTTCAAGCCTGGAAAGGTTTTAAAACAATCTAAAATATATGAGAGCTGAGAAAATTGAATTTAAACAGGAAATGATTCTTTACTACCAATGATTCTATACAACCCCAAAGCACTGTAACATATGCACTTCGTTGCTTTAACAAAAATATATATCCGGCAAGCATTAAATAAAAGATGCTACACAAATGGTGCATGTATTTTTGTTTTCTATTTCAAGAATACATTATTGGTACATGTATAATTTGTAGTAAAGGATTCTAATCTTTGCCATTACTGTCCATTGCTAAACTCTGAAAAATAAACTTTTTTTATTATTATTAATAGAGGTTGATGCACTATTTTCAAACACGATTTATTTAAAAGGGCTCTGAAAACTTGACACAAAAAGTATCAAAATGCCATGAAAAATAAAGGAGATTATGACCCACTGAAAATTTGCAAAGAACATTAAATGGTCCATCATGGAACGATGACGTCATCGCGCCTTTTACACATATATGGTAAAAAAAAAATCATCTACTGAAAAGCTTGATCAATCCCTCCCGTGGTGCCACAGTTTCTTCGGTATATTTCTTGGGCATGACACTTTTCCTTAGCCTCGTCCGCCAGATGGGATGTAAACGGGCAGGTCTCGTGTATCCTCCGAGCACGTAAAGAACTATAGGAATCTATTCGATAATAAGAGTAGGGCACGGTTCCCCGGATTCCTATGTATCCCTTTCCCCCTCTCTCTGGGGCAGCTCTATTGTTGATGAGCCATTAAACAACATTCAATTATGCATCAGAGCAAAGGTAAATAAACCTCCATATACTGTGCTTTGAAAGATTTCACTGAACTTCCCGTGTTTACCTGTGATAAAAAAAAACTTAAGCCTGTATAGCCCTCCCTCGGAAATAAGGGATGTCATGGTAATCATAAATGATTGCATGCAGTATCAGTAGAAAACTATCAGCAGGTGACGACAAGTCTGACAGAACAGAGACTGAGTCACTGAGTAGTGCTAAAAGTAGTGCACTACTGAGTAGCACTACTGAGTACTCAGTGTCTGCTAAACGTAGTGCTGTTCCGATTAATCGATTTGATCGAGCATCGGTCAGTTAAGCCTTTTTCTGATTAACCGATTAGGACAGGTTTTTATTTTTAGATTACAGGATTTTTTTTAAAATTAAGCAGTTGGAGGAAATAAAAATAAAATAAAATTGGGAAAACTTCTGCGTCGGAATAAGAAATAAATTTATTAACTGAAAAAATTATTGACTGAAAATGTAATTATAATTAAATCATGATTTGTTGTGAAACAACAAGATTTAACATCAATTCTAAGATCATTAATAGAGATTTGAAAACCAATTTACTGCTCAGTATTGAAAAAATAAATTCACATTTATAACTCTTAAAGAAGCTGAGACACTAGCTTTTTTTATAAAAAAAAAAAGTTGTAGCAGATCAAACAGGCGAATAAATAATAAAATTCACTTTTATTTTCAAAAATTTAGGTAGGTGGCAAAATTATCTCCTATTTTCATTCACTCTTGTAAAAGTTTTAAAATGTAAGAATGTACAAGAGAATAAAATAAGATTAAATTTTCTGCAAAAAGTAATCATATAGCTCTAAAAGGTGTATCACAATGTATAGTTTAAATAAACACTTGATTGACCGGCTTTTTTCCATCATAAACATGGGATATATGTCGAAACTCTAGCAAACACAGACTGCTCTTTTTTCACATCCGTGGCTGAGAAAATTCCCTACTTTTTTCTTTTAAAAAAACTCTCGAACATTATTATATTTGCAGGGTTCTGGAAATATTTTGAAAATCCACTTTGCCTCTGCCCATAATGTCACTTGCCCCATATTTAAGAACACTTAATTGCTCTAATAATTGGCGCTTTACGATTATTCATTAGGGTTCTCAATAGACGCATGGAAATTCAATTTGAACCAATTCTGACGCAGCTAATTTACCACCTGTGGGTTCTTATGAACCTGTGCGTTCTTATGACGCGCATGTATTTGCTTCCAAGCATCAATCCAATACACATGTACCTATTTTCGATAGTCCAAACAATGAGCATGCGCTGCATAACAGTGATTGACACCTTGCCTAACGACCTTGATCGCCTCTCAACCAATCAAAATCGCTGCTATCGCAGCCTGTGGCACTGAGGCGGAAATAACCTGTCTGTAAATGGTGTCACTGTGTAATCTAATCGCTGCTATTGTGTTAATAATTTAACGATTATCTTTGAAGTTTATGATGCTTTTTGCGGGTGGAGACTATTCTGACTTGATTGGATTAACTGTTTAATTGATTGCTACCGGCTTCTGATTGATTACCGGTTAATTAGACCGCACTGAGATAAAACAAATGCTAGCGGTCAAGCATGTCGGAGAAAATAAAATTGACTTTATTTGTATTTGTTGTTTGTTTGTGTTAATTTTATAAATCAACGAAATGTATATAAACAGAGCGTTTTTTAACCTGGGTTATCGTTCAGTCAAAACTTACCGGACATTACGCATTGTGATAGTTTGTGTTTTAACTGTTTACGTACTATTTTTGTGCTATCGAGTAACGGACTTTATTAATTTATGTATACACAAATGGCGCAAAGAAGTATATTTTCGTTTATGTTATCGCAGTCTACGAAACGGCCTGTTTGGGATGCACTGTCTGAGGTTGCACTGTCTGACCCCGAAGAAGCAGAAAATAAGAGAGCTTGTCTTATAACAACACCAATAACTTATAATATATAATAACACCAATAACTTATAATATTAACAAATGTGGACCCCAATTTATTAAACAGCCTCACATAACTTTGAATCTTTGACATAATGACACATATTATTGTGAAATGGAAAAGTAGTTTTTTAAGTTTAAAGTTATTAAAGGATGTTTAAAAAACGGCGCTTCGATTTGTTTGATTTATATTTGACATTTCAATTTTGACCCTTGGGATTTTTGAGTCAAGGGTCATATGACTCTTCACTTTTAAAGTCTATTGAGAACCCTGTTCAAGTTAAACGGGATGGATCGTCGCATAATTTGGACCATTATACTTAGTGAAAAAGAAAAGGAGAATGTATTTAATTGTATTAGTTAATACATTGTAATTATTCATATAAAAAAATCAAACGGTTCTTCTTTGTGTCTATTACATATTTGTGTTACTTCAATCATAAAATGATGAATGTGACAGTATACAAACTAATTTTATTCCCCCCTCCCACCTCACCAAGCACCACACACACAGCCCATTATTTTTGATGACCATCCAAAAAAATTGCTTGGCAGCTAGTGTATGGAACTTTTAATATCACAGTGTGTACAATTAACCAGTTGACAGAAAAAAGAAGCTATTGTGTTCATTAAATGTGTGACAAGCAAAGAAACAAGACAAAAAAAGACAAAAACGTTATTAAAAATATTCACTTGGCCCCCAATATCTGTAACCATGGTAACGTTCCTACGCCTTTGTTTTGGATCTAAAGGGAATTAGATGAAAGCAAGAGGCATGAATAGGGTTTTCATTAAATATTATTATTTCCCCTTTAACTCGAAAAATGGCGCTTATTCTCCCCCTCTTTTTCCTACCTACCTACCCTAACTTTTTGACAGGGTGAAACCAGAAACACACAAGTTGTTTTTTTAGGCCCAACAGATAAATTATTTTGAACTATATATAATTTCTATATCTTCGTTCAGTGAAGATAGCTGTTACTGGATGAAAGCAAAATTTCAAAAATGTATACTTTTACATAAGTCTTTGGCATGGATTGGTCCAAATCGAGAAGATTACATCAAGTGTCCTTTTCAGGCTTTTGGCAGATACCATCCTAATATCATGCTACTTTCAAAGATAAGATTTGCATTGTTATGATGGATTAATACAAACCTCCAGTTGAATGAAATCTTTATTTAAGTCGTCCCAGTCTTGGAGGGTGGACTTAAGTTTAGGACTGTCAATATCTGGCGGCAATGGATTCTCTGCAACATTGCCCTGTAAACGGTTTTTACCAGCATCTTCAGTGCCGTCTTTCGTGTCCATTTTTTGGTGATGATGATGTCGGTGTATCATTTATATTGCACAAACCGTGAAAATCACATTTAAATCACATTTGAACACCAAAGTCCAGGTTCCAAACTCTATACGTTATCAGATTCCAAACTCTATACGTTATCAAGCTGTCATGTTGCATCCAATTCAAGTATAACAACTTTGCAATTTTTTTATTTAAATCAACACCACTACTGTAATGTTTAAGAAGTAGTCGCCATAAAAAAAATATGGTTAGGTTTGAATAAAAGTGATTGAGCAGACATTAAATTTATGCTCACGGCCTGCTGCCCGTCTGCCTTTTGTGATGATGGTAGAACTTGTTACCCAACCCATTTGTCAATATATTTCTATTGTATATATGCGGATATTATTCTGTATGTAAAATTATTGGCAATAAAATATGTTTAAATCACTAATAAATCCAGTCACCGAGTCATATAAGAAGACAGATGTTATCAATGCAACCATATAGAAACACTCACCGAAGAAAATGATTACAAACGGTTCTTGGATCGACTAACTCTTAGATTCCTTTGGTTCCTTTACACGCCCGGAGGAAAGACCCCAAGTACAGGAACCACCTGGTTAAGGGGTATGTGGCTTGCTCCGAGTCGCATCACAAGCGCAAAGTTTCCTGGCGGCAGTGTCTCGAATCCTGTAACCTTCCTATTACATGGAAAGCATGCTACTTACTGCATTACTGCAAGGTATACAGCAGACTGGACAAATACAAGTTTGACACAGAGTTGATAACAGCATTAGATTTCAAACTTCCCTAGTAATCAGTTGCCTGCAAGTTATACACCTGAATTATTGTTATTATTTTATATTCCAATACAAGGGGCACCATGTTCCATGATCTCAACGATTACAAGGCAAGCAAACTACCACTAGGGCACTTTTGCCCCACATATTAATTTTAAAATATAACAAGAGCTTTCGAAAGGACAGCACATTTTCCTTCGATATATTGTTTATTTATTCGGAAATAAGTCGAAAAAGGAGCACAATTCTGTTAAAAAGTTATGGCACTTGTCTGTATAAGTTTCTTGAAATTGACTTTACGTGTCAATGAATTCCTTCAATCGGTTTCTGAGATGTGAGCTTAGCGGAAAAGGTTCACAGACGCCGACGTCCGGTGAGAGTAGAATAGATAGCCTTCTAAAAGATGAGCTTAAGTATATTATATACCTAAAGACCATGCTGACGTACCATGAGAATCCAATTAAGAATTGTTGTCCAGTTTTCATAGGACGACTCGAAATCAAGATCATGTTCAAGCAAATGAATATTTTTATGCTGATGTCCATATTCCAACCTAGTTTTAACATCAGAATTTCGCATCTCTTTTAAGTGACACTAATTAGGTCAATGGCGTAATGGTAGAACATCTGCCTCACATTTTAGAAGGCTGTGGTTTCAATCCTCAGCTGGGTCATAAACAAATTTCTAGTAGTAGCTCCCTTGATTGACGCTTAGCATTTAAAAGTTAGTGCTAGGATTGGTCGGCCCGGTGTCAGTATAATGTGACTGGGTGAGTTGTCGTGTCACGTGTCTACAGCGCGGTATTCCAGTGTGGCAGAACAATAAAGATGAGCAAAGAGCTCACTGCTACAAGTGGACACTATAATGATGACTGAAACATTGTTAAATGTTAAACCCCATACATATATACATATGCATACATACACTGCCTGGGTTATAAAGAGAAAATTGATCCAATGTAGTGTTTTTACTGTTTTATTGCAAATAGTCATAGATTACATACAGAGACAAAAGTATTAATGATGGATGTAAACATGCATTGATTCCATTTTACCGAACGCCCAATTCAACATGTACAATGGTGGTGATAAATGCTCACGTCTAATATGCTTTATACTTAACAGTACCCAACGACACATGATGAAAGCTTCTAGGAACATTTTTATTGCTCTGGTTCCTAGAAGATTCCATCAATACAATGGCTATATTACTATACTTTTCTTGCTGCAGCTTAATTTTCATTTCTACAAGAAAAATAACTGCTCTTATCTTAAATTAGTTCCCTTGGTTGGTGATCAGTACAATCTTAGCAAGATCACGTGAAGCAGAGTTGCTTGATCTTCATCCCAATCAAAGCTTTTATCCTTGATGGTTGTTGAGACATAGGCGCTGGTTGGACAAAATCCACATCTGTGATCTCAAGTAACTATTAAAGATTTCTTGTGACGAGGGCCGAGACCCCTAAACTCTGAGTTAAATCTCTTTTTGTCCAGTTCAACTCATTAACTTGAGGTTCAAGTGAACTTGCTCTACAACCAAGGGACCCAACTTTTAAGTAGATATTACTACAAACTCTGAAACTGTAGTTTGAAATACTTTTTAACAAACACGTACCTTGTGATGGAAAGTGACCAATTACATACAATTCTCAATTACGCCATTCATTAATGATTTGAGTGAAACAAATATTTCATTGACGCGCCTGCCTTCAATGTGACATAATGAGAGATGGTGAGATTAAGGTGGTGCATGTTTTCGTTTGTATGGCGATGATGGATTTGTTCAAAATCGAACGACGTGACAGATGTTCATCCCAGTCATGGCGTTCTCACGTTAAACATTTGCCCAACACAACAGACGTATTAATTCTAGTTACTGCAACTTATCAAACCGTGTCATTTAGATGTCTCACCAAAGCAAGAACCAAGACCTCATTCTTTACAATGTTCTTTTTCTTGGAAAAGTGGAGCTGAAAATATGGCATAATGTAAAGTATTGGAACCACCATGATGTCATTTCCCTTTTTATTCTAGACCTTGCACATCCAATGGGCCCAATACCTCAATATGTCGACACCAGCTAGTTACAACAGCCTAGCATTCACACCTCGAAATCTGAACGCTGCCAAACTGGTCTTGAATTCACCAATCATTTTTGACAATATTCTTGACTTAAGCCAAAGTATGCAAATTTTAATAACAAATATTTCTGTAAGTTTAAAGTATAAACAGTTGTAACAAGCTGCTATGTATAAATATGATAAATATTAATAAATAGCAACTTCATACGAGTTTATTTTTTGAAGGTCATGCGAATATTTGTAAACAAAATGCGAGTACTTGAGCTCAAATCTAAGAATAGCATGAAGAATGGTTGGTGAATTCCTGGCAAGCAATTTAAGTTGTGTATCGTCTGAACACTAGTTCTCTCTGGTGAGGCATCAAATCTGATTTATCTTCAATACATATTAAAGGTGTTAATTAAAAAAAGCTCACTCAAAATGAACAACATCTCTGTTCCATGAAGAAAAAATCATTTCTTGGAACTCAAATATTTTAGTAAAACTAAAAAGTTTACTATAAAAAGCTACTTCCCAAATTATATTTCTACAGTAAAATCAACAAAATGCTTCTATTTTAATAGGGGAAACAACACTAAGTGTTTACAAAAAATACACATCTCAACTTTCAAGTTGAAGTTTTAAGCACAATACCCAGATATATTGTAACCACTCTCCAATAATACAAAAGTAAAACAACTCTGAATACAGCTTTGCGCAGCAAAAGTTCTTTCTATTAACTTACAAAACACTGGACAAATATTAAGATATATCAAAAGCAGCTCGTTAGTTAAAACTTTTGAAAAAGACTCTGATGCAAATAATTTCAACAGCAATGAAGATGAGCATAAAATATTCTCTTAATATTTCAACGACTTTTATTTTGCATTGATAATTTTCCTTTTCATCGCAGTTCAAATTTTCTGTATTTTTCAAAAGGATTTAATATAGATTTATACTAACATGTCTATGCACTGAAACCCTGCCACTGCTTGTACATCTAGGACAAATCTGGACTTACACTGCACGTATCACTGTCTGGGCTTACAACAGGACTACAACATAATCCATGTTGTATCCACTTAACCTACACACATGGACATGACAGGATCAGCTAAGATGTACTTGTCATAGATAACAAAGTGGCAATTCAAGTTTTAGATTTAGTAAACAAATCTCTTAGAGTTGTCCTATATACATTCATTATAGGTAATCTGGACATATTTTCTCAAACAAGCATTATTAATGAGCTGAAAAAACTTGAACGAAGGCGGAAGTATTTTGAATTTTAGTTGATTTTCTGTGGTTAAAGGGACACATGGCAATCTTGAAGTATTTGAAATGGGTGTCTCGATTTATATATTCAGTATCATATTTACTTTTACCCTGGTTATATTCAAATAAATCAGATTTTAAGTATTCAATATTGAGTCTTATTATACTATAAGTTTTAATATATTATTGGTGCAATAATATCAAAAATTAATAATATGCAAAAACAAACGGCTTAATACAATTCTTACAATTAACATTAATGATTGAACAAATGCAAATTATGTAGAAAAACTAACCGGACGCCGCTAGTTTTTAAAAAATCAAGATTGCAATGTGTCCCTTTAAAATGTGTATTTATCAATATTCCGTATATGGGAACCAAGAACTATGATGTTAAAGTACTCAAAATGGCAGCTCACATATCAATTTTAAAACTGAATTTAGTTTTACAGCACACCAACAAAAGAAAGGCTATATGGCGCCAA
Organism: Cyrtodaria siliqua; assembly: GCA_037043455.1. NCBI lineage: Eukaryota > Metazoa > Mollusca > Bivalvia > Adapedonta > Hiatellidae > Cyrtodaria > Cyrtodaria siliqua. Next base: position 342,976 of record JAWPHD010001108.1, on the reverse strand, counting down.
ACAAGAACGAACATGCTAGAAATGTAAATAGCCATATCATCCAATTTTGATATTGCTTTCACTCTTTTCCAAATTTTTCAGGTTTCTCAATAAAGAAGCTTGTTTGAAAATATGCCAACATTCCTTTTAAACCAATCAGCACCGTCGTACTGTACTTGTACAGTTCATTTTTAAACATAATTTCATTTATACAAACAAATATTTAACTCCTAGCCACTCCACAATATTTTTTTAATTTATAATATAATTACTATGTACAGACATAAACACAAACACAAGTTACTGTAAGACAAGTGTCAAGCATTGTGAATAATATAGACCCTGAGGTGGGTAACTGTGAAAAACACTGGCGAACCAACTGTACAAATATTCAAACACATAATGATAAAAATGATGATAATGGTTAATATACAGTTTACATGAATCATTTTTTTTACTTCTTATTTTTTAAAACTTCACGTTTTACCTGAACTGTTCTTTAAATAATTACATTTTACCCGAAATGTTTTCTAATTTGTACTCGATTTCATTAATATACCCAAGATGCATATATCAGATGTGTACCACTTTCATACTTGTACATTTAAAAGTCATTTAAGTCCTCTACTACTTTCCATATACAAACTTATTATTGTGTTTCACCTGCATAATACTACTAAATCATACGCAATAGCATCAAATCGTTCATTAATTAATTGCGATTTCTTTTGATTCTTTTAAAACAATCTCTCTTTTTATCAGCATCAACCGCATTCACAAAAGTTAAAGCTTCACTTTTCTCCAAGAAGAATTGAATTGAATTGGGGTTTTAAGGCGCACCAACACATGAAAAGGTTATATGGCGCCTAAAAGGCATGAACATGCCAGGCTCATCTTCCATGTACATCGAGATAAAATATGGAAAATGGGCCTAGAACCGTCTCACAATGCAGGGGTCATGATGAAGACCTTTAATGAGCATGTACAAAAAATGACAAAATGAATATGAATGGGGGGGTCCTACCCATCTGCATGTGACGGTGTGTTTGCAGTGGTTGTATTCTACCCCGGCAACCACAAGAAGAAAGAAGTCACCGAGTTGCACATATTGTAAAACAATCAAAGGGACACAAACAGGGAAACAAGGAATAGCGACTGGTGAGAACGCGTTTTTTAAAGTGGCACACGGCAATATTGAAATTTGTATCGAGCATACTACAGTACAATCTCAATTTATTTATTCAGAATAATTTTTACTTGTATATAATATTTAAAAAAATGTTGCATTTCTTTTTTTGTTTATTTGTCTATCATAGATCTATATATAGTATTGTGGCAATATAATCAGCAGTTAGTAATATGCAAAACAATTTATTTTTTTAATTAATATTATGATTGAAAAAATGCAAGTTATGTCAAAAAATAAATAAATTATGCGACGCCATAAATTTTACACACATCAAGATCGCCGTGTGTCCCTTTAACTGTTGATATGTACTCGATGTTACGTTTACTTCGGGGCACAGACAGTTTTATTGCTGTCAAAAATATCTAGAAAACATTCCTTTCTTCACCATTGGGAAGAATGGTTCTTTTCTACATAATTTGATTAACAAACAAAGGTGCCAACTGTGGATGTTTAAAACAACATCCAGATCTAAAATCCGTCATAACATTATAATCCAAAGTCTAGTAACTCTCTTTGATCTAAAACTACATTTACAACCAGTCTTCTTCATTTCCTGTATATCACTGTCGATCATATTTAAAATTAGTCGCACAACTTTTTTTCTATTTTTACCATTCACAACAATACAGTAAAACAGAAGGCATATAAAATTGAATTGAATTGGGTTTTACGGCGCACCAACACATGAAAGGTTTTATGGCGCCTAGCATGAATGAACATCCCAGGCTCATCCTCCATTTACATCGAGATAAAATACGGAGAATGGACCTAGAACCTTCTAACCTGCAGAACTGCAGAGTTGCTGCAAATTCTATTGTAGACACTCCATTTACGATGGAGCCACGTTTCCACATTTGCATATGCGGTGTCGAAAGAAAACCTTGAATGAGCATGATAAAAAAATGACAAAATGAACAAAAACAAACATAGCAAAGACTTAAACCACCCTCTATACACATATACAATATAATAAATACAGATTCACTACTGGTTATAATTTAAGATAACATTCCTTAGGAAAAATCACAGACTATATACACCGCCTTGGAATGACAACAATAATAATATATCTGTACACACACAAATGTACACAGCTGTTGCGAATGCATCAAAAACATCTCGCATTCATACACAAAAGTTGCAATATAATTCATAAACAAGGAGTCGACTCGTTGAAGTCGTACAGCTATTCAATGACTATGTAATGAATGAAGTATGACTAAATGTATCATAATGAGCCAAACAACCGGGCTGAACTGCTATAAGGTCTACTACATATGTACAAGTTCAATCCAGTTTTAGCATGGTGCGTTAAGGTGAACTGGAGTTTTACGGCGCACCAATACAGAAAGGTTATATGGCGCCGCGCCAACAAGAATGATTGATTGAATTGGGGTTTTAAGGCGCACCAACACATGAAAAGGTTATATGGCGCCTAAAAGGCATGAACATGCCAGGCTCATCTTCCAACCTTCCAGGCCCACTCTCCATTTGATCTAGATAAAAACTATGCATAATGGGCCTAGAACCTTCTCTGACACCTGCAGAACTGCAAACTCTATTATAAACTCTGTTTTTCGCTGGAGCCACGGTGCATGATCTTTCGACAGCTTTAGATCATTAAATTTGTACGCCGAGTACTCGTCGGAAAAAATTTATCTATATCGCCTTGAAGGTTGACAAGGCTTTGTAGATTATTTAATGTTTTATAACCAAAGAATAAAGATACTTTGGAAGAAAATCCAATTAAATACAAATAAACAACCAAGGTGGTCCTATTTGACGACAGTTTTGAAGCGCAACATCACAGAAAGGTTAAAATGTTTCATCGAAATAAAACTATGCAGACTGGGCCTAGAACTTTCTCACCTGCAGAACTGCAGAGTTTCTGCAAATTTTCGTCTGCATGCAGATGATATTCATCTTTCGACTGATTTCTCTGTGTATTTCTTTGACATAAAACTAACTCCAGCTTTAACACACCATACTATAACAGACGATTGATAGAAAACTACTCTTCTATTCTAAATAGCCAGCATAAAGCATGTGTAAATAGTAATGCACAACTACACGTCAAAACTACACAATCTTCAAGTACAAAACACAGCTACACACACTCATATATACAGGTATAAAAATGCATATAAATAAACGCTACTTTATCTCTATGGACATGTAAAATCTGACAGACCCAGTTTTAGGAAACCGTAACGAACAAATAAAAACGTTACAAATAATATGGATCCGCGCTGACAGCTCACAGACATTATAGTGGAATCTGAGCTGTTTTATAGTTTCCTAATAATGTTTTTAAAATAAGTGCATAACGGTATCAGTCTACGTCTTTTTTTCTTTCAAGTAGTACATCTTTCCATCTAATTTTATAAAATTTACAAATTGGCCATTTATATTTTTTACTTATGTCCATATAAGAATTATTATTTACAATTATTAGGGGTACGAGATTCGTTTTTGACATAACATACTCGTTTTCTATTTCTGAACATCACATGTAACTGCACCACACTTTTTAGCATTAAATTAAGTTCACATGTCACCCCACCCATTCAATGAAAGTCAAACAATTTTATTTGTCAAAGTTTCGCGGGGGGTTTTCAACAGATAACACTCTTATCTTGTATCCGTCAAATACTGAAAATGTGGCGTTTTCATATTTCTCTAAAAGCAGCTGTGAAACAAATGTATAATGTACACAGATAATACTTCAGCTTTTTCTTTATAGATATCACACATGTCAGTCCATGTTTATCCGATGCGGTCTCGAAAAAAATAAATGACACTGTGGTTAAACCACTTTTCCTCACTACTAAACTCCTACACCGATGAGCTTTTTAAAAGTAAATCTGAACTAAAAGTCGCATATGCTCGTGGAACTTTCACACGTCTGAATTATACACATGTAGTAGCTTGTAATCAAGTTTTCTCGAGCATCCTCACAACATATTAAGGATTGCAATCACCAATTAATGTCGGCGCTGTCCAAGTTTTCTTTAAAAAAACGAGGAATGGACAGGCGCACATCTCCCGAGCTAAAGCAATTGCACCATCCAAGTAAATACTATAGTTTTTTCAGTTTCAAGCATGAGCATCGGCACGTGAAATTCAATTTCATTTATATGATTATACCCTGAGATGATAAGAAATCACAACAGATTGTCAAGAAATCTGCATTTGCCGAGAGCTTTTAGACGCCGACATGAAGCGTTATGTTGGCACAAATACCAAATACTTTTAAAATCTTGTACACCGATACATTTAATTTGACCGACTGTATTTTTTCCATGAATATAATTGGCACTAATATTCCTAATTTTTTCGACACATTTTATTTAATTGTATTTGACACATTAAGGCATTCATCAGGCCTTTCTAGTGTTCTTTTGAAGTTTTCCTACACTTAGTGTATATACATCATTCATTAACAGCAATCGCATCACTATAAATTAATACATATAAATACCGTAACAGTGTTTGTACGTATATTACATAAAATGAGATCAAAGAAATAGAATAGAAGAGCTGACCCGTTATCAGAAATGAACGATTATGATCATTTCGCACGAGTGGATTGTGCACGTGACTTGGAACGTTCAACATACATTGTGGAGTCCGCTAGAATTAGCGCGGGATTTGGAATATTCAACATGCATTGTGAAGCCAGGTAGAATTGTGCACGTGACATGAGTGTTCAAAGTGCATTGTCGAGCCAGGTTGAAGCATAACGCATTCGTAGATTCTACTTTCGTAAAGGTTTGAGGGAGAAAAAGTGCATCTATTTATAAATAATGTCAAATAGAAGTATACAATACCATGATTTAAATGATACAGAAATATGCTATAAAATGTTTCTACTGTGCTTTAATAGTACCTATACAAATATCACACAACATCGGTGAAAGTACAGGTTTTCCATTTTAAAGGGACACATGGCAATCTTGAAGTGTTTCAGCATAACTTGCATTTGTTCAATCATTATATATTAATTATACAGTAATACATTAAGCAATTTAGTATTTCATATTATTAATTTTTGATATTATTGCACCAATAATATATTAAATATATTATTGGTGCAATAATATCAAAAATTAATAATATGCAAAAACAAATTGCTTAATGCTATTCTTATAATTACTATTAATGATTGAACAAATGCAAGTTATGCTGAAAAACTAAAGATTGCCATGTGTCCCTTTAATCATCATAAAATTATTTCAGCTCACCGTCACTATAATAGCGAGTGCGGTTTTGAGATTATCGCAGCTAGAAAACTTTCGTTAAAATTACCATCTTTCTAAATAATTCTGTTTTAACTGTCGAATATATCACAAGATAAAGATTTGAAAGATGAAGAGAATAAATTTATCGGAAAAAAATCAGATTTCGTCAAAATATCATTATTTCTAAATTGTACGGCTGCTAAAATCTTTACATTTAAATTGTTTAGATTTGTTATAATTTTATAAGACTTCACACTCACATGAAAATACAGCTAATTAAAAGCACCATAAGGAAAATATAAAACCGTCTAACAATTTTTAATATTTTGATATTCTCACAATTAAATTTTATTTTTCCTATTAGATCTCTGTTAAGAAATATATTTTATTTACTTGCTAAAAAACATGACCAAACATCCATCATTGTTCACTTGAAAGTTGATTATCATACTGTTTTGAGTTTTAAGTAATAAAACATGGAGTTTGGAGCATCAAGGCCAATAAAAATAGTAGGTGGAAAAGCCAACGGAACTTCGTTTTAGACCCCACCACCACAATGCACATGACACGATTTTGTTCTTGGTCTTCAGTTTAATTTTTTGTCAGACAACAACATTGTTACAAGAGTTTGTATAGGTAATTCTTGCTTCATAGCCACAGCCATCTCTGCCTGCAACATTGGTGTGAGGAGTTTGAAATTTGGTGGTTAAACAAATGCAGTTTATGAATGAAAGAAAATTAAAAAATGTTTTTTTTCCATTCCTGTTTTATGTCAAGAGGTTTTCAGCCATAGATCAAACTCTTTGACATTGTCAATCATTTTATGTTGAATGTTGCACACAATTTATTTTCCAAAAACACCTGTATTTTTATTTGGCCTAAACAATTTGATTGGATGCTCCTACTTAATCCTTACACTTTGAATGGCCTATGCATCTTTGACAACTTGGAAAGCTATCTTTGAACACAATTTAATTTAACTGTTATGATTTGCAAATACATCTTTCTAATTTCTGTTGCACACACGTATGTAAAATAATATCAAAAACTCTCAACAATCTACAACTGAATCCACTTTACACCTCCAGAACTGAATTGCAGCCTAGTAAAACTGTAAAACTCCCTTTCGTCAGTTCTTCGCACCTTCTTTCATGAAAATTATTTAATTTTCAGAATAACAGATATGTATGTTAAATGGAAATTACAAATCCAAATTCATCTTTGCTTCTCCCTTTCCTTCGATTCTTCGTCGACAATACCCACCATGCGTCTCTTGCCTTGAACACCAATCGAAATTTGGAACATTCACCTGTTCATATTACAACCTGCCTGCCACTCACTGGCAATGGGATGGTCGTTTGATTTTTGGTCCACATTTTGCACTGGTTTAGCTCTATTTGTTCATTTGTACACATAAAACTAATAATAAATATTTGGCAGTAGATGAGATCCCAGTCTGTCACTCCCAAACGTGAGGTGACGGCGGAAGTTCGGATGGCTGGGCAACCTGAGAGCTGAAATATACAGACGTCGAATTAAAATTTGGGCACATTACAATTTAAAGGGACACACGGCAAATCTTGAAGCAGTTACCAAGAATTATAATTAGCACTTTGATTACCAGTATCATCTTCACGTTAAAGGGAATGTAGCGACACAGCAAAATATATTATTGAACGTTCTGAAAAACTGGAATATGGGTGAAAAAATTATCAAAATCAGATGATAAACAAAGAAGATATGATCATTTGAAGTTGTTTTTTTAAACATATATGGAAGCCGCCATTTTGCGAGCTGTACCATCACAAGTTCTAAATGACCATATATGGAATATTCATAAATATGAAAAATTACCGATTTATAGGGGAAAAAATGACAACTATGAAAAATATGTATACTTAATGGCAATAATGCTTTATATGATCAGCGAAGGATTTTGCATTCGTTTGCAGTGATTATCTTTATCAATATATGGTAACGTGGAACTATGACGTCATAGTTCTCAAAATGGTGACTCCCATATCTGTGGTGGGGGCATACAAAGCTAAAATCAAACTCCTCGTTAATTTAACTTCAGATTAGTCAAAGTGTTTGTGACAGTATCATGATGGAATTCAAGTAAACTTGGTATTAACTATATAACAATTTTGAAGAACACCATAGAAACATTCTCCATCAAAACCGTTCATGTACCGATGTTACATAATATCAACAAAAGGAATATTTTTGTTATATTTCATGTTGCATAATATGAACAAACTGAATTTTTTTGTTATATTTCATGTTACATAATATGAACAAACTGATTTTTTTTGTTATATTTCATGTTGCATAATATGAACAAACTGAATTTTTTGTTATATTTCATGTTGCATAATATGAACAAACTGATTTTTTTTGTTATATTTTACGCTGCACTAAGTACATTTTACACAAAACATATGTTTGCTTACCTTGCAAAGTTTTTGAATGATATGGAGTTTGGATTAAGGCATAATGGCACTCGGTTTCCTTTCTGTTGTTCCAGTATAAACTTGTGTAGTTTTTCTGTAACAGACAGGTTAGAATTGTAAACAATACACGATATAACTAGTTAAACACTCATCTTTTAATGTAAAATAAATACAATTAAATTACAATAATTGCACATACCATAGATTGAATGTTTATTTAATTCTGGCTCTGAGCATGAATTATGAGAGACTACAATGCACATACTTTTCTTACTTTTATATTATCTAAATTACACATATGGAGACTTTTTAGCATTAGGGTCATTCCATTAAAACATAAATGGGAGCCCAGGAAGGCAATTCAACAAACATCTATGGGTGAACCCTATTTTTCGACATCTGGTTCTTTAAACTCAATTTTGCATCAACGGTTAGGTATTCTATTTTGAAAGTGCCTTCCAGGGGTGGGGTCCCATGTATGTTTTAAAGGAATAGTCCTTATGATATATCAAGGTAAAACTTGTATTTGTATTATGTATGCAACCGATTCGTTAATAAGAGTTTCTTTGAATACTGTTTAACAGCTCATTAACACAGCGATTATTTAGAATCGAAGTTTAAGGTTATGATTTAAGGTCAAAGTCAGGTTTCCCTGGTTAGGTCATCTACCACTTTTCAAAGGGATATTTTTTACTTAATATTTCTTGCGAGACCATCTCCAAGGCATTTAAGAACAGTTCTTGACATCCCAAACAAACAAAAAGTCTTTTACCTTTTACTTTAAATACAGATGTTAATTCATCTTCGAAGTCGTAACGGAACGGTTCTTTGCATATGGGTTCAAAGTCGCTGGTGTAATGTCTCACGCCGCCCACGTTGTGGCAACATGTACACATACAGGAATGGTAACGTAGACGACCTTCGTCTAAATAAGGGTGTGCTAGTGCGTCTGCCGCCGTGATTCTCTTTTCCTGCGAAATAGTTAAAGTATAAATGTCTTTAAACTGTGGACTGGTATAAATAACCTTACAAGAAAGTCAAGTGATATTTCGTTAATTTGATACACACTGAATCTTAAAGTATCAATGACTTCCCAGCTTGATTTATTGTGCGATACTGCAAGCAAATATGTTTAATAATACAGGGGATGGGGAGGGAGGATATTTTTTTTTTTTTTTTTTTAGGGGATGGGGAGGGGGGATTTTTTTTATTTTTTTTTTAACAAAGGTTCTACAGAATTAATGATGCATTATACACACACTTTAATTTGTCATGTGCCAATGTAGTTTTTTTGAAATTGTCAACTTTCATTTGCAAACGTTCAAATTGTTAAGAAAAACAAGCATGATACTGTAAGATTGCTGGGTGTCCCTTTAAAGCTTGTATTAGCGACAAGTTTTTTTTCTTCTACACAAATGTTCAGTGCCGTGTCAACTTACTGGATCGAAGACCAGCATTCTGCAGAGTAGATGTACCGCTTCGTGTGTCGCCTGATTGGATAATGTATATAATGCCGCTAACGATGGTGGTCGGTGTGCACTCCTGAGGATGTGAGCTTTGGCGCCGTCACACGCTGAACGCATCTCGTCCAACGTCGGTGAGCCAAGGAGATCGATGATGAGATCTAGCTGTAAACAAGATAAAGCAGCAACACTGTATTCTGGACTTACAATAATGTGGCAAACTTAGTTGTAAAAGCTAAATTAGGGTAGAATTTACTGATCTTAGGAGATGGTGCAAGTCATTGTACAGCAAGAATGAGGAAGAATACCAGCTTTGTAAACAAAATTAAACTTTGGTCAATGAAAAATGAATCAAGACTAAATTAAACCTTTAAGAACATTTTGTAATAATAGACATATCGAACAGGTAATAATTTAAACTAAAATCTTACAAATATTAAAGTTATGAAAAAACGTGAATCAAAGCAACCTACAAAAAGGATTTTACTGAATTAACACAATGTCAGGGTATACAAGCAGACAATGTTGAGATATCATTTTAGACATTAAGTGATTGGAGCTGGATTCAAATCCATGTCACTCGACAAATCTGTCTACAAATACTTTAATGTAGCACATATTGAGACAGAGCTCTCTTCCCAAGGCACACAGAAACCATCACATAAACTTTAATGTTTTGTTTTTTGCTTCCAGATATAAAGCAGACAAGATAAACCAGATTTACCATATAAAAAAGTGATTTGTTTGAATTATTGAATGAAAGTATTATTTCAAATGAATGAACTGGAATGGGAGTGTTATGAAATATATATATTTATCACACAACTTACGGTGCGGGAGTGGAATAACACCATTCTATATTTTCGATATACCACTCACTAGTTATATAAGTATACAAACAAGCCTAGTATGCACTCTCAAATTATTTTTTTTGAATATATGTGAGTTATGTGATCTAACATTCGTTTTTGAATTTATTAAACTTGTTAGCAAAAATGATACAAGAGCCTTGCATTATATCATTTTGCCAATGCGTTTAATTCAATAATGAATGAGTACTCATGTTAGATCCTCTTCATATATATATATATATTGCAGGACTTCAATGAAAATAGACAAAGATTGTACTGTAGTTAAATATCTTATTTCAAAATCGGACGTTTGTATAAATCATTTCATTCTCACTTCATCAAAGTCAAAAACCAAAATTATTGTGGGATAAAAAAACAGTTATGAATTGGTGATACAGTGGTTACTGCGATGTTAGTTTTAATTAAAAGTTGCATGTAAGAATTACTGAAACTATACACATGAGGCGGGCCCTCAAGTATATTTTTGTAAAGTGTGCCATAGGATGGTTCCCAGCCCACAACACACCAACGGAGATACTGAATGGGTTTACTATTACTGGTAGCTGAGAAGAAAAAACAGAAGAAAGCATCACCCACCTGCTGTATTGGACTTTGAGCTTGAAAGAGGATTCTGCGCCCGAGAAGCTCGGCGAAAATGCAGCCAACTGACCATATGTCTATACTGGAAGTGTAATGTTTGGTCCCCATTAGGATTTCTGGTGCTCGGTAATATTGTGTGACCACCTCCTGGGTCATGTGCACCGACTCGTCCGGCTCCTCTACTCGTGCCAGACCAAAGTCACATATCTGTAACACGGGGAAAAAACGTTACAATCTTGAATTGAATTTAAGAATTAGGTTTGAGGTGATGAAAATATCTTACCTTCAATTTAACTGCCAACCACTAAATCTAATACACAAATGATAATAAATTACTTGAATTATGATAATTATTCAATGTAATGGATGATAACATGGGTCATGTCCTCGTAATTACTGACCATGTATTCCAATGTATTTTACATTATTCACAAGATAAAACATTATTTTCTGACGAGATGTACTTTTGATCAAGTCAAATCTTTAGGGTATATAAATTTGAATGACAGCTCGTGAATATGCATTTATATATTTTTTTCTCTAACAATATTCTTTCTGCAATCTATTCATTCTTCATGCTGTTCCTCCTCCATACTTACTTTTAACACACAGTTGCTGTTGACTAGAAGGTTGCCGGGTTTAATGTCTCTATGTAAAACACGTGCAGAATGTAAATATTTTAAACCTGAAAATAGACAATTAACCAAATTGAAATAGCAGAAAGCCCATCCAAATCTACAAACAAGAGCTCGCCATTTAACACAATTGCCAAATATTTGGAAATTTTGTAATGGAAAAACGTTCAGATCTACTGTATTAAACTGTGTACCTCAAAGGGTTAGGAGAATTTTGATTGCCGTTTATCTAAATATTAGGAGTAGATGTACTGATAATTGGTATTATCTCTAAGTTAAGTTTGTTGGGTTTTTTTTAATCTTGAAGGGCTAGAGCGTGAATTGAAATAAAATGGTGTTTTACTTCCGCTAAAGTAGCTATCCAGCCATCATCAGGCAAATTTTACAACAGATGTGCACCGTTTCTAAACATACTGATGACAATATACATATACTAAACAAAAAGAGTTTAGCACGACATTTTAGGGACATGAAGCTATTAGCAATGCTAGGTAAGGATGACACTTTCCAAAAATTGTTTTGTTTTATTATTTTCTAAGCCTTAGTATCAAAATTACCTCCATTATGTTAAAAACAAAATATTTCATTATACAAACGTATTGCTTTGAACACATTTATTATTTGGCATGGACAAGAATTCTGTCATTGTAAAAAAAAACATGCTAAAATGTGATATAACAAGAATGTTACTCTCGAACAAAAATATTCCAAATTTCATACTTTTAAAATTACCTCCCTTTTCATTGAAATAAGAATGATTTTCAATATTAAACCTATAACAGTATGTTCCCAACATATTTGCTTTTTTTTATCACTGACGTTGTTTACAAATAACTTCATAGCATTATTATTGGACATATCTGTGTCACTTTACCATTGAACCCGAACATACAGGGCTTTGTATCTCGTCCATGGAACCGACATGCATTTTATGTGCTAACAATTTTTTCCTCAGAAAATAACTTATATATTTTGAGAATCCAAACTCTATAGATACAATATAAGTGGCTTTAACAAGCCAGGCCAAACCCCAAACCTGGTGCGTCGAATTAAAGAGTTACCAATATATTTGTAATCAGCACATACATTTCTATAATTATGACCTCAACCTGGATAGAGTTTTGATACATACTTTTTTAGAGTAGTTTTGCTGTTATTTGGCAGGTTAGTTTCTTTAACACATCATATTTGGTTCTATTGGGACAGAAACCTCAGAGGGAGATCAAGGATAGTTTTCCATCAGACATTTCGTCAGCCAGAGATTGAACCCTGCGGGGTAGAGGTCTGCAGAGGTCTGAAGCTCTAAAGCACTTGCGAAAGGCTTAAAGTCCTGGCCTACTGATGCTGCTACAGTGTAACAAATGTTCAGTTTTTTTTCCAAATATTTTCCAAAATTCACCGTTTTACTAAATTACTTTACCATACAAGTAATAACTTTCATTTTTCTAGTATTTAGTTGCTCCAAGACTAAGGGTATGAATGACGTGGCCATTTATAACACCATGCTTTCTCTCTATACCATTAACGACAGTCTGAAGATGGCAATCACGTCAGAGGTTCTCCATAAATGGAGGAGAATAATTCACTTACCAGGAAGACAATTAGAACCTGTCTGCTCTTAACAAAGCACCCGGCGGCGTTTATTTTTAACAAAGCATTTGATGTAAATTTGAGCAATGTAGAAGAGGAGCTAGATTGCTCTCATATGGTGCACTCCTTTGACCATTGTATTTTGTAACTTCATATAAACATTTTCCATTTTATCTTTTTATTTATTTTTATGAGTAAAAAATAAATGCAGTAAATGCACCATGTACCTGTAAATGTTGGCAGAAAGTTGTAAAATATTTGAAATAAAGTGGAATTACGCTCCTACATTTGTATCAAACGCACATTAAGTCTATCGTTTGCTGATAAGTCACTTTGAAGATCTCTGTAAACTTTGGTAAAACAAGATAGAAACACTTGTAAAATAACCAACAATTTTACGATATGAAACTTAATGCAGGTGTACTTTGTCTTCCTTTGTCTCTCTTCTGTTTTCACTTTTTATATTATGTCAGACAGCATACTTCCCACAACAATGTCTGAAAGTCTGGATTTCAAACTGTTAAATCGGTACATACACATTTTGAAAAAAAAGGTTTTCCAGATTAAAAATTTAGCCACAAACAAAGAATATGTGATGGCTTAGCTTATTTCTTAAAAACTAAGATTTTTAGTAAATATTTTGCATTTTTTAATAAAAGCCATAGGAGGGTACAGTTTGCAGCTATCTGCATTGAGAACCTCTAAAATTTAGAATTCAATAATTTTTGCCACATCATATCAAGTAACAGTGAGAGCAATCTAAGAGGGAAATAAGATGAAGATCAGACATGCCTCCGCTAAGGAGCAAACCCGAACGGGGCAGAGATCTGTAGCTCTAAAGTGCAACGCCTTGTCCACATTTGGGAACAAAAGAAAGCACATTAAACAGAGTAATGTGATTATTGATGTATTGATTTTCCTGAACTAACCGTATTGCATTACACTCACAATTTCTTTTTATAGGTTTAGAAGAGTAATTTCAACACTGAACCCTAATTTCACTTACACAAATTTCTCAAATAATCGACAAGAAATTTAATTTTGGAGTATGCTATTAGACGATGAACGTGGTAACGCCAAGACTGGTTTACAGCCAGAGTGGATGTTTTAATGGACAAAGCACTCTAGAGATACACACTCGATGGAGCGCGGCGTCAGAAATTTATACATTTTCTGAATTTCCGACTTAATAAAGTGTGATAGATAATATGCTTTTATAGTAGAATATGAGACTTTACATTTCTTTGGGGAAATGTTGGTCTAATGTGTCCTTTCTATTTAATCATCGAGAATATATACAGCTGGATGACAACAAAGATATTGTGACCACTATTTCATTACACCATATAATATACATATCATATTGAAAAGTTGACCAGTCTTATTTATTTGACTGAAAAACTGCTGCTGATGAGAATTTATTGGGGTCAACGTGAGTTTAACCACATATGTGAGTAATTGGGTCAATGAACTGAGAAGAAAAAGGATCAGGGTTAAAGTCGCCTAATTTATAATTGAAGCAGAAGACACTCAGGTTATAATTAGATCATCTGCTGTGCTAGCACTTCAAGCAATTAACTCTTTGTTACATGTTCAACACTTGAAGAAATTTAGACAAGTACTGGTCTTGTTGTAATTGGTAACCCTCATAATTTAGTCATTGTCTTTCAGAGAAACTGATTTTTATTGTCTTCAAATAAAATTATATAGCGATTATTTAACTGCTGGGATCGGTTATAGGGAAATCCTTCATGGGATGATTGTGTGATTCTTTTCACGAACAAACGTACGCCAGTAAAAAAAGCCTACCATTGAGTGAAGAATTTCCCAATTATTGAACCCAGCAGTTATATAATCTATTTATTACATTTTAAAACAGTTTGATTTAAACCAAAATTAATCGCTTTGAACGTAGTCTGCAGATGACTCAATGTCAAATTAGCTATTTTATGTGTTCGGAGTTCGTTATTAATATTTAGCGATTATAAATATTTTTTCACTGATAAATTCCAATCTGTCACTCATAAATAATAAATCAGTTACCCACTTGTTGTTTCTTTTTTCGCTATCTATGTTAAAGAATAAGTTCAACTATTTAACGTTTTAACTTTTTCTTCCTTTTTTTATTGCTTAAAGTTTTAATCGTTTGATAATATAGGAGAACCAAGAACCTAATTTTAGAACTTAAAATTAATGCAGACAATATCTTTAAATGGGGGTACATCAGGCTCTTTGTGGGAGGGTCTATGGGGTCAGACTTAAAACTGACAAATAATGATGTTTTCTATTCTAAAAGGCCTAACTAAACATAACGGATCCTAAATTACCACATTATTTATGAAGAAAGTCGATTTGCACAGTAATGCCATCCTAGGTTATGCACCAGACGTAATTTTAGCAATTTATGTCTGATGTCGTTCAAAATCTATGGTGAATTCAAATTTCGGACCTGAATACCATGTTTTGACTGCTATGGCATTCTCTTACCATGAATTGGAACATTTATAAAATTTTAGACATTTCTTGATAAAAACTACTGTACACCCCTTTAAAACGGAAGACATTAACCCTCAGCCTGCTAATGGTGACTACAATAGCCTTTGCGTCCATTGTAAACCCAGATCAGCCTGCGAGTAACTTGCTCATCAGTCATTTCTCCAAAACACCCCTTTGTAACATAAATGGAATGGTCTAAATTTAAAACAAGAGGTCAATGACCTTGAAGCTCTACTGATAGGTTTTTGATAGCTAGATCAGCATTCCTATGAAGTTTCATAAAAATCCGTTAAGTAGTTTCAGAGGAGTAGTCGCTACAAGTTTTCATTATATAACTCTATGTAAACAAAGATGGCCGCTGGCAGCCATGTTTAACGTCAAATCAAAATAATTTTTGACAAGGATCAACGTCATGTCATACTGATCATTTTAGAAAAAGTCCCATATCAATATCACTTATAGTTTTCAAGAGTAGTCGCTACAAACTTGTATTTTGAAAATCTATTTTTAGCCATGGCAGCCATCTTGAATTTCCGGCCGACCTAAAAAAAATCTTGGATCAATTAGACATCAAGAGCAACATTCCTGTGAAGTTTCATAAAAAATTGTCAAGTAGTTTCAGAGCAGTAGTCGCTACAAGTGTTTACTATATAAATCTATGTAAACAAAGATGGACATGTTTAAAGTCGCATCGAAATAAATGCCGTCAAGGATCAACATCATGTCATGCCGATCATTTTAGAAAACGTCCCATATCAATATCACTTACAGTTTTCAAGAAGTAGTCGCTACAAATTAATTTATTTTAAATCTATTTTTAGCCGTGGCTGCCATCTTGGAATTTCCGCCTATCCTGAAATTTTTCTAGGATCAACTAGACATCAAGAGCAACATTCCTATGAAGTTTCATGAACATCCGTCAAGTAGTTTCAGGAGTAGTCGCTACAAGTGTTTACTATATAACTCTATGTAAACAATGTGAGGAAGCTATCCAGCTGGCTTGCGGAACGTCGGTGGTTCTACCCAGGTGCCCGTCCGTGCACGAAAATTGCCCGGAGGGGCACCTGGTGTCTTCCTCCACCAGTGGAAGCTGGAAAGTTGCCATATGACCTTAGCTGTTGGTGCGACTATAAAATCCAATTCAATTCAATTCTATGTAAACAAAGATGGCCACTGGCGGTCATGTTTAACGTCGAATAAAAATAATGTTCGACTAGGATCAACAACATGTCATGCTGATCATTTTAGAAAAAGTCCCATATCAATATCACTTATAGTTTTCAAGAAGAAGTCGCTACAAACTTATTTTTTAAAAATCTCTTTTTAGCTGTGGTGGCCATCTTGAATTTCTGGCCAACCTGAAAGAGCAACATTCCTGTAAAGTTTCATGAAAATCCACCAATAGTTTTTACTATATAACTCTATGTAAACAAAGATGGCCACTGGCAGCCATGTTTAACGTCGAATCAAAACTATTTTTGACAAGGACCAACATCATGTCATGCTGATCATTTTAGAAAAAGTCCCATATCAATATCACTTATAGTTTTCAAGAAGTAGTCGCTACAAACTTGTATTTTAAAAATCTTATTTTTAGCTTTGGTGGCCATCTTGGATTTAACATCAACATGAGTTTTTGCTAGGATCAACAAGACTTCATGGGCAACATTTCTGTAAAGTTTCATGAATATCCATCCAGTAGTTTCAGAGGAGCAGTCGCTACAAATAAAAGTTTACGGACAGACAGACAACGGACGACGGACTAGCTAAAAAGGACAGTCCATTATACATTCATAGCGGGTTAAGGGTTAAATTGTTACTTACCTCGGAGTATTTGGTATAGAAAGACTTTGACGTGATCTGATGTCAATGGCTGTGGTGATACGATGATTTTGTGAAGGTCGCTCTGCATGAGTGGGGTCAACACATAGCTAGTACAAGGTCAAGGAAACATTCAGTGTCAGAGGTGGGATATAATGAGATTACAAAAATCCTATATAAACAAAAGCCTACGTATATATATATTAGCAGATTTTAAGATATATATTTATATCTATATATATATTCTAATGAGCATGCATTTTTTGTTTGTAAAAGATACTGCATGCTTTGGACAGCAAGCCAACTATTTGTACAATCTAGCCCTGTAGCCAAACAAACACATTTATAAGTGCACCTATTGTTAACAATATGTTTAAATAATTAAACAGGTGCATTGCTGTGTATTTCTAAAGCTTCCAAAGCAGACAACGTGAATAAACTCATTCGAGGGCACCAGGGTAGACAAGTCCTCAGCTAGATGAGTTAGTGTCTATAAACACAGACCATACTGTTACGCCCCTCCATGAAAGTGTGGCGGGCATAGAGTTACCCTTGTCCGTCCTTTCAGCCGTTATTAATTTTTCGTCTACTTTTATATGAGACTGCACCCAAGCGTGGCATCTTCTGCTTTTATATGAGACTGCACCCAAGTGTGGCATCTTCTACTTTTATATGAGACTGCAGCCAAGTGTGGCATCTTCTACTTTTATATGAGACTGCACCCAAGTGTGGCATCTTCTACTTTTATATGAAACTGCACCCAAGTGTGGCATCTTCTACTTTTATATGAGACTGCACCCACGTGTGGCATCTTCTACTTTTATATTTTACCTAAGAATAAAATTCAACGAAATACACTTTCTCAAGACATAAAACAATCCCAATATTGTTTCATTTTCCTTAAAAGTAATATAAGCTAACTGATACATGTGGAACAAGCCGACATAGAAACTTTCATTGCACAGTACAGGTGTAACTATTGCCTATGGATTGTGCATTGTATGACATTATTATTGTTATCTTAATCTGGGTATGGCTTAATCTATTTATAAATTAAGGCAATAAATAAAAGTTTTGCAAACAAACTGGGAGTTAGTCCACAACTGTCACACAATATGACCTATAGCTGCAATAACTCATGTGTTTTGTATCCATGGTTACCCATGTAAACATTCAGCAATAACAGAACCATAAACAAACTGACAGATAAAGTGTGGAGGTGGTAGTTGATCAGACAACCTTTGTTATCATGGCAACACATTGGAAAGAAAAAGCACATTGTAGTATTTTATGAAACAATTGATGGTGATGTTACCCAAAATCGATTTTCTGGCTTGTAAGTTGTAGCCATATTAAAACAAATTTATATAACCAAAGATAAAGTATAGCTTAGTTTAAAAACAAACAAGGATGCTGGGTCACACAAGTACTGGGACAAATTTTAACCCATAGACTTAGTTTCATCTAGAGGTTAATAAGGCTGGACACAATCTCGGTAACTGTCTAGACAGATTGAAACAAAGTGCCACAATTTCACTACAGAGAGGTCGACAACGTCAACAATGTATGACATGATCACTTGGCTTAACCCATATATCCAACATTCAATAATACAGCAATCTGTTTACTTCACAGTAACTAGAACAGTTTATTGATCCCAGGTCAATGGAATGTATAGGAAAAAGTCCATAACCTTAATTATTATAAAGGCAAAAATGCAGAACTGTATGCTCTTTTCAAAAACGTGACAATCCTACCAGATAGACTGACCCATTTGTTTCCCTCTTCATCATCTATACAAAAGAAAGACACCCAATTGAACACCACCACCACCACTTTATTCTATTTCAATTCAATTTTATTAGATAAACCGAATACAACATCAGTGTTATCTTACATTGCAAAACATAATAATAATAATAATAATAATATAAAAATAGTAGTAGTAGTAACAACAATCATAATATATTAATAGACAAATAATTACGTTTGTTATTTTAAAAACATGCATATTTAATTATTTCAATTTAACGAACGTCTTCACAGTCCCTGGCTATTTTGTTTACCGCTCAACAACATATTGTTTAGATGCTCTAGTTCATTATAGAAAACAACAATAATTCTCTAAGACATTAAAAGCCTTTCAGGACATATGCCCTCTATGACTGATTACACAAAAATGGCACCAATAGCACCTTGATGCACTGTCATAATCAATACTACACTGGAAAACAGTCACTTGAGGGCATTTGACTGAATTACAGTCTGCGACATAAAACAGGCATAAGTCACAATACAGGAATCTGGGGGAATGGCAAGAAATGAGCAAAAACTGTAACAAAAGATTCTGCTGAATAGTGAAATAAATAATCCTGTATAATCCACTACTCAGTTAGGTAATTATATTCAGCCACAACAGCTGCAACTCTTTTTCATGTGTGTTACAACAGTTACTTGTGTTACAGTTTCTTACATAGGCTTGACAAAGAATTTCATTTTTGCACAAGAAATAATGATTTTATAAGATGTAGATGATGGGGCAATTGGTACAAATGACTCAAAACTTGGTGAGTAGGTCTACTTCTAAATAAGAAATTAATCCCAAGGCGGAGTGTTTTGCTATTCATGGATGAGTGTTTTGCTATTCATTTAGCGACGTGTTATGTTGCGTTTTATTTAGACCGTTAAAGACAGTTAAGAGGAAACAAAGGAATCCAGAATTATGAACCTTAAATGGACATACAGGGCCTAAATTAAAATATTGTTTGTTTGCAGTTTGCGACCGACCCACGGCAAATCCGCCGACCCAAACAATTTATTTTTATTATTTTTTATTTATTTATTTTTTTAATTTATTTTTTATTTTATTTTATTTTCAAGTTTTTTTGTTTCTTTTTTCTTGCAGTTCTGTTAATATCGATGGGCATGCGTTAATAATAAAAATGTTTAAAAAAAAAATATATATCCCTACCTACTGACCCACCCCTAAAAGCCATGGGTCGGAAACTGCAAACAAACAATTTTTTAATGGTGGCCCAGCAATCTTTTTTTGATTTTTTTAAAAGGCAATCTTGACCTTTTTTTTTGAAAAACTCACTGCTGTGCCATTAGTTTTTCTACATAAATTGCATTTGTTCCTTCATTAATATTCATTATAAGAATAGTATAAATCAAATTGTTTTTGCATATTAATAACTGCTGACTATATTGCACCAATAATATCTTTAAACCTATGATAAAATACGACGAAAAACAATAAAAAATCAATTTTATTTAATTTTATGCAAGCAAATGATGTTGGATAAATAAATCGAGATTCTAATTTCAATGCTTGATAAATAAATACTTCAAGATCGCGGTGTGTTCCTTTAAGTCACTACTCCAGACTAGGTGACCATATTAGCTGCCCAAATGTAAGTAGGTATGTATGTACTAACGAGCAGCGCACAGACATTTCTGATGCAGGAAGATGCAGGAAGATTATCCATGTAGGGACACGTTCATGGTCCAACACAATAACAACACAGTAACCGTGTAACAGGGAAGGACTTAAACCGTGTCGCTACACGTTGCCTGACATGACACTAGCAGTTACCACATGTTACACGCTTATCAACATCAAAATGAGACAGTCGACAATCCGGACAAGGACAATTCTGATCAATCACAACCACTCACTGTGTGCACTGTATAATGTTACCTTATTAATCTTCCTTTATGATGCATCATTGTACAATATCAACTCAATACAAATACTTCAGATAAATTATATTTCAGGGAGTGTGGAATATTAGCTTTAAAGGGACACACGACAATCTTGATTTTTTTAAAAACTTACGCGTCCCGTTAAGTTTTTCTCTTCACTTGCATTTGTTCAATCATTAATAGTAATTGTTAGAATAGTTCAAAGACAAATATTTTTACAAATTACTGACTTTTTATAATAGTGCATCAATAATATATTTAAAAATTTGGTATGATAGTGAAGAAAATTGAAATCTCAATTTTTTATTTAATTACATGCAAGCAGTTTTTAAAGTCAAAATGACGTGGGATAAGTAAATTGAGGAGCAAATTTTAATGTTTGAATAAAACTAAAGATTGCCATTTGTCCCTTTAATGATATGTTGTACTGGGGTCATCTTTAAGTTTATGTCGGGACATGAAAACCAGCACTCGCACAAACATCAAATAAGGTCATACAATAATGCACTTGATTTTTCTTTTTAAAATTTAGTATACAGGTAAATTATAATCATCATTATTACAAAACAAATCTTTCCCTGATCATCTGATGACAAAATGTCAGAGCTTTAAGGGGCGTAGCTGTGCCTAAATCAGTGTGTAGGCACAATGTCTAGAGGGGTTTGGGGGCATGCTACCCCGAAATATTTTTTTAGAAGGAAGGCAAATCCTGCATATTGACGGTATTTTATGGAGCAAACAATACCCGCGATTTCAACCTTCTTTAAGCAATTTCGCAACAAAAACATCGGAACAGAATAAAATAACATATATTAATATGAATACTTACTTACTCCCCGACCCTCTGCTCACCATTAGACGGGGAGAATAAATGGGCTTCTATTTTTAGAAGCTGAAAAAAAAATAAAAAAAAAATAAAAAAATATGAATACTTGCTTTCTGAAAATCTTTCAAAATTTTGCACAATCAGGGCACAGATACCGGTTTAAAAAAAAGTTTTATATATCTATTAAATATTTAAAAAAAAAAAAAAAAACGGTATCTGTGAATCAGGGTGTGTTTGGTTCCGAAAGACCGCGGGCAAAAACAGTTAACTTTTATTTTCTGAAAAGACCACACGTAAAAATTGGTACGAGCTGAC
The DNA here is from genome assembly GCA_037043455.1 of Cyrtodaria siliqua. NCBI lineage: Eukaryota > Metazoa > Mollusca > Bivalvia > Adapedonta > Hiatellidae > Cyrtodaria > Cyrtodaria siliqua. The sequence goes on along the minus strand of JAWPHD010001108.1, from coordinate 320,812 downwards.
CATACCCCTCCACCCTCTACCCCACACAGTTTTTATTGCATTTTTGGCATTGTTATTTTTTTTTTTTCTGGGGACAATGTGTAGGCACGTGCCTACAGTGCCTATAGGCAGCTACGCCACTGGCTTTCTAGCAAGTTTATTAAGCTACTTAACACTCTACTCCTTACGCCACCAGGGTCTTCCACAGAGATAATTTAAGGGATAGGGAAAATTAAATGAGAATATCATGGTGTGGGTGTGGGAGGAAGTTTTTATATTTTTAGGGATCATGAATTTTTTAGATGCCATTTGAAATATATTTCAGCTGTAAATGAAAATATTTTAAAGAAGTATAGCCTTACAAGGAGCTATTTATAGACAAGTATAATGCATTTTGCAGGCTCATTGGTATTTTAAGGTATAGTTGAATTGAATTGGGGTTTTAAGGCGCACAAACACATGAAAGGTTATATGGCGCCTAACAGGAATGAACATGCCAGACTCATCCTCCATGTACATCATCGAGATAAAATATGGAGAATGGGCCTAGAACCTTCTCACCCTGAACTGCAGAGTTGCTGCAAATTCTATTGTAGACATTCCATTTACGCTGGAGCCACGTTATAGTTTTTCTGCCACTGCTCTAGTGATCTGAGCGAGATGGCACCTGAAACAATGCAGGGGTCATGACGAAGACCTTTAATGAGCATGAACAAAAAATGATAAAATGAACATGAATTTGGGGGGTTCTACCCCTCTGCCTTCCCCTCCAACGGGATCTGCAGTGGCCCTTTTCTTTGCCCCGTAACCAAACAGGACCCCCGGTACCACACAGGGCTTTAAGGGATAGGACAGAGACTTCAAAGTATCGAGGGTCAATTAAGGATTGGGGAGAAATTAGAATTAAGGGATAGGGGGAATATTCTCTTAAAGGCCCTGTGGAAGACGCTGGCCACTGATATCACACCATGCTAGTCTTTGGTATGATATTATGTAACAAGTCATTTCAATATCACCTGCATGTAAAAATCGATGTAAAACACTGATCAAGTCAACCTGTACTTATGAACCTGTAATTGAATTGAATTGAATATGAACTTCCTCTATATATATATACACAAAAAATGTAACTTTCAGACTAAAATCCTCCTGAAACACGAATCATCTGGATGCTAATTACTGGTTGTTCATAATTAAATTTAATAAGAACACAGTATGTCAGCACATCAAACTGGAAAAGTACTACAAACATTGGCATGTCCGACATATTAATGACAGTTCCTGCATGTCACAGCGAGGACAGTCTTGAGATGGAACACATGAACACAGGTCAAAAAGAGTTCAAAGACCGGTTCCCTAACTAAAACAGAACTATGCAGGTCAACCATAATCACAGATGGTTCCCTTGTGGTAATGGGTACAATTACTGGTTATTTTAATGACTGGTTCCCTCTGATTACTGAGATGACACAAGGTGACATATGAAATCCTGGACTGATTCCCTTCTTTGATTTCTACCATGTTTACTGGGTTACCTGGTAAAAGCTATAGGGATAAACCTGAGCTAAATCTCAAAGAAGTCATATATTGCATAAACCTCTCAAGACGATGTCTGGCATAATATACCTATACTTTTGTATTATGTGTAAGAAATGAACCGTTTGTCCGAAATCATAGACCGTTTCAATTTATTTTTTAGAACATAACTGAGACGGAGCCCTATTGAACATTTCTCCTGCGTATAAAGGGACATATTTAATCTCTGTTCTCTGAATAGGTAAGAAATTTGTGGTAACTACTCAACTAGGGTAGTTCAACAAGGACAGCGATGTAACATGGTTGTAACATGGTTGCCATTTTTTTCCATTAACCCCACAACTGCAGTATAAAACCCACATGATGGCATAGGAACAAGCCTATATTAAATTGTAAGGCAAAAAAAAAACACCTGTGTTTCACCCAACAGACCCTATTTTTAAGGCCGAAAATGCAAAAATCTAAAAAAAATAAAATTCTATTTATTCTGACCAATGACTTACCATCATGGAAGTGAAACATAACACCATTCTATATGCTCTGTAATCCACTTGGCACTGGTGGTATAACTATGCAAATTATTACCAAATTACACAGAAAAAGTGGGAAATATTTAGGTAAGCCATATGATTTGCCTGGAATGTCATATGATGCATGTATTCAGAGTTCAACGTTTTTCTTTCACATAAACAATAGGATGCTAATTAACTATTAAACTAATTAGTAGAATGCATGTTAAACAAATGTCTATTATTTGTAAAGGAATGCATAAATTAACTGGGGCAGTCTTATATCCAGGTAAACTGACAACATCACAGAGACACATCATCAACTTCTATGGGGTTTATGAGATAAATAGAATCTCATATCTTGCTAAAAAAAAAAAAAAAAAAAAAAGTCTATTTTAGTGAGAGCATGCACTAGGAAACACCTTTTTTTTTTGCCTAACCATGGTTCAAATCAGGAGCCCTTTCATTCAAACAATGAGATTCAGAAAGCAGTCCGTAAATTCAATTTCACTTTCATCTCTAAAGTTAAGTCTAGACGTGACAAAAAACACTTTTCCCTCCTTAAATAAACCTAGCACTACTTCCTTCTCTTTACCATGACTTTCTTTTTGTTTCAAGCTCTTCATTCCAAAGACATAAACACTTGAACTACACAGAAATAGGCATTAAAGTGGCTATTACTTGAACAATCATACACAATCCAGCTTGAAAGCTGCACACATCAAGGGAAGAGGTTAAGTAATGGGTAACGAAAAATGTGTAATAGATTTCCAGATTCTTAATTAAAAATAAAGAAAAAAGCAAAATTCCCCCGCATCTACCAATTTCCCTAATAGTAGCCCCCAAGCACTGCACAAAATGCCACTGTGGCAATCATAAAATTAAAAAAAAAAAATAAAAAAATTGTAATAAAGCAACTTCTTTTAAATGTATGTTATATTTTATGAGAACCGACTTCCATAAAGAAAGAAAAGAATGCATGGTTAGGAGGGGTAATTGACAATATTTTTTTCATATACTGAAATTTAAGTTACACATGCAGACGAAAAGTATCTGTTACAGAAAGAAACAGATCACAACAATGGGAACAAATCAATACCACGCAGATAAATAAGCCGGTCTCTTTAAATATCAAACTAACATGCACTTAAAGACAGAAACATATACACTTTGAGAGCACAAGTTCATAACATTATGGAATAACAGAGAAAACAATGGAAAAACTTGATCAACAAATTGTTGACTGTAAAACAAGAGCATAAAAACAAAATGTATGCCCTAGATATGTCACAAGCAGACAAAAGAACAAACCTGGAGGTAATCAATACTGTCTTGATAGTTGTCAAATTGCAATATGTCTGCCAAACAGTATTGGAGTAGGAAACATAAACAACTCTTACAATTATCTCTCCTTATGTGTGTATGAAATTAAAAAAAAAAATGAAATGCAAGCCGTCTGGGGCATACAAAGTCACACTCCTAAATATAGGGAGACAAATAATGCTTTGTTTGACAATACCTACAAAGCTGGTTATTTCTTACTGTTTGAGAATTGTGTGTGTTTAGTGTTTAAAAAGCAAGAAAAAAGAGTTGATGCCGAGAGAAAGTATGGACAAGATGATGTTCGACATTTTTTTTGGTATTAGTGGAAAATAACGTATAATTTTTGTATTATATATCATAATAAGCATGTCGGGGATTTCTCTCTTTACAGACAGCCCATACACTGTTTCTTTCACAAAGCTTTTCCCCCTCGATTTCAGCTTGCGGCTCGTTTAATACATATAAAACCGACATTCATAGGTTAATATCGGCAACATAGAAACAACTTGGCTTATATTAAATTAACTTTTTTTGTGTAAAACATTTCCCTGAAAATTTTGATAAAATTACTGTTAGTTTTACAAAGTTTTGATATAATATTGTATCGGAGACAACACTTGTATGTAAGACCTGGTGTGTTGAAATTTTGGTAGGGTTAAAGCAAACATGTTTATCTGTTGTGTTTTCAGGATGGCCTTGTGGTTAGGTGGAGACCAAAGCAAACAAAGGTGCGAAAAACATCTTCACATGATAATGAAAGTCTACAAAAATAGCCTTCATAAAAATGCCTTTCTAGTATAAGTATACAACTTGTGATTAACATACAATGTAAAACAATGGCCAACCATATCAACATCTATATAAAATTTAAAAATGTTTCAAGAAAAAATAAAAAAATAAAAATGTTGTATGTCCAGAGTTGAACTTAACATCTCTTTTGTTCTAAAAAGCCAACAATATTGAGGAAAAAAAAGAAACTGTTTTTCATGCGAGAATTCACTATATAAAAGTAACCATGTCAAAAAGATAAATGAAACTAAATGAAAACTGTCTATTTTTCTATTTATAAAAGTCAATCTTGCGACCAACGTAAAACGCAAATCGAGGACAAAGCATCTTTCCCTAATGCCCACACTGCTCTATCCACTTCAGTTCTTCATTGAAGATACACACTTGTTGATACAGTTATTTCTAGATCAATGAAGTTTGATAGTTTACTAAATATCACTTAAAACGCACAAAGAGTCTTATCAGACCCCAGACAACAAAAGTGAAAACTGTGACCCTATGTTTCCGCTGAGCCATTCTATACACCTTACAAATAGTAGCAACCGTTGAATTGAATAGAGATATTTGTGTACCTATATTATCAAATTACACAAAAACTATTTTTCTTTCTTTCATTACTAAATAAATAATAGACAAGAGTGTGCAAGAGTTTTGTCTGAGTGGAGCAGTATACTACTTATTATTGTATGCAAAATCAATAAGTGCACTTAGTTCAATGAATGATTTTGATATTAAATATTTAAAGTTAGAAGGGTTTCAAGTTACTTATATGTACGACATTTAATTTAGTTGACAATAATTCTTATTGAATGGAAATGATTTCATCTGTTTATTTCTCATTCTTATTTCATTCCTATTATTAATTGAGCTTACCCCAACCACCACCCACTCCACCCCACCCTTTCCCAATTTTTGAGATAAAAATTCCCAATTGAAAAAAAAATAAAAAAATAAAAAAACTTTTATTTATCTCCTTTCTTTCAATTTACTGTTTAGTTTATCTTTTATTAATATTATTAATTCATAGGCAACCAACCCGTATTGTAATTGTCAAGTTTGACGGAAATGTGTATCATACAGATACAGAATGATGACAGTGATATGTCATAGCAAAAGATCGCGGTACAGTCATTCTATAAGGAAACAATCGGGAAAGGAGGGGAAAGATATTGAAAATTTGAACCATAATAAGAGTGCCCCCTTTGCACTTTGCATAGCGCCCGGGCGCTACTATTAGGGGAAATACGGTAGTTGAATGTCCCCCACCCCCCACCCAATTTCATGAAATATTGCGCTAAAATGTCCCAATTATTATGGTATGGGTTATGTTCCCGAAGTATAGGACAAAAACACTGGCGTATTACACATTGGACAAATCAGGCATCTACAAAAGTGTCTTCTTTTGTTCGTCGATTATACTCCCTCCTATTCAAAAGTGAAATTAATTTACTTTTATTTGAAATATTTTGTAGCTTTTCAATCACTAAATCACGTAAGGTTTCTCCTAAAGTAAAATTACCATGGCATTAAATACTGATAAGTTGTGTTAAATGCCAAACATTGTGTGTAAAATCTGAATAAAACTTGTAACATCTGAATAAGTACCAGAATAAGTAAGACATTTCCATTAACAAAAAATCCATTATTTTGCAATTATAGGGTTTAACTTAAAATATATATAAATGCAAACTAATACAAAAATCAACATGTAGTTCTCTTTTAACCACACAACCTATATATTTTCCCAACTTACTTAAATTTCATTTCAATTTAAAAAATAGAAAGTATGTTGGAATTATTGGTGTAGAAAGGAGTACCGGTAGATCTAGCTTGTTTTCCATCTAGACATAATGTATAGCTTCAGGTGACCTCAGTAAGGTTTAATTAAAATCCGCATAAAACAATGTTGCTTATAAGCTATCGACTTATAAAAGTGGGTTTGAACTGGCAGTTACATGCCATCTAGTAATAAAGATGACAAACATACTAATATTCTGTGGTGTTTTATGAGCACCATGCACAGCATAATGATGATAGTTAAGGCGTTAGCATGCTACAGGGGCATTATGCATCCAACTGTTACGTTATATATGCATGCAGTAGGCAGAATTTAATCCTTCCTAGAATTATTTTTATCTTTTGTTCAAAGGTGAGTTTATATATAAATAAAATGCCTCAATATCAAATTTCTTAACATTTTTAGATAGAAGTGCCACGTTTTGTGCACGGAGTGGGTGGTGTACATGTACGTTTTTTCATCTAATCACTGAAATGACACTTTGCCTGGGATTTGTCAATACAATTTACAATTAGCCAAGAGGTGTCTCCCTTTACCATCTCTTTTCATCACAAGAAAGTTCTCTCCCATTAGAGACTGGTTATGATCAGGGGTTATCTCCCTTTACCTCCCATGATGAGCCCAGCATTGTATCGCTGGTCACGTGACTATTGTCGCACTGACCTGTATGCTTTGGCACATCACTAACAAATTTTCGTCAGTGTAGGCGGAAAAGAGATGGGACTATTTTACTTTACTATATATATATTTAAGATTGTAAATCGTGAATATATTTATGTAACTTCTACTGTTTTAAATAATGAAGCAATTTATAGTAGATAACTAAAGACAAATATAGTTTTGTTTAAACAAGAAAAAATAAAGGCACCTATACTCGGTGATCAGTCCTTGAGCGAAAGTACACAGATGAGCGTGGAAGCGCCGTCTGGTGGGATACAATGTGAGCCCAGTGATTATCAAGCCTCCATCAACCATGAGTAACTGTATGCTAGCTGCTACTTGTGACTGACTCAGTATGACAAGTATGATCATAGTACATCTGTCTTCACGTCGTCATAGATTACTTACGACCTGCAGATGATTCCACATAGTCACAGCGCTTGTTCTTCTTCACAGTCATACAGAATATATTATTATTTCATGAACATTCTGGCAAAGTACCACGTCAGCATTCTGTTACTCCTTTTTTTGCAAGATGGCCACATTTGCTATTTAAACATTTGGGAGAATTTCAAAAATCATTGATCTCCCAATATGAAGGTTAAATTATTGTCACGGACCCCTTATGTTATAAAACAGTACACTGGAAAGTGCTCTGGCCCCTCGTGTTACCGTACATGTTCCCCCTTCCATGCCCCAACCTCTCCCTATTAAACCCTTTCAATATAGGTGAAATGGCATACTGAAATCACTAAAATATTCAGTTTTTCCAGATCGTAAAAAAAGTCAAAATATTACAGGCATTACCTTTCAGTCCTACAGTTAACAGCTTTCTCTTAAAATCACTGCTTCTGAGACAATATGTATAAAGATTATTGCCCAGATTATTAAATTGTCACCAGACCAATACCATAGTAATGCAGAATGTCTGGTATTGACTTGGCACAGTGATCCCATTGTTAAACTGTTCAGAAACCCTCTAATGGATAAAAAGTTTTAACATATATATTTCTTTTACATCGATTGTGAAAACAACCTCTCAATCACGAGTCCGACACCTTACCACTGGACCACACACACCCCACTCCAATGGATAACAAGTTGTTGCCCACTAATGAAGGACCTCAAAGGCTAACATGAATTTGTCGGCAGTTTCAATAGAAACAAAGAAAAGCCCGTTGCTTTTAAATGGCCAACTGTCTTTAAAACATTTTTATCATTCACCTGAAAACACCTCATAGCCCAGGTGACTTATGTTCATTCATCCTTTTATTTTCCACATTTAAGTTTTAAAAGAGGTGAACCTCCTAAAAAATGTTCGTTACCATATTATGAACATTTATTTTTTAGGACAAATTCATTTTGAACAAACATGTTGCTGTATAGTGAGAGAATGAAGTCAACGACTTCTTGTTTATTAGCCAGTTCACAATTTTCTTTCAGGGTCATTACCAGGTCATAATTCACTTGATATGAGCAAAAAAGCATATTTAAAATGATGCTAATGTAATTTTTCAGCACATTTTTGGCTGTATTATGACAGTTGATTTTTTAAGTGGTGGAGGTAGATCATTGTACTGTATTCCTCCCACCATCCATAAGAAGTCACTTCCTCACTTACAAGTCGAGCTCCCAGTGGTATCTGAACCCACAGCAACCCCATTAATATAAATAAATCAGTAATGAAAAAATTTAAACTTCAGAAAAATCCATTGCTTGCCTCTGTAACATGACATATTTTGATGCAGATGTAATTTTGATACATAAATTTTACTGCTTTTAAACCATCATTTTTGATATATTCACAACGTTTAACAGTTATCTAGCTGGTACTTAACCTAAATAACTCAGAAATTTGATGGGGTAATCTGACATTTATCAATAATCTGGATAATGGGAAGTTTATGAGCATAAAATGCCAGGTTGAAGCCTAGTGATTTTGTCCATATTTACATAATTACCATACACACAAGGCACTTCCAGTTCAAACAACTTAAAAAATATCTTAATATAATGTTACATGATCATTATTCCCCTCCCCACACCACCCCACTGGAGACAAATATTTAGCTATCATAATAAATTTAACATTAAATTTGTATCAACAATCCAACATGAGTGGGTAATCTAAGAATTTGTTTAATAGCTATAAAATTATTCCCAACACACACTTTTTCAAAAATCAGGCCTGATGAACCCGAGCGGGGTTGGGATGAATGCAAAATCATTGACTGTTGTTGCTTTATGTGCGTTTTAAAAGGTGTTCATATAACCTACAGCGATTTCATTAACAACTGGTGTGTTGTATTGCATTATAAATAAATTGGAGCACTTTTTTTTTTTTAAATCTAAATAAAAACTATTTTATTAAAGTAAAATATTAAGTACTGTATCAAATTACTGATGGATATATGTCAAATCTTGCATCTTTACACCTTACAGGTGTTACATGCCAAATCTGGCATCACCTTCCATTCCACAGGTGTTAAATTCGGCTTAACTGTGCCTTAGACACCTTAAACACTAACAAACATTGCATCATGCTTCACCTGGAATGTATCAGACATTTGATCCCACTACCTACCGACCCATTTTTGCTGTCTGGCCATGATTTTTTTTTTTTTAATTAATTCCAGTCTCTATCACACAGGTTATGGCTTTGAAATCAATGAATTATGTACTTTGCCAATAATGGCACCCCAGAGCTAAATCTTCTGATAATTATTCTTCCTACTATTCATACAAAGAAAAGTTTATTACAAAACAAGCTAGACAAATTGATCTTGACAGCGCAAATGACAGCATCAATGAGGTCCATCAATGAGGGCTTGGCATAAAGGAAAACCAGGAAATACGCACATCTGAGAGGACAAAACAGCAAATCTAGGGAGTCCGAGTGGTTACTAGTACTATTCTGACTGCATTCTCCATGTTTTATTTTTGAACAAATACCATTTATTTCAAAATCCAAAAACAAAAGGATTTTTTACCCAGAATTTTGGGAACATAACCAATACCATTTATACAATTCGGAATTTTAGTGTGATTTTTCATAAAATTGGAGGAAAATACAGTAAAACATTCAGTTCATATCTGTATCTTTAATACTGTTACAGTACACCAACGTCGAGCAAGGCATGTACAAGCGTTTCATACTCAATATTTGTCTCACTTTTGCTACTATTTTTTTCTTTCCAATGGGAATTTTTATCTCAAAAATTGGAAAGATAGACATGTTTGGCATTGGGAATATGACCGAATATGGGTATTAAAAACAGACAAAAAAAAAATGAAATAACATGGGTATGTTTAAACCAACACAATGACATTGCAACAATAATAAATCTTATATATCTTTAAAGTGCAGTCAGAATATTTTGACAAATAAGGCTAAATAAAGGTCACATAATGGGTGTAACACTCATCATGCACATGTTTATGCAAATTTTATGTGCAACAAAACATAACTATTATGTCAGGCCTGTAGACATGGGGAATGATCCCATATTACTGTCAGCCACAATCTGTAAGTGTAATACACCTGCACAAGGACATCACATGTGTTATTGAAAGGTGCCATACTTAATCATGTGTGTAATTTAAGGGTTTGTAGTCCCTCTAGCATACCAACCATGGGAAATTCCCTAAGGCTGGCAATGAGGTGTGGATTATTAAATCCTAGCTTAGTTTGTGCGGAGAAATACAATATTTTTCATCATGTTGAAATGGGTTTCTAATTTTCATCTATGTCAAATACTGCAAATGTTTGTTACCAATATATTTGCTCTAAAAGACATCCATTATATCGGATTCTTAATTGCACTGTATTTACTAGTAAGTCAACACCATTCAAAATTTAACAGGAAACTAATTAAAATATAGTCAAGTTTGGATATTTAAGTTCCTCAACATTGTTTTGTTGCTAATTTCTTCATTTGATCACAGAGGAGCAACCATTCAATTCTCTCTTGAGGGTATGTTTGTGACAAAAATGTCCTGTTACAAAACAGGAACGTTTAATGCAGTCTTAGTAACTATATATCTAAATGAAATGAGATTTTGCGCCCTATTAACACATCATATTAGGTTGTATTGGGTCAGCAACCTCAGAGGGAGATAAGATGAAGGATGACGTTTTCCATCAGACATGTTAACACCATGCAGCGAACTCACAAGGGGCAGAGATTTATACCTAGCCCATGGCCTTATCCAATGAGCTAGCTAGCTAGGTCGCTCAATATATCTAAATATGTTTTATTAAAATACTCAATGTCGAGCATATACTGAAGTGTTATCAAATTTCTTATTAATTACTCTCACGACGCCTATCACTTCACATCTGTTAAGTAATAAGACATTGTTTTAAATGCCGGAAAAATGCAAAACATAACATTTAAAAACTTGTGAAATAAATAAATAAAATTGTTAAGCTATTTCCAAACAACCAATATAAACAAGATTTTTTAAAGCAGAACATTTTAGTTTCCTCCTTTTGACATGGGGATGTCTAATTCACACAACCAATCAAATGTCTGCAACGTGTCACATTCAACATCAGGAAGCTTTTATACAGAAAACCCTTCAGATTCGATAACTTTGTCACAGGAGGATATAAAACACTGGATTTGATATTAAACAGTGGTATCATCGCGTGACCTATTTTTTTCTTGTAACAAGTATTGTAATATACATGTATATATATACAGACTGCTATAAAAATGTGTGACTATAAAATTGAAACTCATTTCAATGCAAATACTTCCAAATGGCCTAATGTATACAGATTTAAATAGGACCTTTTATGTAAAAAGTAGGTATTGAAATCACACAGGAAATGTAGCATTCACAGAACACAGAAAACCAAAATAACTCTCCCAATGCAAGCAACAATTACAACAATGAATAGTAGCAAAATATTCAACAGCACAAACACAATAGGGTACTTTTTCTCAAGTCATCTCCAATGTATTTCCTACTACTATCCATCTACTGACAGAAAACCTAATGATATCCTACCAGGTTTTTATATGAGCCAACCCTGCATGGATCTGTCAGTCGGAACAAATGATCTGACAGAACAAATGATCTGACGTACTGTACCGGTATATCAACAGCTGCCATCTATCCATAAATTATCATTTATGGATAGCCTCAAATGCCCCCACCAATACCCAGTCATTAGCCTGCGTAGACTAGTGCATTAGGCGATACAGACATGCAGAATACGCACGTTTTCATCCAAAATCCCATAAATGCATGTACTGGGAGAAAAAAAAAAAGAATATAGTGCTGATTTATTGTCATTGATCTTGACTGTTTGCCGTCACATACATGTAGCAGACGTCACATACATGTAGTAGACGTCACATACATGTAGTAGACGTCACATACATTTAGCAGACACTGACCTTGGCTTTGTTTGGTGCTTAACACATAATTTTTCAGCACATTTTAGGCTATGACGGTGTGTTTTTTTTTGTGGTGGAGGCAGACCCACTTATTCCTGGGTAGAACCAGTATTGTATACCTCCTACCATCTGTAAGAATCAACATTTCTCGCTCACTTACAATGGGAATAGAACTCAGCAGTGAGACACGAAGGTTTCAAACTCAGCCTCTACACTCTGGACCACAGATGCGTTTTGCATGTGGTCAATCGTCAAAATGATCAAATGATTTCTCATACTTCTCCAATAAAAAAACACAAATAATAAACTGTGATTTAAAGGGACAATGTCCGTAATGTTTAGCTTATAAAACACGAAATAATGACGTTCACAAACATAACACACTACCCATTATTGAGTATTTACTAAATAAAACCAAGATTGTTTGACGGAATTCGAACAGCGGTACAAAAGAAAGTATATGTACCTATTTGTGGGGTTGAACATGTAGCCCTCACTAAAATTACACTTGCGGGTAATAAAAGTCGAGCACGCAATAGTCGACCTCACTCCCAACTGAGCTAGACGGGCCAGTTGTATTAATTCAGACATACTATAAAGAAAACCTAATGCGCTAGGGATGTCATGTGATCAGCAGAAAATGTAAATAATTACAAATAATAAATAAAAACTTTTTCAAACTCACGAAACAGACTTATCTGGGTTTATGCTCAGGTTTTCATGTATACATTTCATTGAATAAAAATCAGACAGTTTTGGCTATCCTTAATATCTGCTTACTTATGGACAGTGTCCCTTTAATAGCCCCTTCTAATTTAAAAGCCTTTTTGGTTGATTTTTTGGGGACAGGCAAATAAAACCAAGATTTAATTTTATGGACTAACACCGAGATTACTTTTTTTTTTTAATACTCCTATCATCTATTTTTAATATCTCTCTTCTTTCACTAATTCATTCTGCTTTCTGCCAACCCACCAACTCCCTCGGCGATTCCTTCACGATTATGTATTGTGAATATGTGATTGGTTAATTCCCACTGAGACTGAAGATTATGTCTTAACAAGTCAACGACATACTGAACAATCATATTTTCTGTCTGGCTGTTCCCCTAAAGGTACTACAAATACCGATTTTAGCTTTGAAGTCAATACTTTTATATTCCCAATCCATCAACCATAATCTTATTTATTGACATTAAATGGTTTTTGAACTCTTTTAACCTGTACATTTTTCATCTGATTTCCTTTGTTCTGACCTTAGTTGAGCAAATACACACTATAACCCATTTCACCAGTACCTCGGAACTCTCCGTACAATGTTCCGAATTTTCAGTCACATGGCGCAAAGTCACATGACTTCAAGAACTAATCAGATGCTGGTAGTCACAGAAGTATCAACAATCACAAATTAACCAGTTTCAGTGTTTATATATCCAGTTAAAGTATTGGTATTTTGTTCCTAGCAATCATTATAGTGTAAACTATTTTGACTAAGGCCTTGGAATCAAGGCTACACAAACAGTGTTGAATTGTTTACATGGAAGCATGTGCTTTCTGACAATCCTGTTTTTGAACTCTATCAACAAACATGCTTTAATTTTTGTTTTTCTACAGTACCAAGCACATTAATAACATATATCTGTCATGCGTCCAAGTTAGTCCGACATTTAATAACATGTTTGTACTGTTTTCAGGGCTTGCACTGGCTATTTTTTTCTTTGCGCAACTACTTTAGCCAAATGAAAAAAGTTAGAGCCAAATTGAAAACATTGGAGCCAAATATTGTCTTTATGGCACAAACTCATTACTTGAAATTTCAAGCTAACATGGTCCACAAATTTGGAGATACTTAACTATAACCCTGTTTACTACCTAAAACAAACTGAGTTTACAGATAAAACTTTTAGAGTTGCAATATATTGTTCTATAGTAAAAATCATGTTAGAACATTTCGAAACATTTAGGAATTGGAAGCTCAGGTAACTAATACAGAGCTTTCCCCAGGATTTTTATTAAGGAATGGTGGCATTTTTGCAGTGGAAGAGGGGTTGTGCGGGAAGTGACGGATGGTCATCCCTTCCTGCATTTTTTTTTTATTGTCAGTTGGAAAGAAGAGATTTGGTGTATATATATTCTTTTGCACAAATCACTTTCGCAAATTTGTTTTTTCTTGCGCCATATTTCATTTTTATGCGCATTTTGCACCATTTGCGCATCCCAGTGCAAGCCCTAGTTTTTAATTCACCCTGGGCACTGCTACAATGAATATTTAATGTGCCTACCAACATTTGATTGGTCGATCTATCTGGCTACTCTGAGATAACTTCTTATTAGCCATGATCTTTCTGATCTTTCAGCAAATGTTGGGGTGAAATGGCCTATTAAATTGGTTATCAACTCAATGTTCCATTTCTATTTATGCCAGCCATAAAATTGCAAATTAAAACCTGATCTTCATCTATACAAAATCCAGCCAATTTTAGGATCTCAAATAACCATAAAATATGTATCCAATAGTTGATCATTATATTAAAGTAGTTTACTGCACGTTTTTTCGTTTTTAATTATTTTTAATTTCAACGTGAACGTTATTAAATAATGCAAGCAAAAAAGTTTCTGTACGCTTCTTAAAGAACTATAAAAAAATTACTGCTTTTCGATTTTTATTTCTTAAGTTAAGCCTCCTCTAAAATCTCAAATCGTAAATCTGTTCCTTAGATTGGAAAATGTGACAAAAATGATTGGGAAAAAAGCTTTGCAATATCCACTCTTATTTAAAGTAGCTGTCAGCCCAATTTTACATGTGTTCATCGTTTCTAAACCTGCTGAGGAGAGGTATATATATAACTTACATATTTTGAGAATACAAACTCTATTGACACAAGATAAACCACTTTATCATGCAGATATGCACTTTTCTGCCTAATAAAGGGGTGATCTATTAAATTTTGCTTTATTGGGCACTGACCAATAGAGCAAATCAATGCAAATCCCTCGGCGTTTATTGTACGTAACGTTATCTGACGTCATGCACGTAACGTTGCCAGACGTCTTAAAACAAACAAAAAACAACAACATGGCGGCGTCCTCGATAAGCGTAACATTCTTAGAAATAGGTAATAATAGTAATTCATACAAAAAATGTGGATAATCTACATGATAAATAGAATATTGTGTCAGTTTATTAGGCTCGGCACGAAAACGAAGAATGGCTCGGCTGAGCCTCGCCATTCTTCGTTTTCTAAGCCTCGCCTAATAAACTTGAGAGTAAAAGGCAGACATAATATTCTCTATTTAACCAGCCAGACAAAACCCAGAACTGAAGCGTCGAATTAAAGAGTTACCAGCTGAGAATTCATTTTCACGTATTCAATCACGGGTATTTTAAGAAACCGTTAATAAACTTATATTTTTAATCATCACAAACATTATTATACATAAAGTATTTTGTTAGCTTCTTTAAAGGGACACTGTCCGTAAGTAAGCAGATATTGAGCATAACCAAACAACTGTCTGACTTTTATTCAGTGAAATGTATACATGAAAACATGAGGATAGACCCTAAAATGTATGTAGGAATGCATTCGTGAGTTTGAAAAAAAAGAAGTTTTAATTATTATATGTAAATAAAGTGGGACCCACAATATTTACCTTTTCTGCGATCACGTGACTTCCATTAGCGCGTTAGGTTTTCACCATAGTATGTATTGCGTAAGTAATATATACAGCCCGCTTAGCTCAGTCGTGAGCGTTACGCTCACGCACACTATTTATTACTGCGAGTGTAAAGCAAAGATAATTTTAGTTTGGGCTGCGAGTTCAAACGCACGAAGTGGATTTTCTTTTTTTTGTACCGCGATTGAATTCCGTTAAACAATCTTGCTTTTAATTAGTAAATATTGAATAATGTTTTGTGTAATGTTTGCGAACATAATTATTGTGTGTTTTATAAGCTAAAAGTTACGGACAGTGTCCCTTTAATTATAGAGATAAAGATCTAATAATTTTGATATCTACAAAATCTTCTTTATTTTTTCAAGCAGCTATCGAACTCTAGCAAATCAACTAAAACAGTAAATATAAGCTGCAGTTTAAAGATCAGGCCTGATATTCATCAAAGTTTTGAGCACAAGAATCGCGACTCGACTCAAAAACTCAATTTTTTTAATTCCAAATAAAAACAATTTTACAAGCAAATTACTATATTTACTTACAGAAACGAGGAATTTTAAAGGTAATTTAACAGAAAATGTCTGAAAATCACAATTCTTACCCATAGTTTTAGGTTTGCAAAAAAAAATAGATTTTGAGTCTTGAGTCTGATTCTTGTGCTCAAAATTTTGATGAATTTAGGCCCCGGCTAACTTAAGAAGTTGTCATTGCATCTTCCCCAACAATATTATTTTATACACAAATATCTGTTTGCCAAGCTCTGACCAGACTGGTCCATCTTTCTTCCTCCCATCTTAAATTAACACAATAAATCAGTCGAGCATGACCTGTCCTCACATGGGGTCAATAGGTCAGTCCATGACTTGGATCCATCTAAATGTGTACATGCATTAAATCGTTTTATTAAAATTTGTTATTCAAATTACTAGTAACTAGATTTGTATCAATGAATAAACGATCCCATTTCAACAACATGACTGTTGTCCTTGCAACGAGTCGACTAGCAAAACATCTGCATGAGCATATAACGGAAGGCTCATAAAGAATTCACAGGTATGCTATCGATCAATGACAGACAAGCTCGTACAAAAAAGGATCTCGTTAAAGCTCGTACAAAAAAGGATCTTGTCTAAATCCTATGCCATTGTCACCAAATTACAAGCTGGAAGCTAGATCAGATCAGTTTTTGTGCAGATGCAGAAACTGGTCTTCTATTTCTACCTTGTCCTTTACCCCAAAATACGAATCTTCTTAAAACAGGGTCGCAGTGGCCCCGTTGGACTCAGAATCTGGTGATCACGGGTCTGAGCCTCAGTGGCGCCACTGGCTTCCCCTAGCCTCGTCCTTAAGATGTCCTACACAGATATAAATCCTGCAAGATTTATTGTCTATCCTTTCTACATCGCATAAGTCTTGCATGATCAAATGTAACTAAATATGTCCTTATTTAATTAAGAGTGTTCCTTTCGACAATGTTATGCAATAATATTGTTGAATGCAACTGATTTTATTGTTTAACCCTCTCTCTATATATATATATATATAAATATATATATGGACTACTCTTTCTTTAAATTAAGACCATTCCATTTATGTGGCAAAGGGGTGTTTTGGGGGAAATGACTGATCAGCAGCCAGACATTGCAGGCTGATCTGGGTTTAAAATGGACGCAAAGGCTATTATAGTCATGCTTAGCGGGTTAAGGGTTAACTCCAGGGGAAAGCCACTGGAAATGAGTAATTACAGGTGCGAGAACTAAATATCTATTATTCTATATTCCAGTATACCCTTCTAAACTTTATTTTAGATTTAGTATCAACAGAGAAATAGGATATTTGTCTTCAAGTTGATTTTTAGCACCAACAAGAGTAATAACTGATAAATGTGTCAGACGACCAACTTTTACCCCTCAAAGATCATACATAATGCTGGTCCAAACATATAAAACTGACAGGTCTCAAGCCACACCTCATACCTGTCCCATCTAAAATACAGAACTTGGCAACATGATTAGCATTATTTCAGACTTAATCTTCAAAAGCGACCAAAATTGGCTTAAACATCCAAAGCGACCAAAATTGGCTTAAACATCCAAAGCTACCAAAATTAGGTCGTAAAATCAAAGCTACCAAAATTTCAGGTCTATAAATCAAAGCGGCTACCTTAACCATTGCACAGTGTGTGCCTCATTGAATTTCAATTACTGCCACTTTGACAGGTGCACAACTATTCTTATGAGGAGCTGAGGAGCTTACCAAGAACAACCCAGTCATAAACAGGGCATGAACCGCAGTCTGACCTTTCACCTCGCAGCCAACCAGGTATGGACAATCTAACAAAAGATATCTTGGGGGAAATAAATGCTTTTTTCATGGTTTTAATTGCAAGGGTGCACAGAATGAGGGTAGTTTGTGGGTACAATTTGCTTGTCTGGGTGCTCGTCTTGCTGCATTTATTATAGTTTTCACAAAAACCAAGGGAGAACAATTTTGTGACAAAGGAAGAAGAGTCAGGGACAGGGAAAATATTGTGTCACAAAAATAGTTCTGAAAGATAAAAAGATGACAAGTTGTATCAAAAATGCTAAAGGCAGGGTTTAGAGTGCCCTACTGTAGACTGGTCTAGAAAATGAAGGTAAAGCCTACACAAATTTCTTGAAAATATGGACGGGGAAAAAAAAGCACCATATAAACTGAACTAAATCTAAAGACGGACCAGCTTGCCGTTAGTATACATTTTCAAATTGTTTGTGACTCACTGGTAAATGTTTCAAATTAAGACATATGAATGTAATACGTATATCTAGAATATTATATCAGAACCTAGACCTCCCATTCCAATCCTAACCTGCATGATAATCATAAAATCATAAATATTTATAGAACCATCTGAATCAGCAGGCATCAGGAACTGGGGCATACAAACTCCCAGGAGTAAAAATGTTCTTATACCTGTAGAATTGGTTTCCTGTCAGTATTTATAGAACCAGCAGTGTTTTCTCTAAATATAAACATTCATGTGGGTCCTGTATGCTTCTAGATAGAGGCCAGCTGCCATATCTGCATGCAAAGGCTTCAACACTCATTGAAACAAAACATATGTTTATAGGAACATTCAGACACCTCTTCATTTTTCTCTGATTGCTTTAGTACTTCAAAATATATAAACAAGTCAAGCTGGAGTGCTGAAGATATTTATTTCAAGACATGAATTCCCATTTCACAATCCTCCATTTTCTACACAGTACAGCATTCATTCACAAACAATTCAAACAAACTATTTGGGACAAGAATGCTAGTGGCTGAGTTGACAGTCATTCATATTTATATATAAACAATTTGGGACTATATGTAGATTGTTGATGATTTTCAAGACATTCGCCCATATTACCAGTAGACCGACTGACTTCGTAAACCGTTCCGGCAAATCAAATTGATCTTGTTTCCCTCCAAGCTAATGTCCGTGTATTGATTTACTCAGAAAGCAGTCATTTAGTCTGCAGAGAACAAATTGGTGTTCTTGAGTTTCTCTACATGTTTATACAAAAAATATTTTGAAGTTTTTTGAAGTTTTTGAAGGAAAACAAATTTGTGTTAAAGCATTGTTTTGGTATAACAGGAAACAACTAATGCCTTGTCGCACAAAACTGTGTCTACCTGGTTTTTTGTTTTGTTCATTTGTTAGGTGTTTAACATCATTTTCCAGCAAATTTAATGCTATGTATGACTGTCAATTATTTAGTGGTGGAGACAGACCACCCACTTATTTCCTGGGTAGAACCAGTACTGTATACCTCCCGCCATCTGTAAGAATCGACACTCTCTCACAAGTCCAACTCCCATTATGATTCGAAACTGCAGCGGTGGGAGGCGAAGAGGTTTAAAAAGTTAAACCAAATATACTAAATTATACTTACGGCTCAAGTTATATACCTTTAAAGCTTCTATTTATAATTTTGCAATTAAACATGTATGTTGATGCAACAGCATTCCAATGAAAAAAGTTTAACCTCCAGACTTGCTGATGGTGCGGATTGCCGAGAATTTGTTCATGAAGCTCCCAACTCACAGCAACTGTGAGATAGAATTATGTGCGCCAAAGACCAGATGTTTACAAGGCAGTTCTTGTTGGCACCTGTCTTTCTATACCAATGAACACTACCGTAGTCTGTTTTATAGTGTAAAAACTTGATAAATTACTTGTGTTTTAACAACTGAGTTTTACAGATGTTGAAATTCCAATCTTTTGTGCCAATGTTTATGCACCGATGAACATAAGCTACCCAATTAGGATAAACCATGCAGTCTTAGTATAAGATTAACTTGCAAATACAGAATCAAAAGTCACAACAGAGGAAAACTGGAACAAAGGGGAATGGGAAATCTCATTTTATATTAATTTCACTGACTGCACAAATGAAATAAAATTATTTTAACAGCCCATAAACTATTTTTTCTGGAAAAGAATGTCAACTTCCATACCCAGCATCCCAGTAGATGTGTCAGCTGTAAGGTGGTTCCGTCACAGGTCGAGACCACCCCCACACCCCACTCCCCCACCCCCTAGGTAAAATTGCTTGCCTGTAATTAATTCCCCTCTATACCAGGAATAATTAAATTGATAAAATTATGATTTAACCCTTAACCCGCTACGACTATAATAGACTTTGAATCCCTTGTAAACCCAGATCAGCCCGTTAGTAAGGGTTTACAATGTCTGGCTGCTGATCAGTCATTTCCCCTAAAACACCCGTCACATAAATGGAATGGTCTTACCGTAATTCAAAGAAAGAACAGTCCATAATATATATGTATGTAACGGGTTAAGAATTATATATTTTACAGATTCATGATTACAATCCTGTTCAGGGATTTTTTATAATATATATGTAAAAAGAGGCCTGTAATGGGCCTCTCCCCAGCTGAAAATTGGACTGTTTTCCCAACTATGTGTACCCCACCCAACAAGTTGACAGGCCTGGGCCTCTTCCCCATTTTGTGGCAAAAAGCCCTCCTGTTAATACTTTCATATTCCTTATACAGAAGCAGCAACATCCCTGCATCAATACAAATAATTATAAGACAACTTTCCTGTCTGAACACTTGTAGCGGTCCCTAAGAAATAGCTTCCCTGCCCAAATACAAACAATTATATTATATAACAAGTAAACATAAACTTCCCTGCCCAAATACAGACATTGTATAAACAAGAGCAGTCGAGGATTCCTGAGCCATACCTGCTGACTAATCAACTACCACTCATACCAATGGTAACAACCTGCCCCAGGTTCACTGCAGTCTTTTCCGATAAGAGACAGTCGGAGTTCCAAAAATTCCGGAATACCTATCATAGCAGAGTATACTACACAGAATAGATCATACACACCAATCGGCAGGATTAACCAAGCGTACTTTCCCACTGACATGTAGGCAAACAGCAGCCACGATTTCTCCCATCTAGTTATTTGTTCCATTAGGCCAACAGAAAAAAATACCTGTGTTTCCGGTGGCCCGACCGACCCTATTTTTAAGGGGGATACCCTAAAACTTTTTGAGAAAAAAAATAAAAATAAAAATTTGTTCTGAACAATGATTTACCGGTATCTCAATATATCAAGGTAAACTGACATCACAGAGAAATTTTCAGTTGCATGGGGTTTATGAGATAAATACATGTAGAATCTCACAATATCTTGCTCCAAAAAAAAAAAATTAAAAAAAAAATGCCTACACAGTGCTCAAGAAATAGGATAGCCCGACGCCCGGGGCTCCTCGAAATCCATTCCGGGCCTGTCTCATTTTGCAGACGAGGAGCCCGTCGGACCTGTCATAAAAAAAAAATAAAAAAAATCCCCCAAAAAATCAGTTTTACTGGATCTCAAGCTCAAGTTCCTCAAGACAAAATACTCCCATGTGTATTGTGAACTGTGAAAACACTTGCAATAAAGTAATTAAAATGTGTTATACACACATTGAAACAATAAAAAGTTCGAATATTTTGCCTGGCTTCGTGTCGGCAGTTTGTCACAACTTTGAGGTCGACAATTGTTGACATAAAACTCATTATTCTGCTATTAGGGTTGTGTTTTCTTTCCTTTGTGATAAGAAATACCGTTTTTGTCATTAAAAACACACTAATGCATGAAAAAAAAATCGTTATTGATGGTATTTCGATTGAATGTTTGTGAAATGTTCGGGCCGTAAAAGTGCGGTGTCATAGTAGTTCGGATGGTACATAATTTCGGATTTTTTTTTTTTTTTTACATATTCAAATAAGAAAAACTGTCCTTTACAGATACATGTTGGTGGAAAGAAAAATATATATACTGTATATGTATAAATACAGATATAAAGTATATTTCTATTCATTATTTAAGGTGTAAGGAGTTCCTGGAATCCTACTTTTAAATGAATTCTAGTCTAGGCTCCTAATTCTTTACTTGGAGAAAGTGGTGACAAAAAGAAAAAATATAGCCAGAGGAGGCTCTGATAGTCTTATAAAACCTGATTAAAAATTTGGCTCCAAGTTTAGCTCCAGTTTCACCAAGTCGGCTCTGATTATTATCGTTTGGCAAAAGTGCTAGTACTCTCCTTTGCATTGGTTATAAATTACTATGTAATATTCTATTCTAACATATTTTAAACGAAATGGTAAATAAGTCCGTGGCCAGGGAGCATAAAGTGGTAGCAAAAAGAAAAATCTAGTCAGAGGAGGTTCTGAGCTTGATTAATACATACGTAACAAATGTGTGCTATAAAAGTGAATAAAGACACATTTCCAATAAAATAAATATTGGACCTTTCCATTTTAAATCAGGGCCTGTCCATTTCAAATCAGGGCCTGTCCATTTCAAATCGGGGCCTGTCCATTTTCAGAAGCAACAAGCCCTGGGCCTGTCTCTTAAAATAATTTTCTTTGAGCACTGCTACAGACTTACCCTATGCAATAGGAAACACACAGAATTTATTTTTTTGGCCTTATCTGCAGCATTCTGTTTATAACATATTCAACACATCATTGTCTGTCTCCCTATTACCAAAACCAAGATTTATACTATCTGATACAGTTTCGCATTTTCTACATTGCAATTTTTTTTATAATGTATGAGTGTTTGAAGCTTGCAATACTTGCATCATAAAAATGAACAAACCAAATAAAAAACGTAATAAAGTTGCCACATGAAGCGTTTCAAGTTGAGCTCTTTTAAAAAGTTATAATAAAATGCATCTTCTAATTTTCCAAAACTTGGCTGTATTATCGCCTAAAAAGTTTCACTGCAGTGAAAATTTATAAAACCGCAATAAAAACTCAAATTCTCTTTTTAACATCAAAATGTTTCAATTGACAAAGTTTTTCAACATAATTATATTGTTTTTTGCTTAACTATGAAATATTTACACTATAATGCCTCATATTTATAAAACAGATGTTTAAACGAGAAAAAAACAACCTCAATTATCGTAATAGATTGCTTCAGAGATAGGCAACGTATCCGTGTTATTTTGGGATCAGGTTTGGTATACTTATAAAAGCTATCAAACTGTTCGTATAAACTATATAAACATGTATGCAATATAGTTGCCACAAAAAATTCACATCATGTGTGATGCAAGTATTTTAGGTTCGTTTGCAGTTATCTCCCTTGTGTAATTCAAATCATTGGGATGCACATGTCACGATGTAGTAGCTGTTTAAACAATGAAGACGGTTTCTATCTCTTTAACGTTTCCCTATCTCTTTAACTCTTTAACGTTTCCCTATCTCTTTAACGTTTCCCTATCTCTTTAACTCTTTAACGTTTCCCTATCTCTTTAACGTTTCCCTATCTCTTTAACGTTTCCCTATCTCTTTAACTCTTTACATTTCCCTATCTCTTGAACTCTTTAACGTTTCCCTAAATAAGCTTAATAACAATCCACTATAAAAAGGTACCTTTCAAGAAATTGTGCACGCAATTCAATATGGCTAAAATCGTACATTATTTTCACTGCAAATACGTTCACAGTGGCACAAGAATAGCGATGCAAGAACGATATCAGTCACGGCTAAGAATATAGCCCAGATAGAAGAAACCGTCTTTTTGCGTTTATTCCAGTAGTGTTTATACCAGTAGTTGTGTATACTGTCTACAGGTCAGACAGAAAACCTCTCTGTCAATCTTTGTCTGCCTTTTTTTTTAGTAAGCTATATCAATATATATCAAAAAGCTATTACTGTCAACTTTTGATAAGTACGGTACTGACTGATAAGTTGGTCAAATGGTGCTTTTTGTATTTTCAGCTCTATGTTATGGTAGATTTGTTTGTGGTGGAGGCTGACCATCCACTTTTATCTGGGTAGAACCATTAACCATTAAATTTATACTTTCGGTTTGTTTATATATATATATATAATTCAGTAAAAGGCAGCTTAGGAGCGTGTTAATAGGCAATAAAACTGTGTCTATCTTACTTCCAACACTGATAGCCATACTTTAACAGACAGTAAGATCCATTTCATACCCAGTCATACCATATAAAACCATAGATTACAGGAACCAATGTAGGTGCATTTTGTAAAGATTGCATCTTCATATCGCATTAATCTCTGTCAGTAACCTTGTAAGCACAGATAGCATTCACACTGGAAGATGTGCAGATTAAGTTTGTGCAACTTCAATACAAGGTTTTCATTATATGTCAAGGTTTTCCTCACATGTCAAGGATTTCGTAACATGTAATGATTATGTTAAACAACTTGTAAACTTGTTTAATATTTTCCTGTTCCCATGCAACCAGGTTCCATATTAAACACTGATGTCCAACAATTACATGTTTATAAATACTCTTGTAAGACATGTTTTGGCCATTTTAATAGGGATATCATAATTAACAATCTTAATAAAACAGATTCCATTCCATTATTTTTATGTTAAAAATTCAATTAAATTTATTGAATTTGTAACAGAGCTCCTGAAACCTGTATTTTCCGTAATATCTACGCAATTAAAATGATGAAAAAAGCAAATTGAAAACCCAAATCATGCGTATCAACCCAAATCATGCGTATCATAACGTTAAAGAAATGTATAATACGTAATTCATTACCAATCAATCCCGTATTT
Organism: Cyrtodaria siliqua; assembly: GCA_037043455.1. Lineage (NCBI taxonomy): Eukaryota > Metazoa > Mollusca > Bivalvia > Adapedonta > Hiatellidae > Cyrtodaria > Cyrtodaria siliqua. The sequence goes on along the minus strand of JAWPHD010001108.1, from coordinate 296,035 downwards.
TCTCCAGTATTCTCAGCACAACTCGAAACAGAGTCAACTAAAGGTAAAATACCTAGCAAGTCAAGCGTATAAGAACGATTCCGAAATTCATTTTGTTGTGTGCGATTTACTGTTTCTGTCTATCCTGTGGGTGCTTGGAGATCAGTAGTTACAATTGATTTACCCATGATATAATCTATTTGAGTAAGAAACTCTTACCTTTATAATAATCCAAATGTGCATGTATACAAAAGGGCAACCACTCCACAACACACTCTCTTCATGTTGTTTTGTCACAAAGTATGGTACGAATACTCAACCTTTTACAACATTAAGCTCGCAATTACATGTAAATGTTTATCTACATTTCAATACAAATTATCTTTCAAAATTTAAATCAGACTCTGGCTATTTGCGGATCATCTCAGCAGCAAATTCTTCCATGTAGCATGCATTTTCACCTGTTTACAAAATAATAAGAATGTGCATTATCTCCCTTGTTTAGCAAAGAAATAGGCTTGGAACCATACAAACTTGTTTGTACATGTACTTTGTCAGATAAAGGATACACTTCCTGGAAGAAGTCGATGTGTGGTGGCTGTAAAATGTCCAGTGCCGACAAAACCTGAAAAAAATAAATAGTTCACACCTCTAGATAGGATCCCACTGGTTCAACAAGATGGTTTTAGTAAAAAGTATATATCTAAAATTCACTACACTTTTACATGATTATTATAACTCTAGATGGCATAGGCTTCAAGATACTAATTGGAAATAGCATGGATCATTCCAAGTGATAACAGTTAAGCATTTTGCAGGGCTGACCTATAAAACTGCATAAAGTGCAGTAATATCTGTTTTTATTCTTCTTCTGACAAACAGTGAACAGTTAATACCATCATAATAGTATACTAGTACATGTTTGTACTTGTCTTGGTGCGATACTAAAAATATGAATGAACTTTCCATTTTGGGAGAAAAAAAATCATTTTTGTTGCGCTTAAATACATAAAAAAAGCATCACTGCTGCTGTTTGGGTTTATGCACAAATATCTGGCTCACCCTGTAAGTATTCAAAGTTGACCTAATTTCGGAAGGTCATTATCTACAATTTTTAGGGAAAAATATGTTCAACTGTGAGCCGTGAATCATCAGGACATTTGACATTAAATCACTTCATTCACAATTTTAAGTTAATCCGACACCTCCACAACTTTCAAGTAGAGGTAAACTAATATTAAACATAGCAGGGCAAACAAATGGGCATTCAATCCAACACACAGGCTATCTACAAACAAGCTTACAATCCCCTTTTCTTCATTTAAAGAGAAAATCACAAAAGCATTGAAAGCTGTCATTACACATACACATCTTATACATTTCGTACACTCAACTTGACAAGAAATTAATTATTTATATAAAGCCCACTTCATAATGAGCATTTTTTTCTGATCCCACCATCATTTTGATCACTAGGCGAGGTGACCTGGATTATGGTGTAGAATGACATAGCTAACATTTCAGAAATAGTTGTGTTATTTCATGACTAATTTCGGTAACAAAAGTTCTACTGTCTCGATCACTACCGACTAGCCTTTGAATCTGTATTGATCTGCATGTATCACTATTATCTGTAACAATGTTGCGAAGGAGCAAAAAAGAAAAAGTGGCTCTTCATGACAAATGGATGTTAAACATGACTATTGTAGGAAATATACAAGTCTGTGAAAATTGGCTAACTAAAGAAATCCAATCCAAAGTTTAAACGGACACTGTCCGTAAGTAAGCTGATATTGAGCATAATCAAATAACTGTCTGACTAGTATTCAGTGAAATGTATACATGAAAACATGAGCATAGACCTAAATAAGTATGTAGTAATACATTCGTGAGTTTGAAAAAAAAAAGTTTTAATTATTATTTGTAAATAATGTGGGACCCACTTTATTTACTTTTTATGCTGATCACGTGACTTCCATTAATTAGTGCATTAGGTTTTCTACATAGTATGTATTGCGTAATATATATGGCCCGCATAACTCAGGTAGGAGCGACGTCGTCTTTTACGCGCACAGTCTTATTGAATTGAATGTTGTTTAACGGCTCATCAACACAGTACAGGTTATTTAGAGCCGCCCCAGAGAGAGGGGAAGGATACATAGGAATCCGGGAACCTGCCCTACTCTTATTATCGAATAGATTCCTATGGGTCTTTAACGTGCTCGGATGATAGACCGATACACGGGACCGCCCGGTTTACGTCCCCATCCGACGGACGAGGCTAAGGAAAAGTGTCTTGCCCAAGAACACACCGACGGAACTCAGTGGCACCACGGAGGATTGAACCCGGGGCCTCCGGTTACAAATCCGCCGCGCTACCGACTGCGCCACGCCAGCCCCATTACCAGTGAGTGTAATTTTAGTTTGGGCTGCTGGTTCGAATTCGCAAAGCGGTAGTGTTTTTTGTTTGTACCGCGATTGAATTCCGTCAATCTTGCTTTTAATTAGTAAATATTCAATACTGTCAGTGTGTAATGTTTGTGAACGTAATTAGTGTGTGTTTTATAAGCTAAAAGTTATGGACACTGTCCTTTTAATTAATTTATACGTCTGAAAATCAAATTATCTGCAAGAATTTGTCAACTTTAACAAGAAGATTTCAGATAATTTTAAATAATAACGAAATTATAAATGCACCTCAACCCCAATATCCAGAGAGGTGGGACCGGATTATGTTTTTGCACTCCCAACAAAGAAGGTTCAAACTCATCTCTGACTCAGTATGTGATTAATCTTAAAAACTATTATTCACTCACAAGTAATTAGTACAAGGATGAGTACCAGTACAGTCAGAGATCACATCATTTGTTTATTTGTATACCGTTGACACCCTACACCCAGTTTGTTTATGTTGACTGTTTATCTGTAGCTACATGACTATGAGATAACAACTGCCTTGTTAGACATGATTACTGTGAGGGTTTGTTCTATGTTGTGCGACTATATTAAAAGCAGATTAGCTGTGTGAGCCTACCACCTGTCAAGAAATACGAGAGGCAAGTGGATAACCAGGATTTCTTTCACCCGTTTGGGAATGGTACCAGTACCCATTCAATTGGGAAGATTCATGGCGTTTTGCCTTTATTTGGGAATTTTTAACTATCAAACGCAATATTGTCAGCTTAAATACATTGCCAACACATTACCATATCCCTACCCTCACCTAAAAGAATATAGTTCCCACTTGTTCTCTTTAAATAAAATTTCACTCAAAATATCAAAAATATATTTATTTTTTTTATTGGGAATTTGTACTCCAAATGGGGAAAACATACTTTTTGCCATTGGAAATGGTACTGTTTTTTGTACCACTTATATATAAGGAAAAAAAACATTGGTAACAAACATGTCAACAAGTTGGACATGCATGACCAGTTAATCAATAATCTTATCTACTTAGCAAGAAGCCCTTCATGTGCTGAACACTAAAATAATTGATCATGATAACCATGTATCAATACAATCAATACAACTGTACTAAAGTAGCTATACTGAGCATAATAAATTTAGCCCATAAAATGCATGTCATTTCCAAAGACCAGATACAGAGCTGTGTATGTTCGGGGGTGATTAAGTGACATTGATATGACCAATAATAATGCTACAAAGTCATTTTGTAAAAAAAATGTTGGTGTTAAAAACAGATCTTAGGGAAACATACATTTATAGGTTGTTCTCATTTCAATGAAAATGGAGATAATTTTAAAATAACGAAATTATAAAAATATGTATTTCAGAATAACTATCATTTGTGATCACATTTCAGCGGTTTTTAAACTGACAGAATGGGAAATTTGGTCCCTAAAAAGTTGTAACCTTTTTTTGTTCAGTATATAATTCACTCATAAAATACCATAGCTCGAATTTTTTTCAATCTCATTACTGCCATATATATTGCTGTACAATATATGTAATACTGATGTATCATACAAGCTCTTGTAACAGTTACTACTCATCAAAGTGACAAAAAAGAAGGTAAAATGGGTCAGGTAAAATATGAAATTCAATGATTTAGGGTGAAAGAACACAAGAGTTGCACGCAATGAATAATGTTTCATCGGATTTATGTGTAAATTTTAAAGATCACTTGCGTTTCTTTCGAGTTGTTTGCTCCGCCAGTTATCATATATTTACAAAATGAGGTGGATTCCTTACAAATTGTGAAAAATTGCCTTGAAACCTTTAAATTAGGAGAAATCAATCAATATTAATACTAATTATATGCATCAACATGGTTATAGTTTGCATCGAAACCTGCACCCCAACAAGATTAAAAAGAAAAACTGAAAACATAAAGGCTAAAGTACACATATTATGGACCTTTCATGTTTGTGATTCATGATCTCGATGACATACAAATGTAACATTTATGTGATGTTCAACAGATGATAGCCTCTATATAGGTTGATGGATTTTCAGATAAAATGTCAAAACGACATCATATAAACACTAATATAGCACTCTCAATGTATAAAAGGGACATACGACAATCTGGATAATAGTATCAAGCAAATTATTTTTTGTGTATTTTATCAGTAACTGTTGATTATATTGCAAAAATATATTTACTATTTATGAAAAACTACGAAGAAACAAGAAAACTCAATGCGCATTTTCGTCTTGAGAAAAACGTCCCAAGACTGTAGTCTCTTCAAAATTGACCGTCGCCCGTCGGATAGGGACGTAAACCGGGCGGTCCCGTGTATCGGTCTATCCCCCGAGCACCTCCGAGCACGTTAAAGAACCATAGAAATCTATTCGATAATAAGAGTAGGGTAGGTTCCCGGATTCCTATGTATCCTTCCCCTCTCTCTGGGGTGGCTCTAAATAACCTATACTGTGTTGATGAGCCGTTAAACAGCATTCAATTCAATTCAAAATTGACCTTTAGATGGTAATTCACCAAATGAAATGATAGTTCAAGGATCTCACATGACAACTTGAATAGTTTTCAAGCATTAAAATTAGCATCTTGATTTATTATTCCTCAATCATTTTGACTTTAAATATGTTTGCAGATATAAAAAAATAATAAAATTTGGAGTTTTCACACATGTTCTTGGTTATTTATTATTGGTGCAATATAATCAACAAAAAATAATATGCAAATATTATTTGCCTCAAAATTTAATGATCTATTCATAATCTCTTGAAAAATGCAAATTTTACAGAAAACTAATGGGACGTTCCCAGATTTGAAGAAACCAACAATGTGATGTGATGTGTTCGTTTATGAAAGCTTGTAATAAACAATTTTATGCAAACAAATTATTCATAGGTGAGGCACATGCGTAGGGGTTTCATTAATAAACGAAATAATAAAGACTTTTCATGGATCAAGCGTGAACAGACGGGCCGATCATCATACTTACATTGTCGTGTTTAAATTGACACAGCATTCGTAGTTCTCTGTACACTCGCTTACATGAGACCATGTTCTGGAAGACACTTGGCATTTTCTTTAGCGCAACCCTCTTGCCATCCCGTGGGTCTGTAACCGACCTGAAATCAGGAGACCAAAGACTATAGTTAGAATAATGACAAATGGTGATCCTTACAGAATACCATGAATGTTTATGTAGCTCAGGCGTCTGCATGCAATACTAAGGTGTAAGTCTCTCATACCACTGAGGACACAGAGTGATGACTGTTTGTGTAGTACAAGCCTACATTAATAGAAAGCAGTCAAAATCATTTCACAACACATTACAAAACAGGATATTTGTATTCTTAACTTTATGATTTAAAAAGCATTAAACAAAGGCATGTGCCAGAGGCTGTTTTTATTACATGGATTTATATTGTTTCCTTTACAACAATATGTAGACGTCGTCGAATTGAAAAAAGACATGTCAAACGTTATCTTAGATACCGTACACACCCGTTTGAATGCCCACCACCCCCACTCCACCCCCACCTGATCAACGGTCTCTGCCACTGTGTCAGAGAACCATGCAATACTCTCTGACAGTGTTGTAGAGAACCAGGCAATGGTCTCTGACACCATGTCAAAGAGAACCAGTCAGACAGTCCCAGACAACGGTTTCTTTCAGCATGTCCGAGAGAACCAGTGAAAGGTCTCTGTCACTGTGTTGTAGAGAACTAGGCAACAGTCTCTGCCACTGTATCGTAGAGAATCAGTCAACGGTTTCTGCCACTGTGTCGTTGAAGACCAGTCAACAGTTGCTGTCTGTGTCGTGGAGAACAAGTCAATGGCTGTTTCTATATCATAGAGAACCAGTCAACAGTCTTACAGGGCTTCCACTAAGGTTCAAATTTAGGAAGTTCGAACTTCCTGTATATCAAATTTGGAAGTTCATGGGGAAAATTTAGGAAGTTCCAGTGTTTAGGCATGGCATTCATAGTCTTTGAGTCAGTGATTCCACGTGGTAATGAGGGAAACAACACATCTAAACTATTAAAAAGAAAAAAAGGATCATTATAATCATCTATATGTTTATAAAAGAAAATATTTGATGACCTCATTATATAAACGGTTTCAAACTAAAAAATACTTAATTTCCCTTTGCGTGCCATACCCCACCCACAAGTTTTATACAGTAAATTACATTTTGCAAACAGTTTTCAATTTATCAATCCAGGAAAGCTTTTAAATTGGCATACATTAATGAAAGGTATGTAAAACTGTCAAGTGTAGGAATAAATGCAACAGATTCTTTAATTTATTATCAAAGCAATCGATTGTTTTTGCCAGTGATAATTTCACTTCCGTGTTTAGTCTCCATTTGCGAAGAGTTCTCTCCCCTAGGTTAGAGATTATTAAATGTGTTTGTCGTACTTCGTTTCTATTTGTAACTTTGATAAATACATAGAAAAATGACACAAAGATGTAAAAGAAATAGCCTTAAAAGTATAATCTGTTTGTGTAAGGAGTTTCAACTTTGTGGTTAATAAATATAAATTAAGCAATTTGGCATTCATTTTGTGAAATGCGCGGCTAGGCCAATTACCTAATTAACACGCTCTCCTCTCACCAGTCATGCGTGTGACCCTTGATAAAAACTGGACAAAACCGGATTTACCTGTCAATTACAGGCTCCACTGAGTTTTAATTGCTTTACAACTTGTTACGTCGGCAGTCTCAAATGAAATTAGATTAGATGGGCGGGGCTATAATCGGTAATTTACAGATTATGGGACGTCCGTAGTAAACGATCGCGGCGTACTTTGAAGTTTTTGGAAGTACACTGTACGCCTTTGATGTTAATTTTCGCCGTACAACTACGATTTTTGGACGTAATTTACGGCCGTACGCCCATTAACGGAAGCCCTGAGTCTTAGCTACTGAGTCAAAGAAATCCAGATACAGGTGTTCACAATATTTAGCACAGCGAACGATGCTTGATGGTTCGGGGCTTTTTTCCCTTCATAAACAGGGCCCCTTCCCTTAGCAAAACAGACTGCTTTTTTCCTCTCTTTGGCTGAGGAAATTCCCCTAAAAAAAATAATATAATTTTGTTTTGCTTAAAATACTGCCCCCTCTAACTTTCTCAACATTATTATGTTTAGGATACAGTCATAAAAGACAGTTTATCTAAAATTTACCTCTTTTGCATATTTGTACACCCAAATCTTCAATTTATGCCCAATACACTGTTCCCTCTATATTGCATTATTCCCCTTTAACTCGAGAATCGCGCTTGTTTTCCCCTATTGAAGGGTCTGGGCCTCTTCCCCTTATACCGAAAAAAGGCCCTGCGGTTCATGACAAATTAGCACAATGATTTATTTTTAGTGGTCGATCACCATTCTCAGAGTTAAATTGTCCGCACGGTTTACACAACAATGGCAAGCGAGAATGTCGATCATAGGAATTATTTTATTTTGTGCACTTATGGTAGTTTCATCCTATTTCTAATAAACAGGGGTCAAGCCAGACTCCAAAAATAGGGAGAAGTCAAATAGGGAGAAGTGACTTCTCCCTGTGACTTCTCCCTCCAGTCAAAACAGGGAGAAGTTTTTCAAAACAGGGAGACTTGAGGTCGGTCGACATGAGACGGACGATTAAATATCGAGTTAACCAATTCTTAACCAATTGCATGTTATTTTATTAATTATTTGTATTGGGATTATTACTGTTATAATAACTAAAATAATGCATAATACTAATAAAGCATGTATTATTATTATTATCATTTTGTTATTATTATTATTTTCCCACGGCCTTACAAACTTCAAAGTGAACAGTGCCAAAAACCCTTTCTGTCTTGACCATACCAACTGAAATCGTATAACTTTATTTATTTTTTTACCCTGGCAGACTTTCATCAGCTTTACGTCTTTGACCGGAGTAAAATTTAGATGCATTTTCAACCCTAACCTACTTGACGGAGACATGTTGATCGAATGCACTTCGTTTCATTTTTATTGAAAAATACTAAATATTCGATAATTACCACAAACTTTTCATTCATACCCGCATTGAGTAACAAAAACAAAAGCATTAACCATAAACATAGATACATTATTGATGCTTATGTCTAATCGTAGGATACAATACATTTCCGCTGATTTCTCTCGTCAATAAAACAACAATCACAAACAAACTCGCTTTATACCAAACACATTTCTTTATTTCATAATTAGCCGTCAATAAAACACACAATCAAAGTTCGCAGTTTTGCTTATTAAAGATTCTTTACAACTGTGCCGATGTCATCATATAGTTTATATACACCGTCTTTTAAATTTATTTATCGCAGGAGATTTTTAGAAGTACCTCGTTGTCAATCATAATTATAATGCCCTTCCGCAGTATTTTGTAGTACGATTTTTAATTATTCACCAAACGAAAAAATACGACAGCTTTGATTGCTTTACTTAAATAGAATGCGCACATGATTCCCCACATGATCTAATCACATGATCGCGTAACGAGCAAACGTGGTAATTAATATTCTTATCTCGCCGTAGGCAAGCCGATAAAGATTGATAATTAGGCTATTGCCCTGATTAGAGTCGGGTTGTTATTTAATGGTAATGGGATTAAATAAGGTACGTGTGATACACGCGCTGATTGTATATTTTAGAGGCTTTCGTTTATTATGAGGTTAATCACATTTGAAATTGACGAAATTGACGGCGACTCAAATTTCGCCCCACATGAATAAAAAAGCGAAGTCGGCCAAATTAAAGCGAAGTTTTTAGCGACTTCGTCTAATTGCGTGACCCCTGAATAAATAGCTTTAAAAACAAGCTTAAACAAAAACATGCGCGCACACGTTTTTACATGACGGGGAAATGTCAAATGAAATATTTTAGTAAAATGTTATATTAGTGAATACATCAAAAGGTGGGTCTTGAGAAGTACATGTACTCAGTGTTATGATATCGATTTTGGTCACATGAGACTTGTAGGCGGGGCGAGTGGGAGGTGTCAACTAGTTTCAATTCACCGAGTACTTCCATTTTATTGGACGGCTTCATCGGTTGTTTACGTGCCTGATGCGTCAAACATCCATTGACACAAGCGATGTATTTCCATACTCATTTGGGAACTGCTGTACAATACTCTCTGCCACTAAGATAGGCTGACAGAGAATCAGTGAACACTATTCTAGTCTCTACCACTGACTGTCTGGATAACCAGTCAATGCTCTTTCACCCTGTCACAGACAGAAAAATACAATCAGGCTCACAGAGAACAAGTCAGCCCAATACTGGGTCACTGATAAAATATATAAAAGGTTACATCCTACATTAAAGATAGTCTGTTCAGTGTTAGTGACCTAGATAATAAATAGGTGATTGTAAATACCCTCCAGGAATATAAAGATGACTGACAGAAGATACTACAGGTTCATTGAACTTTTCATGAACAATGAGGAATCATTTAGCTGGAAAAAAGTTTCATATAATATTGGAAAGAAGTCAATGACATTATTATAGGATATTCTATGCAGTACATATATCTGATCAATCATTTCTCTTTTCATAATGTGAAAGGAATAATTTTTATGAGTTTGAAACCATCTTTTTCCAGAACTTGATAAGTAAAGGGGCTTCCTGACCCAGTTACTGACCTTTTTATGAACAATGAGGAATCATTAATGATTTAGCTGGAAAAAAGTTTTATAAAATATTGGAAAAAAAGTCAATGACATTATTATAGGAGATTCTGTGCAGTACATATATCTGATCAATCATTTCTCTTTTCATAATGTGAAAAGAAAATGAGTTTGAAACCATCTTTATTTAATTGCATTTTTCCAGAACTTGATAAGTAAAGACTTCACAGTTGGGGAATGACCCAGTTACTCTATCAAAAGAAATTTAGAAAACCTCACATTTCAAAAGACTAATCACACTTGTGGTGGTTGTGGTGGGAAGTGGTGGGGGTCATCCCAAAAGAAATATGTAACATTAAATCTCAATAAAAAAGTTTTAGTAATTTTTCCAAAGACCATATCAAAGATATTCTACAGTAACAGACTATAACTGTCTTATATTACTGTATACTTCCGTATAAACACCCCCATCCCCTCTACCCCAACACACAGGGTTCGAAACTAGGAATAGACTGGCAACCGGAGGATAGTAAAAATGCTGCCGGGCTACCAATTGTTTGTACAGTGGGCTAGTAAAATATTTTATTCAAATAAGAAATTTATTATAAATTAATAGGTTGTAAAGTGACAGCACTTTCTAACATGAACTTTTAAAAACGTGACAGTTCCATAGTTTAAATAAATTCCTACAGAACATTATTGACAACTGTCTCAGTAATCAAAATGAGTGTTTTCAGTACTTTTTTTTCTAGCAAAGTCTTAATCGAGATGCTTTTATGTGTTTGGATATGCTTACATACATAAGAAATGTGTAGATACCGTCAAAATGCATTTAAAACTCTATGAAAATAAACTGAAACTCGGAATTAAGATAGACGTAAATTTTGATAACGACTAGTGATTTTACCCAATGACTAGACCTAGGTGACTAAAAATGTTAATTTCAAGTCTTGCACACACACTTTTTTCAAAAGGGGAGCATTTATATGAGGCCCAGGGCTCGACGTTAAGGACTGTCCGCCTGCCCAGGGCAGGTAAAACTTGGCTATGACAAAATACAAAAGAAACCCATCGCTCTTTCCGATATTATAATTGTTGTTACATTGTATTAGACCAGTTTTTAGAACTCCCAGAAAGATGCTGTGTGAGTTGTGCAATACTCTTGAAGACTCAAACAGTATATATTCTTATAAATAAAAACGTTGGGTCTAAATAATTGGGCAACCAGCAAACTGGTATGGGCAAGTAAATTTCAAAGTTAAAGTGGATTAAAAATCCTTCTCTTTTCCCACCATATATGACATCTAGTTCATATTATGAGGTCTAGTTTTGAGGATATACACTAAGTCTTGCATAAAGCCTGACTTGAGGTCTACATTAGAAAAATACATCCCCACAAGCATTTTAGAGGTATAATATGTAAATTTAATTGGGGGGTATAAGGTATATAAAAATATCTTTACTAATTTCTCTGGAGACCTGTTGTCAAAGATGGTAAATATTTGATGAATATTGTGCTTGTTTAGGTCAACACCAACTTGCCCCCAGGTGACTTTCACAATCCCATCTTTACTATGTCCATGATGTCCAGATGTCAAAAGGACAATGGTGAAGTTTGCCACATGGAACAATAAACAGCTGGCTAGAGTTAAACAGTTTCAAATGACCATAAAATATAAAACAATCAGTTAATATTGTTTAAACAAAGGATTAGGTATATCGGTCAAACAAGGAAGTAAACTAAGTTCATTATATATATATATATAACACAGTGATTTTTCTACAATTTCACTTGTACGAGTCCTAGGACTCGCTGGGCCAAAAATCTATGAGTCCCAAAACTAAAGGAGTGAGTCCCAGGTTTTGTGGTTTCGTCATAACTGAACGTATCGTATCGTCCAACTGAACAATTTCTCCCAACAACTGTTGTATTTGCGGATTTTGGTAGGTGGTTCAATTGCCGTAGATATACTGGCTGTTTGAGCGTCATTATTGGAGGATGTACAGGCCTTTTGAATGAAACTCGAGAGTGTTTGTTGCTTTGAGTCATTGTTTAGTTTTCTCTTTGGCCCCATTTTGCAGACGATGCATCGCCAACTGGTGGAATGTTTACTGCTGCACCGTTTCGTGTTTAACCTCACGGCCGATTCCATTGGCTAATCGTATGACTATTATCCAATAATAATCGACGTTACAAAATTACGCGGAACGGTGCGAGGTTAAACTTAACCCTCATCGAATAGTCAAATATGGCGGTAGACGCGGAGAAAAAAGTGACGGATTGAATTCTTACAGGGGAAATATGGCGGTAGATGCGGAGAAAAAAGCGACGGATTGAATTCTTACAGGGGAAATATGAATTACGGAACTCTTTACTTGCAATTTATGTGCGTCCCGAGAACGCACATGTTCTGACAATTTGCGTCTACGGAAATATTTGTGCGTCCTGGACGCAGGACGCAGAGGTAAAAAAATCACTGTAACAACTGCCATATATATGTATTTTAACAGCAATTGAAGGGATTTGTTAATCTGTCAACAAAAGGTGAAAACGTAAACCACTGACCAGTGATGTAAGGATTTTATTCTAGACAAATTGTAATGCCACCCAGTTTTGAGAGGTTGTATGCCATGCACCACACACAAAAACATAGCTAGCCTATGTAAACTCCATAACAATATAAATTTTGTTCATGCAGACTGCAATAAAAGGTGCCCATCCCCACCCACCCACCCACCCACCGCCAAAACACAAACTTGTAGGAAGGAAACATGAAGTAGTTATGTGAAATAAACATATATGCTCAATCCCTTCAATGCACTCTATGGAATAAGACACACTCAATCCCTTCAATGCACCCTATGGAATAAGACACACTCAATCCCTTCAATGCACCCTATGGAATAAGGCACGCTTGATGAAGCGATGCATATGGTCCATCATGCTAGTCTTACAAATGCTGTTCAATAATTGATTCAGCTAGATAGTGGCTAGATAATTGAATTTCAAGCTTCACGTTTTTTTTGCTGTGAATCCAAAATTATTGTTTTTGATGGCAAGATACACAATTTGAATGGGATAAAATCATTTTGGTTAGAAACAAGGTTGCATTTTAAAACACACGGTCTCTGGCGTAATTTATTTTCACAGATAAAGGTGAAAAAGGTGCATTTTTAGATCATCTTTCTTCTATAAATGTATACAAAAACATAACAATATTGAGAAAGTAAGAGTTTGGAAGTGTCGTTTAGCAAAAGAAAAAGAAAGCTTTTTTTGTTTTGTTTTTAACCCACCCACTCCTCCAAATATTGGCCGCGATTTTTCAAGAACGGCCGAGCAAAAGATGGCTGCACGGTTAGCTGGCTAATACACTGTTGATAAGTATGTGTATGACAATGGTGGAGAGTTATTCCAACCAAAGTGCTATTCAAAATTGAAACAGTTCGGAAAATGTTGAATAAAATGCCAGCCCTGGGGACAAGAGCATTGGGATGGCACAGCAACTAAAAAGGACTGTTTAAAAAACACAAATTGTCAGTGCTTAGAATTTAAAGGACAAGAACCTTCTAGAACCAGCAATCCACTGATGCAACAGTAAATTCCCCTTTATCCTGCTAAAAATTCCCCTCTAAAAAACACCAACAAAAAAAAAAAAAAATTGTTTATAATATATTTGGATTGGGAATTTTGACATTAATTTGGGTAGAAACACCTACTTTTTCCATTGGGAATGTTATTCTTTAACGGTACCACTTGTATAAGGGGAAAAAATTATGCAAAATTCCAATTCCTGCGGGCCCTGGCCCCAGTCCCCCCAGAAGTTAACTAGTGCCATGTAAACTTGCACTCAATGCCCCACCCCAGGAGTCCTATTACTGTGTAGTATGATAGATGCACCAATTCAGTCCACATAGTAGGAAACAAGTGTTATGTTGGACAAAACAGCATGCAGCAAAATCAACTGGTAATATACAAAAAGAGTTGTTTCGGACCATTGTTATTCATAAATTAATATTCTGATTATAATGTAAACGCAAACTGTAGAAAAACTAACAGACATGGTGAGCTTTTAACAAATCAAGATTACCATGTGTCCCTTTAAAAAGTATTTTTTATCAGTGACTGACATACAGAAGTCTTGAACAAATCATCAATCAACTACAGGTGCCAAATCAATCAATATCGTCGTCTCAAAACTACGGCCAACTTGATGGGGAAAAAAGTATAAAATTGTTTGCTTTTTTTTTAAACATATTACTTAAAATATGTTTTCATTCAAAACTGAGCCAAAACAATAACTTTACTACAATTTCTTTTTTTTATTTTCACTTTTCCCCACCCACTGCGATTGGGCTATTCCAGAAAATATCCGCACCCCCCCTATAGAAGGGTATTTTTTTTGTCCAGGGGGGGGGTATTTTGAATGGAACTTTTGTCCAGGGGGTCTGTGTCCATGGGGTGTTTTGGTGCCTCAATCCGCCTATGGAAGGGTAAAATTTTGTCCTGGGGGTATGTATTTTGAACCTTTGTCCAGGGGGTCCGTGTCCAGGGGTGTGTTTTGATGCCTCAATCTGCCTATGGAAGGATAAAACTTTGTCCAGGGGGTGTATTCTGAACCTTTGTCCAATTGGATCCGTGTCCAGGGGGGTGTTTCGGTGCCTCAATCCGCCTATGGAAGGGTAAAACTTTGTCTAGGGGGGTATTTTGAACTTTTGTCCAGGGGTTGTTTTGGCGCCTCAATGCGCCTATGGAAGGGTAACATTTTGTCCAGGGGGTTATTTTGAACTTTTGTCCAGGGGGTGTTTTGGTGCCTCAATCTGCCTACGGAAGGGTAAATTTTGTCCAGCGGGTGCATTTTGAACATTTGTCCATGGGGATCCGTGTCCAGGGGGCAGTTTTGGTGCCTCAATCCGCCTATGGGAGGGTAACATTTTGTCCAGAGGGGGGTATTTTGAACCTTTGTCCAGGGGGTCCTTGTCCAGGGGGTGGTTTTTGGGCCTCATTTTGCCTATGGAAGGGAAAAACTTTGTCTAGGGTGCGTATTTTGTCCAGTGGGGTATTATGAACCTTTGTCCAGGGGGTGGTTTTGGTGCCTATGGGAGGGAAACACTTTGTCTAGAGGGCGTATTTTGAACTTTTGTCTAGAGGCAGTGTTTTTTTTATGTGTTTTGTGAATGCAGCCTGTGCCTGTACCATTGTGAAAAATAGCGTCATTTTTCTAGAAATTGTGAAAATTGTGAAATATTATAACAAAAGAAAAAGAAACTTTTTTCGCTTTTATTTGCACAGTTTAATATCCCTTGGTTTTAAGTTTTGTTTTTGGTAAATACAGACTAGTTTGGACACCAGCTTATATTGAGTAGTATCCTTACCTTTTTTTTTTCTTTTTTTTTAAAGGGACACTGTCCGTAAGTAAGCAGATATTGAGCATAACCAAAAAACTGGCTGACTTTTATTTGGTGAAATGTATACATGAAAACATAAGGATAGACCCTAAGAAGTATGTAGGAATACATTCGTGAGTTTGAAAAAAAAAAAGTTTTAATTATTATATATAAATAAAGTGGGACCCACAATATTTACCTTTTATGCGATCACGTGACTTCCATTAGTGCATTAGGTTTTCACCACATTATGTATTGCGAAATATGTATAGCCCGCTTAGCTCAGTCGGGAGCGTGATCGACCACTTTACGCTCACGCACACTATTATTACTGTGAGTGTAATTTTAGTTTGGGTTGTGAGTTCAAAAGCACAAAGCGGATTTACTTTTTTTTTGTAACGCGATTGAATTCCGTTAAACAATCTTGCTTTTAATTAGTAAATATTCAATAATGTTTAGTGTGTAATGTTTGCGAACATAATTATTGTGTGTTTTATAAGCTAAAAGTTACGGACAGTGTCCCTTTAAATTTTTTTAATTTTTTTTTTCAGATTGTGAATTTTTTGGATATAATTGTGAAAAAAGTATATTTTTTGGCATTGTGAAGGGGCCGAATAACAGCCCCAAATTAGGCATAAAAAAACACTGAGGAGGATCCGTGTCCACGGGGTGGTTTTGGTGCCTCAATCCGCCTATGGAAGGGTAAAATTAAAGGGACACATGGCAATCTTGATTTTTTTAAAAACTAGCGGCGTCCAGTTAGTTGCATAAACTAGCATCATAGACTTTATAGACCATATAGTTTCATTTTGATTTTAAATATATAACTATTAGTTAATTTATTATGCCTTGTAGAGTTTTTATGCGGATAAATACAGTACTTCTTGGGTGTATCAACTCTGCGGACAAGTACATGGTCAATAAGGACCACAAACTGTGATAACTGCCCATTAATCTGCAACACTACCAGCCTTCCCTGTCAGTTATATTTGGATCTTAAAAGCCATTTGTGTTTGCATATTATTAACTTTTGATATTATTGGACCAATAATATGTTAAAACTTATAGTATAATAAGACGAAATAGTGAATACTTAAATTTGATTTATTAAAATGTCACCAGGGTAAAAGTAAAAGTGATACTGGATATATAAATCGAGACACCCATTTCGAATACTTCAAGATTGCTGTGTGTCCCTTTAAGTTATGATACAGTCCTGCATTTAATCCCAAACCAAAGAAAGTGTATGTCCTCTCCTTTTCAGTTTGGGACTTTACACTGACAATACCCAGTCTGAAGACACACCTTGCTATAAACATTCCCATGCCTCAGTACTGTCATTCTCTCAGCAGTTTGTGGAAACAGTGAATTAAGAAATCTCTGGTTGAAATAAACACTTATTAATGACCATGAGTCTTGGAGTGAGTCAGTGGTCAGCATTGCCCAGCTATATTTTATTACTGCTCTCACCAGGCCTGCCATTTCTCAGGCTTTGCGCAGGTAATTACCGGCTTTTTGATTAGATTACTGGCTTACCGGCTTTTCTGTTAGAATTGCCGGCTTTTTCCAGCAAAAAGTCATACATTTTATTAGTACCCAATTTTTAACACAAATACCAACACGTGTACCCAATACGCGACTGCATGTGGTCAGCTGATGGCAACTTATTGGTATGTACACTACAGTCCACATGCCACAGTCCACCAATCACAGTCCACAGTCCGCGGCGTCTTATGTAATTCGAGTTCTGTATATGATAAACAGGAAATTGATATTTCACTTGCTTTTTCTAGTGTTTTTAAAGTTGACTGTTTTTAATGTGGTAGTGTTACATTTTCAGTCACTTGTATATTGCAGTTGAAGTGTTTCTTTAAATCTCGTCATTAAAATACATAGGCATAAAAATAATGCACATACATCCGTAACATACTAATAAAAATAATGCATACATACTAATCTTTGAATAAAGTCATTAGGTTTATGGTTTAACACATTTAAAATGCACAAATGCCAGGATTCAACAATTAAATTACAAGAGACTATAAATATCCACCATATTCATTTTGTATATAGACGTATAAAAAATAAGATAATACATGTTTATTATGCAAGATCGACCTAATATGACCGGACAAAATATAGCAAAATCCTGACATTAAGTGTGTATCCAAGTAATAAGCTTTATAAATTCTTTCCGATAAAACAACTTATTCATAATTTTGCTAAAGCATCATCTTAGTAGACTGACTCTTTTTGCTAGGTTATAGACGAGGTCTTTATCCTAGACGTTTAACCAGTTTTACTGTAAAACTTAAAAGTATTTATGTGTGATTCTTTTAAAATCCTGCATATACGTGTATATGAATATTAATATGATTCATGTATATGTATCCTTTTCAAATTTTTTATCTTAAAAATTGGTATCCTTTTACTCTGAGAAGGATTTTTACTTCACTATTGAACCTAAGGATAAAAACCAAGTAACACAAATTGTATGACCTACTGAAAATAAGGTGAAATCTCAACATCTGGGTAATGGAAAAGTATGAATAAGAAAGATACAACAGAATGTAATATGTACTATACACATTGTAATTTTCTTTTTTGTCAATAGCTTTTGAAAATTGTCGATTTTTGAAATTTTCGCTTCTCGCGCTCAAATTCAGCATTTCCAAAAATCTCGGGCTTTTTCTTAATTTTCTTAATTTTATTATGGTAGCCCACTGATAAGCACTCACCAAGTTTATATGAGAGTCTGATGATAATGGTTATAGAACCAGAGTCTGAGAAGTATAGTTAACTTATAAGATGTTATAAAGCATTCATTTTACATCCACAATTCAAGTTAAAGGTCACAGTGCCTTTCACCTTTGACATATTAACCCCAAAATCAATAGTGGTCTATTAACAGAAATTAATTGCATGCATCTTTCTCTTTAAAAGGAAATATAGCGACACACCCAAACAAACTCTATTATTGAGAGTTCTGAAAAACTTGGAAAAAGGTGAAAGAATTATCAAAATCGGATGATATGACCATTTAAAGGTTGTTCTAAAACGAATATGGGAGCCGCCATTTTTAGGACTATGACGTCACAGTTCCATATTACCATATATGGAATATTGATAAATATCATTTAAAACGAAGAAAATCACTGCAAATGAATGGGTTTTTTTTACTGGCGATATAAATCATTATTGCCATTAAGTATTACATATATATATAGTTGGTGTCATTTTTTCCCTATAATTCAGTAAATTTTCATATTTATAAATATTCCATATATGGTCATTTAGAACCATGATGTCATAGCTCCCAAAATGGCCGCTTCCATATCCGTTTCAACAGAAACTTCAAATGATCATAATTATCTTTGTTTATCATCAGCTTTTGATAAGTCTTTCACCCTTATTCAAGTATTTCAAAACTCTCAATAATAAAGATGGTATGGCTGTGTCGCTACATACCCTTTAATGAGTACATCAACCAACAATGTTCATTCTTTACTATAAAAGTGAAAAATAGAAAACTGAAAAACAAAAATAAAATAAAATTGTAAAAAAAAAAAGTTCCATCAAACGAAAAATGTGAATAATCTACAAAATGATTTTTTAGGCTCGGCACGATAATGCAAAATTGAATTGAATTGAATTGGGGTTTTAAGGCACACCAACACATTACAGGTTATATGGCGCCTAACAGGCATGAACATGCCAGGCTCATCTTCCATGTACATCGAGATAAAATATGGAAAATGCCATTATGGGCCTAGAACCTTCTCACCCTGAATAATGCAAAATAGCTAGGCAGATACTTCCCATTTTTGAACTTGACAGACATCTTCTAAGCCTCGATAATGAACTTGATAGTAAAAAATACCAACATAATATTCTATATATAATTATATCGCCACCACAAATCATTGTTCTATAGAATTTCTATGTACAAGTATATATATTCAAAACTCTTCAAGTACGTCTATTATAAATTACTATACAGAGAAAACTAGTATTAAAATGGTAATTAATTTTTGTTCACCATTCTGCTAAATCCAATGTTTTATTACAGTAATATTTCTTTCATGTCAGTGTTCTTTTTTCCTTATATATAAGTGGTACTGAAAAACTATCATTCCCAACATTTGGCAAAAAATATGTACTTAAGCAGACAATATTGCTTTTGTGTGATATTGAAAAATTTACTTCATTGGCACATGCAATTATTTATTAATTGAATTTGATTAAATTTCTTTAAGATGCACAACTAATTCCAAAACTGCACATCTAATTTTAACTTGGGCACTGAAGTCATATATAATCAGCTGCATTCGGACAAGTGTGTGTTAATTGGATCTGACAGACATATTGAAACTATGTATACCTCTGACACTGGATGTTAGACAATTTGACATCTGTAATGGGAGGCGAATATTAAATCACCAGTGAGACTGCATGGTCTTAATTGCCTTGCTGTGCATTCATTTTAGCACATGCTTAGACATATCTCAGAAGAGAGATTAAGATGTTATTGATCAGCCATTTTCACTGTCAACCCAAGACAATGTTTACTTTACCTTTCAAAACAGCATACATTAACTGATTTGTATTGGGAGGGTTTTCAAATGATTATCCTAGGTTTTCTAATAAGATCAGGTTATGATTGCTTTCCAATGAATTAAGTATATAGATGATCTTACATGAGTATTATTGTGTTATAGAGTATTATTGATTTTATCCAAAGTAATTTATACTCAGTTACGAATGTAAGATTCTATATATAATTTTTTTTTTATGTCAATGAAATATCTTTCTGTCTGTCAAATTGGCTCCAAAATATTCACTCCATTTTTGTGTCGCCTTTTCAAAGAAAAATGCGATACATAGGGATCACTTTGTCGTCCGTCAGTTAGTCCGTCACAAAAACTTAACATTGGCTTTTAACTTTCTCATTTCTTGATATTTCTTCATCAAACTTTCAATATATACTCAATCTTTCTATGGGTTGTGCTCTTTTAATATGGGTTGTGCTGAAGTCATCATGGAGAATGAAGTTTCAGTTTTTTTGTTCTTTTTTTGTTTTCATATCAACAAAAATCAGTAGTTGTCAGAACATACATAAACTGTAGTATGTTTTTAATTATTTAGATAAAAGTTTTCTTTCAATTCCTTCATTATACTTTGTTTAGTTCAATACCATTTAATATCTTTACTATGCTGGTATAAATTATCCATCTGTCTTATACAGTGATACAATATCAGTTGCATATTTTAGGAGGCTTTGACCTGTAAATTCAGGTCAGCATGCTGCTACGACCTCTAGAAACACATTACTCACATTTTCTCCCTGGGAGAAGTATTTGGTTAACTAATTTTTTTCTTCACGAAAATTTAACATTGGCTATAACTTTCTCATTTCTTGATATTTCTTCATTAGACTTTCAATATATACTCATCATGACAATATCGTCATGACCATACTAAAATATTAAGGTCAAGGTCACACGGAAGGTCATTATATTTTTTTCCTCACGAAAACTTAGTCAGGCTAGTTTGTCAAGGTCATTTAACAGGGTCCAAAAAAACTTATTATACTGACAAAGCGCTGACAGGCGACACACGTGTTCCGCGGAACACCTGTCTAGTTGGAGTTAAGAACAAAAGAACATAAACACTTTAAGAACAACAGTCGGAACTATTACGGTAATTGTACGGAAAAATAAGACTCCAAAAATTGACTCCAAAATATTCACTCCAAATTATTTGACTCCAAGGTCACTCCACACCAAGACTCCACCCTGTATAATATACTATTTCAATGAACATTGTATATGTATTTCGTCAATATTATGTTCATTTTACTAACTTAAGATACATGTTTTTTTCACGCAAATTTCAGTTTTTACTTGTGTAATAACTCGAAGTATAACTGTTAATACTTTATCCTTAATATACGTGCATTTATATATTTATTCAATGAGGTGGGGCAAGAATTTATTTTAACAGGTTTTATTACAGACGACCTCGCATGATTGCCATTTATAACTATTTTATACGGTACCTTATAATTATTATATGAAATACCGCATTTTTTCTAATTATCGCTCCCCCTCTAATTAGCGCCAACCCCCAAAAAATAATCTTACCTTGAGGTGTAAAAGTGGTTAATATCCAATTGAATTGAATGTTGTTTAACGGCTCATCAACAGTATAGGTTATTTAGAGCCGCCCCAGAGAGAGGGGAAGGATACATAGGAATCCGGGAACCTGCCCTACTCTTATTATCGAATAGATTCCTATGGTTCTTTAACGTGCTCGGAGGATAGACCGATACACGGGACCGCCAGGTTTACGTCCCCATCCGACACACGAGGCTACGTTAAAGTGTCTTGCCCAAGAACACTCTGACGGAACTCAGTGGCACCACGGAGGATTGAACCCGGGGCCTCCGGTTACAAATCAGCCGCGCTACCGACTACGCCACGCTAGCCCCCCAGAAAAATGGTTAAAATTAAGGTGGACGCCTTAGAAACGACATAACTATCGATTCTACCTGTCAATCAAAGTGTCAGTTACAGCGTGTGACACTTCCTAGCAGCCAAAACAAAGTCGGGTTTAACAAATTACCGTATGCTTTCCAATAGTGACTTGGTAAACTACTGGTAATGAGTTACGGCACAGGGAGTTTGTCTTGCTTATTTTTAGCATTATATAAGGAAATAAAAAAGAGTACTGGCTTACGAAAAGCGTTCTAATAAGCACCCCACTTTCAGAAAATGTCACGTCCTCGGGGGCGCTGATTAGAAACAATATGGTATATGATAAAACGACTAGGGCTGAAAAGACTGGGGATGAAACCGATATACAGTGAAATGACCTTTTACCGTTCTTTACTTTGTATGGCGTTTTACGTCATTTTCAACACATGTAAGGTTCAGGGTCTTCCACAGGCCATTTATGAGCATATTCCCCCTATCCCTTAATTCAGAAATCTAATTTCCCCCTACTCCTTAATTAACCCCCTATCCTTTGATCTCTGTGCCCTATCCCTTGAAAACACCAATAAATCTCCAAAATGCATAATACCTGTCTATACATAGCGCCTTGTAGGCTATACTTCTTAAAAATCCTTTTATTTACAGTTGAAATATACTTCAAATTGCATCTAAATAAATCATGATCCGTAAAATAATGATCACCAGACCCACCCCATGCATGGTATTCAAATTTAATTCACCCCATCCCGTAAATAATCTCTGTGGAAGACCCCAAGGTTATATATTAGGTAAAGATTTTTGTGGTGGAGGCAGACCACACACTTTTCCTGGTAGAACCAGTACTGTACACCTCCCACCTTCCGTAAAATCAACACTTCCTGACTTAGCATTCTGGCGTGGCGCAGTCGGTAGTTGTGTCGGTGTGTTCTTGGGCAAGACACTTTCCCTTAGCCTCGTCCGTTGGATGAGGACGTAAACGTAATGTATCGGTCTATCATCCAAGTATGTTAAAGAACCATAGGAATCTATTCGATAAAAAGAGTAGGGCACGATTCTCGGATTCCTATGTATCCTTCCCCTCTCTCTGGGGCGGCTCTAAATAACATATACTGTGTTGATGAGCCATTAAACAACATTCAATTCAATTCATTTAGCATGGTGTTCTATGGTATCACGGAACTTTTAAAAATGGTTTGATGAAAACAAAAAATGTAGAAAAAAATATTTAAAGGAAAAGGAAATATAACTGCTTTCTGTGATCTTTCTTCTACTAAACTGTTATGATATCAAATTTAATCAACTAAAAATGTTAGAATTATATAAATTTGAAAACAAGGCTACAATGAACTTACTATTTTTGAAGTTCTATGATATCAAGGTATGCAACTATTGTGCATCATGTATTTGGTAGAAACTGGTATAATATGCAAATGGAAGGCCATTTATAGAAACATTAATGTACATGTATGACAGACTTATCAGAATAAAAAAGTAATGAATGTTATCATTTTCAATTTTTTAAGATCATAAGAAAATGTTCCCTGTTTTTGCATGTTTTGTAAATATCCATTTATTTATGAAAAACATACCTTTTTTTCCTTTAAATATTTTATTACATTTACTGTACCTTAAGTCATCACATCTACAAAATAACTCGTATTTTAGCAGAGAAATGGTTAAATTATATATTTGACACTACCGTGATATCATAGAACCCTTGAAATCATAGGATACAGTATACAAGTCGAGCTCCCAGTCGGATTCGAACCCGCAGCGGTGAGAAGGTTTAAAATGCCAAATTGTTAACCCCTCGGCCATGGAGGCACTCTTGTTACCATCTTATAATTCATTTTATGCATTCTGAATCACGGGTATTTTTCGAACACAATAAACCTTTATTTTCATATACATTAGTATATGACCTGAACACATCGACAGAGTTTGGACACACGGTTTTGTAGTGTAATTTTGCTGTTATTTGGCGGGTTAGTTTCTTTAACATGTTAAGCTATGACTGATATTTCAGACGTTTGAATTAATACAACCATAAGGTAATTTTTTTTATAATAAAGTTAGGATGCAAAAATATTGTGCAAATACATAATGTCGAGTCGGTTAGTGAGTAATAACTAAAAGGCACATCAGATACGTTAAAATAAGATACATGAAGTGTTGTCGATCTTTCCCGATTCCAGAATTTTTTCGTTTCGTTTTATTCACATAATTGATTCTATTTTGTGTAATGATCATATACTCTTCCGCGAAGTTTTGCTTGACCGAAAAATCTTGAAGAACCATGTCAAAACAAGTTTTGATTGGTCTTATTCAGTGATCTTAATAAAATATGTATAAATCATGTTTCATTTGAGACATTTTAAGGTTTATTCGACTACATATATAGATTTTATAAGTTTATGATGTAATGCATGTGTTTATTTAATGTATTTGATGCAGTTTTTGTGTATTTGACAATCTTTTCTCTGCTTCCATTGGATCCAGGTTGTAAATGCCATTTTAATGTTGTTTTGATACAATTAAAAATGTTCCAGTTGATTACCGTACATAAACGCAATAAAGACTATTATACAGTAGCATTGTTTCGCAGGTCCCCATTAAAGTGTTATAGTTATACCTGATGAATATGTTAAAAAGTAACTTTTAGCTTATAAAACACAAAATAATTACGTTGACAAACATAACACATCCACTATTATTGAATATTTACTTAATAAAACCAAGACTGACGGAATTCAATAATGGTACAAAAAAAGAAGAACCGCTTCGTAAGGATGAACTCGTAATCCACACTAAAATTACACTCGCGGGTAATAATAGTCGAACGTCGCAATAGTGGAGCTTGCTCCCGACTGAGCCAAATGGGCCAGATGTATTACGTACGACATATACATATTGTACAGAAAACCTACTGCACTAATGGCTGTCACGTGATTAGCACAACCTGTATATATTGTGGGTTCCACACAATCTCATTAAAATCCTATCCTTATTACGCTTTGATACTCTCCACTATAGGAACTGACAACACTGCCTTGGGCGTCACGTCAGGTCGACCTTTCATCTAATTAACATTCATGAGAAGATCAACTAAATTCAACCAATGAAATCGCGCGTTTTATATGCACTTTAGATGATGTTCGAATGAACTGAACAAACGAAAATCCACATAAAACACATATATACAAATATACGAAACAAGATAAAGTCGCTGTGTGTTAATGCTGTGGGTTGCATGATAAATTCAAAGAAATGCACTAAATGGCATGTTTTACATCGAGAATAGGAAGAAAATCATGGACGCGGTCATGAGTTTCCAAAATATATAATATTCTACCGAGATTATTACGACATTAGTTTTCTAAATAGTATGTTGTAGTATGTCTGGTCCGCTTAGCTCAGACAGAGAAGTCGACTATTGCGACGTTCTGCGAGTGTAATTTTAGTGTGGGTTCAACCCCACGAAGGGGTACATATTTTTGTACCGCTATTGAATTCCATCAAATATATCCTTTTTTTTCAGTAAATATTCAATAAATTGGTTGGTGTGTTACGTTTGTCAATGCAATTATTTGTGTTTTATAAGTTAAAAGTTACAGACATTGTCTCTTTCAATACCGAGCATAGACTACTCCACAGCGTTTGACTGAAACGTGACATGCGCAGCGAAGCAGTCTATGCCAAGCAATTGTGTAGGCTAATCGTAAGGTCAATCTGACGTGACCTCCAATGCAGTGTTGTCAGATCCTTAGTAGTGTAGAGTATCATAGCATGATAAAGGGTCTGATTTAAAGTAGCTATCCCGCCAACAACAGCCAAATTTTATAACATGTGTACATCGTTTGATTCGTTTCTAAACCTACTAACGACGAGGTATTTATGTAACTGAACTATTTTGAGAATCAGGACGCTACAATAACGACCTGAATCAGCCAGGCCAAACCCCAAAACTGGAGCGTTGAATTAAGAGTTACCAACTCATAATTCATTTTATACAATCACGTGTATTTTAAAAACCCATGAAAAAATCTAAACTTTTAATTCGTACATATATACATTATTATATGACCTGAACACCTGGATAGAGTTTTGAAATTTTGCAGTGCCACTTATATGGGTCGATGCTCATGTTTGCAAGAGGGCTTTCAGAATAACATGGCACACTTACCCATAATCTTGACAAGGTCAAGATTACCCTGAAGGTCATTACACTGTGGTGTGGGGTATGGCTGTTTCTCAGAGAGCTTTTTCTTGTTACATATGTAAATCTTGGAATAAACATTTTTGAATTGAATTGGTAACTGTTATTAGGGCTGTTATCACATGTATCACTTTTATTCAGTAAAATGCATGGTGACCTATTTGGTAATTCTCTCAAAATAAATATTCTATAATAAAAGTTAAAATGCCAGTCTACTGGGAAAATAACAGAACTGATAGCAAGATGTTTCTGTGTGTAATCTTATTGTCAGTTTAAAGTACCAAGCTGATAAGGGTGAGGACATACAGGTTCTATAGTTCGTGATTAAATGCAGGACTGTATCATATATTTGTCTAATACTAGAAACCATGCATTTTTTTGCTGTTGTTTCAAAATTATTTGATGATTTTTTTGATTTCTGTGTTAATTAGTAGACTGACAACTTAATATTCTCAGTTAGTGCTTATTTATCACTGAAATAAGATATTGTCTTTGATTGACAAAAAAATATTTGTTTTAGACAAGTAGCTAGCCTGCCATAATCACTGTTCACACAATAGACCTAGCATATTGACCTGCAGAAACATATATACTGCTACTTGCGGCGTTATAAAGCATATAGAAAAATGCAAAACCAAAAGCAAGTGAATAATTATAAAAAAACCCAAAAAAGTTCAGATTTCCCCAAAATTTATCACAAACATGGACTCAAAATTATAATTATTATTAGTAGGAGTAGTAGCAGCAGCAGTGGGAAATATATCCAAAAAAAATCATTCCAAAAATGTAATCAGACTAATTATTGTAGAAATTGCTTGAGTTGCACTAGCTTTGCATTTAAATGTATTGAATTATATTAGTACCTCTTATGAATGCACCTCATTTATGATTTATGATTACATCATATCACAAGTTTATGACATCATCATTTATGACATATCAGGGACAGATCCAGGATTTGAGTCTGGAGGGAGGTGGGAGGTAACTAATTTTATTTTGGCTATTTAAACAGGCCTGCAGTGCAAACATTTATTTCAGTGTATGGGGCCCATGCAGTCAATTTTCATGGGGGTGGTCAGAGGAAAGTTTGTCCAGGGGAGAAGCGTCCAGGGGGGTATTTTGATATTTTAGTTGTCCAAGGGGGGTTAAATCCGAGAAAACCCCTTCTATAGGTTGTCCAGGGGTTGGTCAGAGGAAAGTTTGTCCATGGGAGTAGCGTCCAGGGGGGTATTTTGATATTTTAGTTGTCCAGTGGGGGTTAAATACGAGAAAACCCTTTCTATAGGTTGTCCAGGGGTTCTATAGGTTGTCCAGGGGGTGGTCAGAGGAATATTTGTCCAGGGGAGTAGCGTCCAGGGGGGTGTTTTGATATTTTAGTTGTCCAGGGGGGGTTAAATCCGAGAAAACCCCTTCTATAGGTTGTCCAGGGGGTGGTCAGAGGAATGTATGTCCAGGGGAGTAGCGTCCAGGGGGGTGTTTTGATATTTTAGTTGTCCAGGTGGGTTAAATCCGAGAAAACCCCTTCTATAGGTTGTCCAGGGGGTGGTCAGAGGAATTTTGTCCAGGGGGGTGTTTTGATATTTTAGTTGTCCAGGGGGGGTTAAATCCGAGAAAACCCCTTCTATAGGTTGTCCAGGTGGTGGTAAGAGGAATGTTTGTCCAGGGGAGTAGCGTCCAGGGGGGTGTTTTGATATTTTAGTTGTCCAGGGGGGGTTAAATCCGAGAAAACCCCTTTTATAGGATGTCCAGGGGCGGTCAGAGGAACGTTTGTCCAGGGGAGTAGCGTCCAGGAGGGTGTTTTGATATTTTAGTTGTCCAGGGGGGGTTAAATCCAAGAAAACCCCTTCTATAGGTTGTCCAGGGGGTGGTCAGAGGAAAGTTTGTCCGAGGTGGTAACGTCCATGGGGGTGTTTTGATATCTGAGTTGTCCAGGGGGGGTTAAATTAGAAAAAAAAACTTCTATAGGTTATCCATGGGGTAGCGTTCAGTGGTGGTAATTTTTTATATTTGAGGTGTCCAGGGGGGAGGTGTTAGTATGTTTTGTCCAGGGGGGTGTAAATGAGGTTAAAACCCCTTCTATAGGGGGGGTGCGGATATTTTCTGGAATAGCCCATTGCCTTGCGCTGTCAAAACAAGTTGTGACAACAGTCAGCTGATCGTCATTCAAACAAAGACCTCATTCCGACACGCTCGAATTTTTTAAATTATCCGATGGATTGGGCAAAATAATGAATGAGAAATATCATTTTAAAGGATTATACATATTTTTCAGCACATGGATTCACGGATTTCCTGAGGGTTTGTTCACGGAAGTCCTTTGTCCCCGACCAAAACAATGCAAAATTCGAAAACGGTTTACACCGAGGTGGGGGATGGGTACTCACCAAACTACTCCGAAAGCCCCATATCCGATCGGTCTATCTGGCTGAATATCCTGTGGGGGCACAACTTGATAATAAGGGACCGCCACGGCGGCGGTCAAGATAGCATGTTGCGAGGGGACGGGCGCAGGCGGGCCGGTAAATGCCATCATTTGTCTAGCGTGCCTTTGACCCACTATCGCCATTGGCATCGTCAACATTGACCCGAACAGGCCGTAGCGAAAACACTTATTTTGCACGGTTTATCCAGATAGCATATCCAATTTTGACAGCAGCACATAGAGCAAGGATTCTCCTAGCTTTCTGGCAAATATATCCGTTTAATACGACACAGAACTATAGAAATTCATTCAAAAAATGAGCAAAGTGTTGGTACACTGACTCACACGCGGCGAGACTAGCACACAAAGAAGTCACGTGACTACGCCTTGTATATTTCCCAGGATGCAACGTCACAGAGGTTAAAGGTTGCAAGGTGCGAGTTTATTGTTTACATTAGTAATTAAAGGTGCGTCATTAAAAGGAAATATATTGTTGTCAAACAAAGAATAAGGTGTAAAATAAGTCATAAGTTAATTTCGTCGATATGAATGAGTTTATTCACATAATAATACCACAGACGTATAATACATATGCATAGAAGGGTGGTGGGGGTGTGCGTGTGGGGAGGGGGGGACGTTTCTGACAATAAAACTAGGCATAATTAGGAGGGTCTGTATCGCTCTACCTGTGTTTTTCAAACTTGTTTGAGTAGTTTGGCAAAGAACGGAAGGATACACGAAGGACCTAGGGTTTTAACATAATATTGTTCATTAGTTTAAACAGATTTTATATCAGGTTTTTACAACAGATATATTATATACAATACATAGTTAATATGACTGGAACGAAAGAAACAATATGTTAAAAGAGCCCCTCTCCTAGCACTGTTCATTTGAATCGAGAGCCACTATTCTTCTGTTTCTTTCCAAATTTGACTGGTTATTGGTCATATTAGATTGCATCGATATAAACACTGAAGAATTTTGGTAACTAGCAAATGATCGAACAAATAATATATTAAATAATGCAAGGGCCACAACTCTGCTGTTTTTAATTTGACATGTGTTCGCGTTTTCGTTTAAAGGGATTGATGCACTATTTTCAAACACGATTTATTTAACAGGGCTCTGAAAAACTTGAAAAAAAAGCTGAAAGAATTATCAAAATGACATGAAAAATAAAGGAGATATGACCTATTTCAAATTTGCAAAGAACATAGATGGAGGATGACGTTATCGCACCTTTTTACCATATATTGACAAAATACATTTTAAAGCAAATAAAATCACTGCAAATTGATTAAAAAATAAATATACAAATGTAAAATGTATAAATTGTATGTTTATTTTTCATTGGCATTGATTTTCTTTGCCTTAAAAGACATTTTGTCATTTTTTCACCTTTTTTCAAGTTTTTCAGAGCCCTTTAAAATAAACATAGTTTGAAAATAGTGCATCAACCACTTTAATACCGAGGCAGCTATATAAAATAAGATAAAGACATGGTGGTGGGGAAGGGGTTTAAAGGGGACCATTGGATGTGAGTCCGACATGGCTGGTGTTTTATTTTCTTCTTCAAATTTAACCAAGCTTTATTGTTATTATAATTTTGAATTTGAATAATTCAGTGGCATAGCTCTACAGTACTGTCCAACATGGCTAGTTTTTTTTGTGTTAATTTGCACGTTTTCTTCATGGCCGATATGACGTCATCAGTATGGCCGATATGACGTCATGAGATATGGATATGGCTAGTTTTCAAACTTACTCACGCATTTATTGATATGTTAACATTTTAAACAAATTTGGCAAATTTTGGATGAAAAGAATAAGGGAGCTCGAGTGTCAAAAAACATGTATTAATAACTGCTGTTCTAGTCTGACATGGCTATGTTTTAAGGGTGGTCCATGTAAGCTTTTATTGATATTATTAAACATTCCAAACAAGTATCAAACGAAAACTAAACAAGCTACATATTTAACTAGGCAAAATATGTATTTTTCAATAAATCAAGGACCATAATTTTGATGTTAGTAATCCGATCCAGCTGATTTTCGAAATTGTACCAACAACCAGGTCAAGTTTGGTAAATATCATTTTCAAAGTGAAGGTGCTAGAGTGTTCACAACGCAGAATATGACATTTTATATTCAAACAAGGGCCATAACACTAGTGTTATTATTTTTCGAAAGCGTCCGACCTATCACTGATATAAAGACCCTGACACAATTTGGTAAAGATCAAATTTAAAATGAACTGGAGCAAGTCGGTAGTACTCATCACAAAATATCCGCATTTTCGATACCTCAATGATACCCAAATTCCTGACTTTGACGATGGTGAAAGTCAAATTTCAGAACTTTAATGACATCCTCTCATCCTCAAAAAAGCTGTAGGCAAAGTTTCAGGTTCTTACATTGAATGGTCTGGAATAAATCCTACCAAATCTCTGCTACCTATGTCAAACGGTCATGCAAACTGTTTTTCTCAGATTAAAACTACGTCATCAACTTGAACTTAAACGTGAAGGGCAAACTCAGACATTCATTGACATCTTTTCATCCTCAACAAGCTTCCTATAAAGTTTCAGCTTCATACCTCGAACGGTCTGGAAAGAGTTCCGTCCACAAGCCATTTTCAGGCAAAATACTAAATCTGACCATGACCTTGGTGGTTAAGGTCAAATTTCAGACATGTAATGCCATCCTCTCATCCGCAACAGGTTCAGATTCTTACCTCGAACGGTATAGAAGGAGTTTCGTCCACAAGCTATTTTCAGACACAAAACGGAGTCCTGACCGTAACCTTGGTGGTAAAGGTCAAATTTCAGACTTTCAATGACATCTCATTCTCAACACGCTTAGCTTTTTTCCTCGAATTGTCTGAAAGGAGTTCTGTCCACAAGATATTTTCAGACAAAATACTGATTCCTGGCCATTACCTTCAAGGTCAATGTCAAGTTTCTTATCTTTAATGAAAACCATTTGACCTAATCAACATTCGGCGAATATCTCGTACGGTCTGGGAGGTGTGCAGACAACAAGGGCGCGAAGGACGAACGGGGTGATTCAAAAAAATGCGGATACACAAAGTATGTACAAGGCAAAATATGGTAGTTTTCAGTAAAACAAGGGCCAGTTAGAGTGTTACTAATCCGATCTAGCTCGTTTTCGAATTTGTCCGCGATTTATTGTTATAAATTTTCTGACAAAGTTTGTTAGAGATCAAATTAAAAATGAAGGCATTATCGTGTTCACACGGTAAAGTTTAACGAACGGACACGATATACACTATTGAAAATGATCTGTTACTTTATCCATTATCGAACTTGCCCCATTATTGAGAAATTAACCTTCAAATTAAATTCGGTGAAAATCCGAACGAACGAACGGACGACACCGACAACGGACAAGGCATGGTCTTTGGCCAGTTGAGTTAGTACGTACTCAACTAGAAACGGGGAAAGGAACTTAAATGACGGTATCAATTTTGATAACATGTAAAATAACAACAACACATAAGACTCCACCTATGGTAACCAATTTGACGAATTCCTTTGTTTTCATTTGTACGAGCAAATGAATGAATGGTCTAGTGCAAAATCTGAAACAATCTTTGCCGCTAGTCTGTTACTCTGCCGCTATGCAGCTACTCAGCTGATCAGCGTACGGAGAGGCGACGAATTTCGTGTAAGATCCAAGCGAACAATTATGATACATTAAATAATATTCCTAAAGTATATTTGAAGGATATGTGATTGAATCAGTTGATGTATGTTGACAATAATAACCAAGCATGGCAGCAGAGGAATAGGTCTGCGTGGTTAGAGCCAATGACAGTAAGTCAAAGCAAATGTTAGAAAAGCATATAGAACGAAAGTTATATTCAGTTTCTCGTGTAGGTTCCCGTGCAAAAATAAGGTCACTGCTTATCCAGGCTGAGGGGTATTCATGCTCATTTTATCATATTTTGTCATCACCATTCATGTCTTCATAAGGATTCCTCCATTATTTCAGGTGCTGCTCGAGTGATGATCATGGCTCCAGCGAAACTTTAGTTTCTTCAACATTCAACAGCATTTGCAACAACTGTATAGTTCTATGAACACCCTACATAGTGTTATTACTATGTAAATATAGAGTGTGTATGGAATGTTCATTCATGTTGGCGCAATGTTCATTCATGTTGGACGAGCCCCATGTGGTTCCCGGGTGCCCCGTTTGGTCACGGGGAAAATAATAGGGCCACTGCAGATCCATTTAGAGGTGTAGGCAGAGGGGTAGAATCCCCCCCAAATTCATGTTCATTTTATCATTTTTTGTTCATTTTATCATTAAAGGTCTTCATCATGATCCCTGCATTGTTTCAGGTGCCATCTCGCTCGCATCAAAAGAGCAGTGGCAGAAAAACAATAAACGTGGCTCCAGTGTAAATGGACTTTTTACGATAGAATTTGCAGTAACTCTGCAGTTCAGGGTGAAAAGGTTCTAGGCCCATATTCCATATTTTATCTCGATGTACATGGAGGATGAGTCTGGCATGTTCATGTCTGTTAGGCGCCATATAACCTGTAATGTGTTGGTGCGCCTTAAAACCCCAATTCAATTCATGTTGGCGCCATTTAACCTTTTTGTGTACACCCCATTCAATTATCGCGATAGCTGTGATAATCTGTACTCTTAAGCAAGTATGAACCTACCATGGAGTCATGCATTCACAGCTCGTGGTCGCTATGGTAGGAACATACTACCATAACAGTCAAGATTCTGGTCGCTATGGTAGGATCATACTACCATAATAGTCACGATTCTGATCGCTATGGTAGGAACATACTACCATAATAGTCACGATTCTGATCGCTATGGTAGGAACATACTACCATAATAGTCCCGATTCTGGTCGCTATGGTAGGAACATTCTACCATAATAGTCACGATTCTGGTCACTATGGTAGGAACATACTACCATAATTTCACGATTCTCGCGCCTACTATAGCGCATGCTGCTGTTTCTTGTGTGTGCAACCATTGTTTTATAAAATATTTAGCACCTTGCTTTCATTTTAACTATATTATTTCCTTAACTTATCCAAATATACGTGTCTTTTAGCATGATGGCTGAGCTGTAATTACAAATCTGTAAAACAATACATTAAAAAATAGCTTTTTTTTTTACCTTCGCTCCTAAAAGACTCTCACACTAGAGTACATTCCTTTGAATAGGTTATAAATTTATAAATTAGTGTGTAATATATATAACACGTAAGTGGTAAAGCTGACTAGCAGGGCAGGGTTCGTCGCTCCCACTTTTACTTTAATAAATACAAGGAACTTCCCGAATTATCTATCAGGGAAATAACAAGTCGCAATGCATGTCGACGTTTTTAAAATGTGCCTTTCATTAGCGTCTGGAATTATTTTGTGTATTCTACAAAAAAAAGCAATTCAAAGAATCATCAAAATGTATTTATTGTCTCAAAATGACTTTTAGCAAGATAACAAAACTCTTACGGACTTATTGTGATCGTATGTACAGAGTTAATGGTCCTTCGTCATCCCGATGCCGCGACTACCAGTGCATCGTCCATCTGGGTGGTATATTTGTTAAGCCGTTATTGGCGACATTTATATTTTGTTATGTTATTGTGTAATAATATTAAATGTTATCTGTTATTGGTTAATATTGACGAAATGTATTTGTTTGGTATATGTTATTGAGAATATTTATTTACTGTTATCTGTTATTGGTTAATATAATGTTATCTGTTGTTGACGAAATGTATTTGTTTGGTATATGTTATTGAGAATATTTATCTATTATCCACAATCTCTACGAATACGCCACCTCGACAGTTTATTATTATATTTTATCATCAAATTCAGTTTGATGTTTACCATGTTATGAGACCCCTCTTCGTGGATATTACCCCTCCGAAACAATTTGATGTTTCATGAAACTTCACAGGAATGCATCTCTGATGGTTAGTTGGTCAAGGGACTGAAGGTAGAAGATATATATGGTATACTAATTAAGTCCTGGTTGGTCCTAAGTAAAATCCAGGTTGACCTGAAATTCAAACTAGAAGGGTGTTCCACGGAAAACACCTTCGTCGTCTGCCTCGTGCTTATTCCAGCAAGGAACTATAGTTTAACCCTTAACCTGCTGTGAAACCCTAATAGACTGTCCTTTCTTTAAATTTAGACCATTTCATTTATGTTACAAAGGGGTGTTTTGGAGAAATCACTGATGAGCAGCCGGACATTGTAAATCCTGATCTGAGTTTACAATCGACGCAAAGGCTATTGTAGTCGCCCTTAGCAGGCTAAAGGTTAAAGATAGCGGGTGTAATGCTTCAAGAACTATGGAGCAGGTATTTTTTTTAAAGTTTTATGAAAAGGGGGCATCACTCGACAATGACTGATTAGAAAAAAGCTGTAAAAAGTTTCATGACCAAAGGTCAATATTTTGCCAATTTTTGAGCTAGGTTAGGTTCAGATTAAAATTTAATGAAAATGGGCAAAACTCTGCTAAAATGAAACTTAATTTAAGAGTTATTGGACATGTCAATGGCATTTGAATAATTGATAAGGACGACCTGTATAAAGTTTCACGACCGTAGGTCAATATTTTCGAATGTTGTGAGCTCGGTTAGGTTTAAGTTTTATGAAAACGGGAATAACTCAGCCAACATGAAAGTCAGCCAACATGAAAGTCAAGAGTTATTGGACAGGTGTTACGACATTCCTTCGGTAAGATGATGTTTGAAATTTCGAAACCATAGGTCAAACGTTTTTCAAGTTATGGCCAGTTATGAGATCGGTTGTGCTTGGTTAAGTTGCAGGTTCAAGTTTTATGAAAAGGGGCATAACTCCCTGAGTTATGAATTATAACAGTTTCAATGATTATAAAGTGTTTGCTTAACGCATGTCTTCGTTATTTTTTATTATTAAATATATATTACAAAATATGGCCAATCTGCCGATCACAAGTCTGTCATTTGTGTTTCAGCAGATCGCTTCAAGGTCGTTTTTATAAAGCATCGGTCTTCTATCGACATATATTACTATATGCCTCCCTTGAAAGTCATAAACACGTGTCAAAGTAATAAGAAGAACAGAAATCACCATCTCTGGAAAACAAAAAGACAAAAGCCATGTTTGTATTGCTGTAATATTTTTATTTATTAATTATGATGATCAACAGCTATCTATGTTGAGGTAAGTGGGAGTCTTACTGGATATACAGTTTCTAAGGAGCAGGACACATCTGAATAGCATAAACAAACAAATGCATGCAGCTCAATTCAATAATGAATTAATTAAATGGTTCTGCTGACCGTGTTTCAAAAACAATTCAAAAACGATAAGCACAATTTCTCTTTCCCTGCATTTATAGTTCGACTAATACTGAGTACTGGGTACCAGTCTACTTTGTAACATCACGAGTGTGATTTCGGGTACCAGTAGACTAATACAGCATACTGGGAACCAGTCTACTTGGTAACTATAGTGTGATTTCGGGTACCAGTCGACTAATACCGCATACAGGGTACCGGTTTACTTGGTAACCCTGCAATTATGATTAATTTCGGGTACCAGTAGATTAATACTGCATACTGGGAACCAGTCTACTTGCTAACCCTGCAATTATGAGCTTAATTTCAGGTCTCAGTCGACTAATACTGCATATCGGGTACCGGTCAACTTGGTAACCCTGCAAATATGAGTTTGACTACAGGTACCAATCGACTAATACATCATACTGGGAACCAGTCTACTTGGTCCTCAGTTACAAGTATTAGTTGATCTGAAAAATAATTTGGAAACGGATTTCCGAGGGAGGTTGCCAGACTAGATTTCCTCATATAGTTGTCAATACTGTAATAACTCCGTGAATAAAAACATTTATACTGCATCGTATTAACATTTTTTAATTTTTTCTCTACAAAATGTACCTTTTCAGTTTCTGCAAAAACATTGACACTGTATTTGTACATTTATGGGTTTTTATCCACACGCCAGCTCCCCTTTTTTTTATGAATATTATAATATGAAAGAGGTCTCAAAAACAAACCAAAGATATGGTACAAGTACAGTGTACATGCATTCTATTATTTTTAGATGCCATTCCTCAAGTTCATCTTCATTTCATACTAAACTCTGTATTAATATATACTCAGCAAAAGTAAAAAGTATCCACTTTGTTTTCTTTCAAATCTGGGACTGTAAGAAAGAACCAACAACTATAGCATAATTTTCTTTCAATAACATCTTT
Organism: Cyrtodaria siliqua; assembly: GCA_037043455.1. Taxonomy (NCBI): domain Eukaryota; kingdom Metazoa; phylum Mollusca; class Bivalvia; order Adapedonta; family Hiatellidae; genus Cyrtodaria; species Cyrtodaria siliqua. The sequence continues at coordinate 259,176 of JAWPHD010001108.1, read as the reverse complement.
ATTTGATGTCCACACAAAATTTCATCGAAATATACCGAATAATAAAAAAATAAATCAATGTAAAGAACATGACAAAAAATATTCACAAACTCGCTAATACTGCATGTGCTAATATCTCATGTGTCCACTTTACATCGAATTGTAAAGTGGAAAGACGAGATATTAGTGAGTTTTTGAATATTTTCTGTGTATTTGAATGATCTTTCTACATCTATGCTATTGTCGTTATCCTTACATTTGTTAAGTTTTGTTAATTTTGTTTTCACACCTATGTTTTTAAACCGAGATTCTTTTTCTTTTATTCACACAAAATTGCATGGAAATATTTCCATGCAATTTTGTGTGAATATCAAATAAAGATGTTATTAAAAGAAAACCATGCTACAATTGTTAGTTCTTTTTTACAGTGTCAGACAAAGTGGATACTTTTATTTTTACGGAGTATATAACCTTTAAATATTTGCTTAGGCTTGTAAAAATATAATATTGTTGCAACTCCAACACTCTTTGGTGAGGAAAAAATGATTATTTTTTCTTTTAAATGAAGGTAAAGAAATCAGTTCTGTATGCAGATAGTCTAGTTCAAGTTATATTCAGATGTGTCACTGACTTTAGGCCTAGACTTTAATGAAGAAAGGTTTATGTGGATAACAAATGATACGAATTTAACTTAATGATTTTATTCTGCAGCAAGTATGTGGTATTAAATGGTTACTGTTACAAGATGTATTGTTATATAAACTCAACTTATTATTATTCTTTTTTTTTCAATATGTAATTAATATATTTGTAACTGTCAATTGTTAATCATGAATCATATGTAATTGAATATTACTTAATAACATTATTGTGTTTACAATACATTAAAGATCAAATGGTATAATTTATATTTTAATAAACAAATACAGGGCTATTCCGTTAAACATCATGTGACCACAGGAAAGCACTACCCACCCATCGATGCAAAATTGAGTTTAAGGAAACAAATTTCGTAAAATAGGGTTCACCCATGGATGTTTATTAAATTGCCTTCCTGGGGTCCCGAGTATGTTTTAATGGAATAGCCCATATATGAAAATGGTGATTTTTATTATTATTTTAATTCAGTTACATACTTGCGATGATAAAAAGCAAAGACAGAGGGTTATACATAACGCATGTACAAATTTGATAGATCAATATACTACCTTCCTGATATAAACGAGTAAAGACAGAAAAAACAATCTCATATGTTATATAAAAAGAACAGCGCATAAAACACTACGACACCCGGTAACTGAATAGTATTCAACTAATTACGCTTTAACAGTTATGAGTCGACTGCGGGCTGAATGCAAAACTAAGCCAATATAACTAAAGTATTAGTGTTTTTTTCGTGGGACATTTTGTGGGAGTCTAGGGGTCTCCGTCATAAAATTTACGAATAATTAAGTTTTCTATTCCAAGGGTTGTAAAATAATAATTGAATTGAATTGGGGTTTTACGGCGCACGAACATAAGAAAGGTTATATGGTGCCAAACAGAGATGAACATGCCAGACTCATCCTCCATTTACATCTAGATAAAAATAGAATGGGCCTAGAACCTTCTAACCTGCAGAACTGCAGAGTTGCTGCAAATTCTATTGTAGACACTCCATTTACGATGGAGCCACGTTTCCACATTTGCATATGCGGTGTCGTGAAGCAAAATAAAAAAATGACAAAATGAACATGAAGGGTCTGTCCTACCAGTCTGCCTCTAGCGGGATTTGCAGTGGTATTCTACTCCGGCAACCTGTAAAATAATAAATGAGCCCCTTAACACGATTCCTTATTTACAAGGAAATTGATTCTGCCCAGTATTATCTGCTATCCTCGGTTATGTACCAGGGTTAACAAAAGTATTTTAAACCCCTATTACATTCAAAATCTGTGGTGAATTCTAATGTAAGACCTTAACAACATTGTGATAACACCATACACTGACATTTTATCATGGATAAATACACTGACATGTTATCACGGATAAATACACTGACATTTTATCACGGATAAATACACTGACATTTTATCATGGATAAGAACATGAATTGAACTGAATTGGGTTTTAAGACGCACCAACACATGAAAGGTGATATGGTGCCTAACAGGAGCGAACGTGCCAGGCTCATCCTCCATTTACATCAAAATAAAACATGGAGAATGGGTCTAGAACCTTGTTACCTGTAGAACTGCAGAGTTGCTGCAAATTGTATTTACTCCATTTACGATGGAGCCACGTTTCCACGTTTGCATACGCGGTGTCATGATAAAGACCTTGAATGTACCCCCTTGAAGGACCTGGCACAGTTCGCATTCAGCCCTCAACTGATATGTTCATGTACCGATAAAAAATCTATCTTCATCTTTGTTTTATCCATACATGAAGATCCCATTTGCCTTTGTTTTTAGTGTACGATACAACTAGCTATGCTTCAGAGCAAATAAAAAATTTACAAACGTAATCTCAATGGTACATATGTAAATGGTTGCACCAAATTGAATATTAACAAAAATAACAGTTGAACAGAAGGGCGATTGATCTGAAATACACATAACAATAAGCAAGATGGATATTTCAGCAATTTGTGTGTCCATTTCACAAACAATATGTGACGCGTAGATTTAGTTGCATTACCAGTATGTAGAGAGAAGGAGATAACAGTCGAGTTACATATCAACGAGCAATTGTGTTTTTCAAGCCTATATAGTCCATGCAGATGTCAGACCAGACCAGCCTATATGGCATGGTTATGTAACCTACGTCAACAAATATGGATAAATAAAACTTACGTAAGAGAGGTGTGTATGCTTTTTCAACAGTTTTCCATTCTGGATAGTTTAAGTGTCTTGTGGAATAACTTTAAAAGATTTAGCCATTAAGTTATATTACTTACTTAATGGTAAATGTTTTGTTTGTAATTTTTAAATATCTTACCTTAGGAAGTTTCCTCTGTCAAAGAAGTATGGATATTTAATTTTGATCAATATTTTTACATATCAGACTAATCTATTACACCCTAGAGAAGCAACGCTTTCAAAGAATTCCAGTAAACTTAAGGGCCAATCAGGTCTCGAATCAACAGGACAAAACAAACCTGGAAAAACACATCGTCTCATTGAGCGAGGTTCACATTTGATTTATGTGCGGAATACAATGATATGAAATGACTATACTCAAGTATAACTTATTATTACTGTTACATATTTCTGCATAGACATAATGATATAGGTACTTATAAACAAAACAATACATGCTTTCAATCCATCTGTACAATGTAGATAGGTAATGTATACGGTGCTAACATGAAACTGTTACAATAGAAGCAAGTAATGGAGTAATTATTTTCTTCACTTTTTACGACCTAGAAGCTCTGCAGTACTTAACTGCATTTATTTTATTTTATTAATCGATTCTGAAATAAACTCTGTAGCATTTATCAATCAAAGCGGATTATTGGGCTTTTGCGATGCAAGCTGAAAACCGAGAACGATGTGTTCATGTAGACGACCCTCTCACAACACTGAGTCAGGTTGCATTTATGAAAATCCAGTGCTCTTCATGGACACCTTTTATAAATACTTCATTTTAATAAGTATCACAAATTTCACTGCCGACACAGATGATTCCTTCTGCCTTTAATATTCAAATGCAGCGTTGCATCCACAAGTTCTAGTTTATACCTAAATTATCCGTACAATATGGGTGCTAGCATAGCTCAGTGTACATCACCAGCACCATTGCGTTTTATCGTAGTTTTCTCTGGTGAAAGTTTCTTTCCCTTTGCATTATCTGTCGTATGGGGACCTAAACCAAGCAGTCCCGTGTATCAGAGTTTATGTATAACTTATGTTTTAATGAGCCATTAAAAAACATTCAGTTACCGATACGTTACAGTTTCGGACAGCTTTAATTCAATACAGTGCACTTTTTATGTACTTATATTTCCCGATATTAACACCCTACTTATCATGAAAATAGGTTTGCTGATTAAACCATACTAAAGACACTGTTAACATTTCTACCGAAGACCAATAACTGCATGTTGACCGCTATTGTAACACTTTCAAGTTTACACCAAAACCCCTAAAAGATAGCTGCTCCCATATAAACATTACATGTTCTACCTCCGTATTAATACACAATACATATTTACCTCAGTAATACGCAATCTATAAGGATATAAATGTTTCATTAACCCTTAGCCTGCTATGAACGTATAATGGATTGTCCTTTCTTTAAATTTAGACCATTCCATTTATGTTACAAAGGGGTGTTTTGGTTAAATGACTGATGAGCAACCAGACAGTGTAAACCCTGATCAGCTGCGAGTTACTCGCAGGCTGATCTGGGTTTACACTGGATGCAAAGGCTGTTGTAGTCCCCCTTAACAGGCTAAGAGTTAATAATCATGAATCCACTTCTCAGCATATAAAGTAATAAAACATTCCCTAAACTTTTACAATATTCTTTACCTAGTCTAGTCTTACACAAAGTTTTAAATACAAAATCACGGATAATTAAATACTTTCTTTTTGTGCATTATCAACAGAAATTATTTTAAAATGATTACCCCATTTATATACAGACACAAGGCAAATATTCGTTGCATGCTGTAGTGCATGTAAGATTCTGTCTACAGCAAGTTTCACAGAAACCATATAAAGCAGAGAAAAACAGGGGGAAAAAAAAGGGGAACAAAATTAGACGTTGTAATCAAAAACAAAATCACATACTTATATTGTTTCCATCTTGAGGAATTGGTATCTAGTTCATATTAAATATTTCTAGGAAGCAGCCAGAGGAATGGAAATGAACACTGCTGTTTTCAACACTTTCTCAGAACACTGTACTGTCTTAACACTATTTAAAATGGTAGCGATACGATTTTTAACACGGAGATATAACTTTCACTCGCGAGATAACAGCTTCTTGGAATGATTAGTAACCTCAGAATGTCATGGAAGCAGCACTGAAATTTTGAACTGGTTGACTGTAATTTTTCAAGCTCTTACAAAATAAAATAAAAGTATTAATTGTACAGTTTAAACATCCTCTATCTAGTACCACCTTAAAACAAGTACACCCTTAGTCGGATCTTTCATACTTTGGGTTTTCCAGGTCATGCAGGTACAATTGAAATGGGTTTCCCGTTGCACCAACACATAAAAAGGTTATATGACCCCTAACAGAAATGAACATGCCAGGCTCATCATCCATTTACATTACGATAAAACATGGAGAATGGGCCTAGAACCTTCTAACCTGCGGATTTTTTGCAAATTCTGCAGTAGACACTGATGCAGGTACAAACACCTCCACTCTATTTGGCACTTCTGTCACTACCGTTTTGCTCCAGGCACACTATTTGTCTGCCATGCCATATTTACAACCAAATCAACGGTCTGCATCGTTTATTTTTATTGAATGTTTCTAATATGGAGCAGACGTGTTTGTACCTATATATCTAAAACGGAAAAGCCTGTTGTACAATCATTTTTAACATGTGTTTTTGAGGATCGGGAATCAATGTACCAATAGTACAACCACATCCTTAGCACCAGCATCATCCTTATTAAGTGTGTTATACTATACTCAGTCAGTAAAACACTCAACACCACTAAATCTGGATTATGGAGCACGATCTCTTAGGAGCACGCAATATTTAAAAACTTTGAAAACAAGTATTGAAACGCTTTTACCACTTTTAAAAATCTATTATTTTAACAGATTTGATAGCAAGAACGAGGAAGCTTTCAATGCTTTTAAATACTTTAAATTTTAACAGCTCTGACATCAAGAATGAGAACGCTTTTATCACTTTTAAATATTCCCACTGCAGTTAAGCGAGCACAACCAATTAGCAGTTTAAACAATGTTCGAGGAAAGCGGTCCAAAACAACAGTAAGCTGTGTATGATGTATGTCTAGATGAACACATTTACAAAAGTCATTCAACCACACACAATCAATTTGGCAATGTCTTGGAACAACTAAATAGTAATCTCTATTCAATGTCAATCTTTACTACACAGGTATAAATCCTGCAAGATTTAATGTCTATCTTTTCTACACAGGTATAAGTCTTGCATGATAACATGATGTAATTAAATATGTCCTAATTTAAAGGGTATGTATTAATTAGAAACTGTTCTTTTTGACAATGTTATGCAATAATATTTTTACGACTGATTTTATTTTTTAATCCTTAACCCGCTACATATATATAATGGGACTGCCCTTTCTTTGAACTAAGACCATTCCATTTATGTGACAAAAGGGTGTTTTGGGGGAAATGACTGATCAGCAGCCAGACATTGTAAACCCTGATCAGCCTGCGAGTTACTCACAGGCTGATCTGGGTTTACAATGGACGCAAAGTCTATTATAGTCGTGCTTAGCGGGTTAAGGGTTAAAACAGGGGCCGCGGAGGCCCAGTGGACAGCAGGTTGGACTCTGAATCTGGTGATCACGAGTTTGAGCCTCACTGGCGCCACTGGGTGTGACTTCCCCTAGCCTCATCCTTCAGAAGGGCACGTAAACTAGATGGTATTAAGAGTCTATCATCCGAGCGAGTTTAAAACTGTTCGATAGTAAGATTAGGGCAGGTGTATCCTTCCCCTCTCTGGGGCAGCTCTAATTCTCTAAGATAATGTGTTGAAGGGCCATTAATTAATAATTCAGTCGTTTTTAACATGAACTTAAGTAAGTTTAATTGAGTTGGGGTTTTACGAGGCACCAATACAAAAAGGTTATATGGTGCCAACAGGAATGAACTTAAATATTAAAAAAATCCCGCTATATATATATATATATACACATGGTAAACTTCAATTGGGTCATACTTAATTACAAGCATTTATCTAAGTCACCTTATAGTAAGCAATAATTAGCATAGGTCCTCGATTATCAAGGGCTGATGATCAAACAGAAAAATTACTGGGGTTAAGGCGTCACATTTTCATAAACTCTTTGAGCACAAACATAATTTCAGTCTTAAAATCAGCACTTTTGAATATGAAACAAAAATTAAAGACATCTGTGAGCACAGATTGGCAAAACATCGAATTAATAGCACTGTTAGCAGCCGTCAATCAGAAAGTTATGTACTTATGTTAGTTTTGTTAGTGAACACTGAAAAACGATTTCCTTGTGAAACTCCACAAGACCATAGATACCAAAAAAATTATTATGGTTTGTGATAAAACTATGTTTTAGTAAATTTAATCATTAATAATATTTCGTTCCAATTGTTTTTCTTACATAATAATTATGGCCCTTCTGCAAACCCTGCTGGTTTAAACCATGAACATCTTAGATTAAGACTATGTTTAGTTAAATATACCAGATTAAGTTGTTGGGAAATAATATACTCTGACAATCAAAAAAGAAAGTGTGCACATGTAATTTTTGAAATATTCAAGAAGTTGTAATGACAAATTTAGCACAAGTTTTAAAATACCCAAAATGTATACATCAATACTAGAATGGTGTTCCACGAAACACTTGTGTCGCCCGTCATGTGCTTATTTCAGAAAGTACATTCTAACTATAAAGTTTGAAGACAGGGGGTGGAATCCTGCATGAATTATGGAGCTTTTTTTTTTTTTAAGTGTTGAAGTTTATGAAAAGGGGCATAAATCTGCATTGGATAATTGATAAGGAAGAACTGTAAAGTTTCATGACCATAAGTCAATATTTTGCCAAGTTATGAGCTAGGTTAGGTGGCAGGTTAAAGTTTTAAGAAAAGACGGCATAACTCTGCCAAAATGAAAGTTATTGGACATATGTGTGTGAAGTTACATGAACATAGGTCAAATACTTTTCAAGTTATGGCCAAGGTTAGGTTGCAGGTTAAAGTGTGACGGATGACGACGGACAAGTGATTCCTAAGTGTCTGCTATGCTAAGCAGGCGACACAAAAAAGTGATTCCTTTGTATAAAATGTTCCTTCACTAACAGAGTTGTAACTCAAAGTCAAAAAAGTGCAAAACAAAATGCACGGATTTGACCTTGTTAATTGCTGGAATTTTCTGGAATTTCTTATGAATGCCAAACTTATAACTTCTCAAACATTATAAAGTTGGGACGTTCGAAGACATTTATGACGTAAACGTTTACAACAATGTTACTTCATAATGAGGCTGATTACGCAAATCTGAATGCACACTTTCTTTTTTGACTCAGTGTATGTAGTTAGGTACTAATATGAGAAAACTGCAAAAGGATAGTTAAATTATAAAAATAAATAATTTACAACTATGAAATACGTGTTGCCCAATTATTAAAGAATTTAAGATCGATTTTATCATTAACCCGACTGACATCTGGGTACTTAATAATCTGACAGAGAAACTATTTGCATATAAAATAATTGCACTATCTTTGTGTCAACAACTTAACTGAATTTTTTGGCCCCTTTGGACAAACTTGGGCTTCCTGTCTTGCCAAACAATCAGCCAGCGGTGTATAAATAAACCGGTATACTAAGCTGTATAAATAAACACAACAAAATGGCCAGGCTAAACAACTATCAAACAAAATCATGAAAGACATCAATGGAATCCGTTACATAACCTTGTCTATATATGTTCTTTTACATCCATTTTTGCCCTTTTTAAATAGGAGCTACTGCCTATTTTTGATTTACAGAATGACTAATAGCTTGGTTGACTAACAGCCAACTAACGCACTAACATCATGGCAATGTCGCTCGGACAACGAAACGAGTACAGTAGAACAAAACATGTCATATATTTGGCTGAATGCTGTTGTTACAAAACACAGGTTACATGCACAAAAAGATAAATAGCTGGGAAGAAAAAAACAATCCTCAAAGTATTATTTGATAATAATAATAATGATATTTTAACTGAACTTGGCGGACTCTCAATATGTGTTTCAAGCAATGAATCAGGTTACATACTTGTACACCACCAAACCGTATGCATCGTCTCATACTCGCGAGTATTATCTATATTATCTATTCAACATACTCAAAAGTAGATCCATATATCCCGAAGTTTGCGTTAAGATCGGTCGTCTGGCGAATGGCAGATGACATTTTGTCGTCGACACAAGTAATACCACAGATTGTTATATATAGTAACAGGGATTTGTTTATACTTGTATACCGCCTCAGTTTTGTTTCCTCATATATTCATCAGCATGTGCACGTATACAGATTATCTACAGAGTTAGATAACACTGATATAGATGGTTAAAATACACTTATATCACATTTCTGTATCTTTATGCTTACTCCGCATACAATATTACTATTTATTTATAACTAACAACAGGGCTCCTCAATCCTTGGCAAGCTTGAGTGAGGGAGAATCATCCGTACAGGAATATCATCCTTTTGGACGAACTGTCCTTGCTAGCGAACCATTTTTATAAAGGAAATGAGAAAACAATCACTGATGCCGTTTCCATAGCTGCATAACTTTTTTTTAACCTCCTTCTGTGCATCATTGTTTTTTCATTTATCACTCACTTCTTCATCTTTCTTCTTTCTGTTCACTCTTCTTTCCGTTTCAACACTTATCCTTTATAACAATTGGTATAAATTATTCCTACAGTGACATGACGATGCCAATTTCTTAACTGCATTACCTACAAATTCGCCATAGATGATTATTATATCACTAGAATGATCTCCCTTTGCAACAAATACTCTCCTACCAAGAAGTTACATTAAGACACATAGCTAGAATTATGAGAATTGTGGGAAGTAAATGAGCTACTGCTACTACTGGCTGTGAGACTGATCATACTACCACGTATGCTCATGTCATCGTACTGAGTGTCTCGCACGGACGCAGTCGCAATGTCCAACGAGTCCATACCAAGTTGCACAGTCTCATGGTCAAATTCGTCCATATCGTGCGACTGTCGTTCGTGACATCGACGAATACGTTCCGCTTTCTCCGTCTCAAACTTGACCTTCTCCTCTCCCATCTGTAATTTTGTTCAGAAAAGAAAACACAAATGAAAAAGGAGCTTCTGTTATTTGTAAACCTTCATTTAATATTCAGAAATAAGCTTTTGATTTCTGACACATACTTGTTAAACTACAATGTAAACCTGAAAGTAAGAAACACTGAAGATATGAAATATTAAAATTATAAAATTCTTTCAGATATGCCAAGCATGAGCCAAACTGGCACCAGACAGGTTTGCCCCATCTCCAGATATGATAGCTAGCCCTGCCCTGTACCTATGTCATTTATCATTGCTTTAGTGAATATATGTCAGAAATGCACTTGGTAACTGCTGCATGGACTTGGGTATTGGGTGGGCTATTGTAATACATTGGTCTGTCAAAAATGCAAAAATGCAGACATGTCATTTCTAAGAAGACAGATCCAAACACATAGAATCACAAATGATATTTGGCTTCCCAGAAACAAGCAGCTTTTAGGTATATAGATAAACTTAGTCTCTGGACATTTCAGATGCATTCCAGCCTAACATTCACTTAAAACAAACCTTCTGCTTTAGTAATGACACGTTCCTCTGGCTGTCAACATTCCCTTTGTTGTTGGGGCCTTACCTTCACCTATATCCATAGTATACTCTATACAAACCTTCTGCTCTGGTAACACCCTTGGTGGCGGTGCTCTGTGGGAGAGCATCTGCGTATACTCTATACAAACCTTCTGTTATGGTAACACCCTTCACCGTGGTGGTGCTCTGTGGGAGAGCATCTACATACACTCTATACAAACCTTCTGCTCTAGTAACACCCTTCACCGTGGTGGTGCTCTGTGGGAGAGCATCTACATATACTCTATATAAACCTTCTGCTCTGGTAACACCCTTCACCGTGGTGGTGCTCTGTGGGAGAGCATCTACATATACTCTATACAAACCGTCTGCTCTGGTAACACCCTTCACTGTGGTGATGCTCTGTGTGAGAGCCTCTACATATACTCTATACAAACCTTCTGCTCTGGTAACACCATTCACCGTGGTGGTGCTCTGTGAGAGAGCATCTACATATACTCTATAAAAACCTTCTGCTCTGGTAACACCCTTCACCGTGGTGGTGCTCTGTGGGAGAGCATCTACATATACTCTACACAAACCTTCTGCTCTGGTAACACCCTTCACCGTGGTGGTGCTCTGTGGGAAGAGCATCTACATATACTCTATACAAACCTTCTGCTCTGGTAACACCCTTCACCATGGTGTTGGCTCTGTGGTAGAGCATCTGCCTCCCACGCAGGAGGTCATGGGTTCAATCCCCTGTCTGGGACATATCAAAGTTTTTGTGAAAATGGTACTAGTAGCTCCCTTGCGCGTTGTTTAGAATATACAGAGGGTAGTTCTAGGACTGGTCAGCCTTGTGTCCGTATAATGTGAGTGGGTGGGATACCTTGTCGTGTCTACAGGGTGGTACTCTAGTGTAGCAGTGCTATAAACCTCAGCATGGAGCTCACTGATACAAGTAGACACCATCGTCATACGAATGAAAGATTGGGGATATGACATGTCGGGAGCCTTACTTTCACCTATAACCACAGCATATACTCTATACGAACCTTCTGCTCTAGTAACGCCCTTCGTAGCGACACGCGCTCCTCTAGCTGTCTACGTTCTCGCTGATGCTGGGAGTCTGTCTGCATTTTGATCTTACTCTGGTACGCCATCAGTAGCTCCAACTCTTGTTGTAATTTCTGTTTGAGTTCATGCTCCTCGGCCACCTGGGAGTCGTCTAACCGCATCTGGTGTGGGCAAGGAAAACACGGTAAAACCTCAGTCACAATATGGTCGTAAACCTCAAAAGAATCATATTACCAAGTGATGTAATTCTCAAATCAATCTAATCAAAATACTACATGCAATTTGCAGAAATTCATAGAACAATTACTGTCAATATTAACAAGTGTGTTGGACAGGTCTAAAATTTGCACTCACCATCAGTGTTGATTGGAATCAGGCATAAAATGCTCAATTTAACTCTAGTGCATAACCTAAGATAGCATAAATTACTGTGCAAAAATGAATTTTTAGGCTCATTCATTACGTTTAGGCCCTTTTGTATTAAAAATATCATTATTTTTATATTTCAATTCGAACCCCTAGTCCCCATTAAAAAGCCTGATGACCCCCTTTAAAAGTTCCATTAAAGTGATAACATGTTCCTTTCTTGAGGTCCAGACAATGTCTTCTATATTGGAATATTTTAAATGCAAGTTCAGAAACAGATGGCAAAACATTTTGTTATATGGATTTTATGAATATTATAAATTGATTAGGGACCCCAGGAAGGCACTTTTAAAGTAAACACCCACCTATTGATGCAAAATTGTGTTTGCAGAACCAAATTCTGGAAAAGAAGGTTCACCCATATTATATGTTAATTAAATAGCCTTCCTGGGGTCTCCCGTCTTTTAATGGAATAGCCCTCAACTCATTCAGAATTAATTGAGACATGAAATTGCTAGATCCACTCTGTCAATACAGTTTTTACCTGATCATGACATTTGATTGCTTAAAATCACACCAGGTATTTACACGTGTTGATAAAGCAGATGTGTCCAACAAACAAACCAAATATACAATAGAACACAAGGTCAATGCTTGCAGCCAAATTGAGCTTGAACAATGGTAGGCAGAGTTTACGGATCTTTAGGGATCCATTAATTCAGCCTAGTTCCTAGATATATAACTAGAGAACTACTGGACCATTTTACGACGAGTTCAAACACATGCATCTGACGTCAATGCTGACTTACATTCTGTTGCTGTAACATCTCGGCTATACTTTGTTCATACTGCTCCCCAAGTATTGCTAATTTACGCATCTGTTCTTCTTTTAATTTTTTCACAACTGCCTTTGTTTCAGTTTTGGGCGTTGTGACAACTATATGTTCTTTCAAAGCCTTATATTGTTTCTGTTGTGTCTTAACTGCTTCATGAAACTGACGACGTATTTGTAGTTCTTTTTGCTGAAAGAAATCATCAATTCTGCAAAGTTTGATTCTGACATGGAATAAAATATGTCAAATTAGGGAAACAAAACAACAGCTTTATACTGAATAAAGAAATTCCGCGAAAACCAGGCCTGAAATTCACCAACCATTCTTAAAACTATTCTTAGACTTGAGCTCAAGTACTCAAATTTCGTTCACAAATATTCCCCTGACCTTCAAAGATAAGAAGGATTATTGTTTATTCAATAATCTCATTTATTTTGGATCAAATTGTTAATTGTGCTGCTTTCAGTACTTTGGTACTTTGATCTGATGCTCGCAATTAATTCTACTTCCGCTTTCTCTTCTACTTCCGGTTTGCCAAGATGGACTTGGACCGGGAACCAGGGGGTCAAAATGGTAGTAAGTAGTCCTATATACAGTTGACAGTAGTGTTATTTGAAATGAAAGTGCACTCCACAGTTAGTGTAGATTAATATTTGTGTGTAGAGAGTAGATTCCCAGATATTTTGCTGCAAGAATCAGGTTAATCAGAGCTGAGACAAGTGAATGGCACTACTTTTTGTGAGGTAAGATTTGTGTGTGTTCTTTGTTAGATTTGACCTGAAGTCATCAGAATCGATACCTACTTTCACTTTGAGCAAAATTCTGAAGTTGAAAGCCGAAATGGAGCTTGATTTTTTGCTATGTCTGTGTTGTGCTGGCTTTGAAGATGGTTTACTGACAGTTTCAAGTATGACGGAGTATGATGGCATGTGTGACACCATATTAGGCTATAATGTAAGTCTATGGGAAATTAATAGTGGTCCAGTTCCAGATTAACATAAAGTAACAAGAGGTCAATGACCTTGAAGCTCTACTGATTGATTTTGATTTCAGGAAGTAGTCACTACAGACTCGTTTTTTGAAAAATTATTTTTAACCGTGGCGGCCATCTTGAATTTCCGGCCGACCTGAAATTTTGCTAGGATCAATTAGACATCAAGAGCAACATTCCTGTGAAGTTTCATGAAAATCCGTCAAGTAGTTTCAGAGGAGTAGTTGCTACAAGTTTTCATTATATAACTCTATGCAAACAAAGATGGCCGCTGGCAGCCATGTTTAACGTTGAATCAAAACGATTTTCGACAAGGACCAACATCATGTCATGCTGATCATTTTAGAAAAAGTCCCATATCAATATCACTTAGTTTTCATGAAGAAGTCGCTACAAACTTGTTTTTTAAAAACCTATTTTTAGATCTGGCGGCCATCTTGGATTTCACATCAACATGTATTTTTGCTAGGATCAACTAGACTTCATGGGCAACATTTCTGTAAAGTTTCATGAAAATCCATTCAGTAGTTTCAGAGGAGAAGTCGCTACAAAAAAAAGTTTACGGACAGACAGACGGACGACGGACGCCGCACCACCACGGCATAAGCTCTGCTGATCTCTGATCAGTAGAGCTAAAAATCAGGGCAGAATAATTTAAATAAAATCTTAATTGATCGTGATGTCGGGCAGGGGAAAACCAAGAAAAAATGCAAAGCGTGTCAAGAGGGACAACAAGCAGTCGAATGACAATGGCAAACAATCGGATGATCGGCCGATGTTGAAAAGAAAGGTGGGGAAAGAGATTCATGACGATCAACCGCCAAAACGAAAAATGCGTGAAGGGGCGGATTCGGATGACGAAGAGGAAAGGCTGTTGCTGCTTGAGGACGAGGATGACGGAGATGATCGGGGGAAAGGAGGTAGCAAGGCTAAGGGTATGGATTTTGATCCATTTAAGGCACTGGGATTGATGGAAACACGGCCATCGGGAATGTTACAGTTGCCCGAGGATGGCTTGTCTGCTCAAGTCAGTATCCGAATCAAAAGGCGAATTTGGGGCAATGAATACATAAATTTGGCATGTCTTTCAGACAGCCATGTCTCAACATCGGAGAGCAATGCTCTGATTCTAAATAATGAGGGAAAACTTGAGGTTAAAGTTCAAGAATCGAGGTAAAAAATAACGTCAATCCATCAGTGGACTGACATGTTTATATTGTTCATGGATGTTTACATTCAAAAATGGCCCGCAAAAGCAGGGGAACTGTTGAAATACATGTCTATTATAAGAGAGGCGGCAGGAAAGGGCATGGCTTGGTCGAAATATGACGAGCAGTTTCGAATGCGACAGGAGGTCTCTCTAAAATTGTGGGGCACAATAAATGCTGATCTGTGGATGCGCATAATGAGCAGTCCAAGTCCACCTGTGATTTCCAATGCACCAAGTGGGTCTGCTAATATGTGTAGGGGTTTCAATATGGGTTCTTGTAAATGGGTGAGATGTCGTTTTCGAAGGCAGAGTTGCTGGCCCTTTTGTAGAAAGACCAATATCCACTTTACGCGTGTCCCCAATTGGTTTGATACCAAAACATGCGCCTGGTGAATTTCGTCTCATCCATCATCTGTCTTATCCCGACAAATCTTCTGTAAACGACAATATCGACCCTGAGTTTTGCTCTGTACAGTATATGAGTTTTGATGAAGCAATTCACATGGTGCAAGACATGGGAAGAGGTTGTTTATTGGGTAAAACAGATATCAAGTCCGCATTTCGTTTGTTACCCGTAGTACCATCAGATTTTGACCAATTAGGTTTTATGTTTCAAAACAAATATTATGTAGACAAAATGTTGGCAATGGGTTGCTCTGTGAGCTGTGCTTTGTTTGAAAAGTTTTCTACTTTCATAGAATATTTGGTAAAGTATAGATCTCCAGTAGGGAACTTAAAGCATTACGTTGATGATTTTCTGCATGCTGGGCGAAAGAATACGGATGACTGCAGGCATATTATGCAGGTATTTTTTAACACAGCCGAAGAAATTGGAGTCCCTATTGCTGCGGACAAAACCATTTGGCCTACAATGGTTTTGGTATTCTTGGGTTTGGAAATAGATTCCGAATTGATGATAGTGAAAATTCCTGCAGAAAAACTGGTAGAAATTAGGAAGAAAATTGGTGCTATGCTTTTGTTAGGGAAAACATCGTTAAAGGCTATGCAGTCTCTCAGTGGTGTGCTAAATTTCGCTTGCAGGGCCGTACTCCTGGGTAGGCCTTTTATCGGAAGGTTGATAAACCAAACAAAAGGTTTAAGCAAGCCTTTTCACCGTTTGCATGTGACAAAGAGCATGAAGGCTGATTTAAAGATGTGGTTTGAATTTTTTGATAATTTTAATGGTGTTTCAGTTTTTCATGAGAGATATTGGGTTACAAATGAGGATGTGCAGCTTTTCACCGATGCTTCCGGTATTGCGTTTGGTGCATTTTTCAGTGGACGGTGGATGTATTGTAGCTGGCCTGAAGTCTGGCATGAAAAACAGCTCACAAGAGATATCACGGTTTTGGAAATCTTTCCAATTTTAGCTTGTATAGTAGTATGGGGGGATTTTCTGAGGGACAAGAAAATTCTTGTTCGATCAGACAACCAGGCTGTAGTCCATATTTTGAATAATATGACGTCGAAATCAGACGATGTGATGACCATTGTTAGAAGTTTAACGTTACAGTGTTTGAAGTATGACATTGCGATGAAGGCTAAGCATATATGTGGGAAGAATAATGTCTTAACGGATGCTCTCTCACGATTACAGGTTCAGAAATTTCGTCGATTGGCGCCAGATGCCGAGCCAGAACCATATCCGATGCCAACCCATCTTTTCAGCATATTCAGTCAGGGGTGAAATGTATCGTAGCTGCGAGTGTGTCGAGTAACACAGTCTGTGTACAAAGGGGCTATAGATAAGTTCACCGCTTTTAGAACAAGCTACGCTTTAGACAATACCTGGCCTGTGCAAGTAGATCATGTGACTTGGTTTATTTCCTTTTGTTTACACAAAGGTTATTCTCCATCATCAGTATCCACATACATTTCTGCTTTAAGCTATTTACACAAGCTGCACGACTATCCTGACCCAACAGATTTCTTTATTGTTAAAAAAATGCTAGAGGGTTGCCGACGAAAAGATGTTAGAGCCCCGATTACTTTAGACATTTTGCAAAAAATTAGTGGAGCCTTATCTATAGTTTGCTATGATAATTTCGAGATATCTTTGTTCAAAGCTGCATTTAGTCTTGCTTATTTTGGTTTATTGCGGGTTGGTGAGCTGGTTTACACAGACTCTAAGCAGGAAGGCTACACCCTGAGATTTGGGGATGTTCAAATTGATCCCAGGCATCCTCATATCATTGTGCGTATAAGGAAGTCCAAGAATAATCAAGGTGGCGATCTTACCTACCTTCAATTAAAAGCTTATCATGATGAATCTATCTGCCCTGTACACACATTGTGCGCTTACATGTCCGTAAGGTCGAGGGCACAGGGTATTTTATTTAGACATGCTAATGCAAGCCCAGTGACTAGAAGTCAGTTCTGTTGGTTATTATCAAAGGCTATCAATTATTTGGGCCTAGCAAATGCTCAATTCGAGAGCCATAGTTTTAGGATAGATAGGGCGACAACTTTGGCTATGAATGGTGTCTCTGGCAGTAAAATTCAAGCGATGGGGAGATGGCAAAGTAATGCATATAGGAAGTATATCCGATGTTAGTATTTACCAGTAAATGAATCGGTTCTGTTTATTTACAGATGTATTTCTGGTGGGTGATTCGTTGATCTACTGGGCTGAACAGAGGGCGTTGTCCAGAAGCAGGAGCAATTTAAACCTGGAGAAACTGGGTGTCAATTTAATCTGGCAGGGCTCCAAGGGTCAAACTTGGCTTGATAAGCCGGGGAAAAGCACTTTCCGTCAGCAACTTCAATGGATAAGTCTGCGTAAAAGGTCGCAGCTTTGATTATTTTACACTGTGGGGGAAATGATTTTTTAGGAACTTCAGCTCAAAAAATGTGTCGTTTAGTCAGGCGGGATGTTAGATATTTGTATCGAACTTTTCCTAGCACTCTGATTGCTTGGTCTGAAATTTTTCCCAGACTCAATTATAAATTTTCATGGCCTGATTCATCATTGAAAGCTTTGGACAGCAAACGATTACGTTTCAATCGTTTGGGTAGAGAAGCAGCCAAGTTGTCGCCAAAGGGTAGAGTAATTGCGCATGCAATAACATTGGATACGCCTGGGTTTTTTCGGTCGGATCCACGAGATGGCTGCCATCTATCTGATGTGGGAAATGATCTATTTCTTCATACGCTACAGGGTGCAATCGAAACTTTCTTGACAACGGATAAATTAGTATTTCAATAGATAGCCCGCCTAGAATTGGGGGTCAACAGCCTGTTTTTCATGTACATTCAAACAGTCAGTTTTCGTGGCGGAATTCTGGCGGTCGACAGTCACAGTTTTTTATTAAGGCAGTAACTATCTCTCCTGGCAATATGGTATATTTTACTGGCATTAATTATATTTAATAATTTTGGATTCCAGTAGGATTGGGCTTCCTAATTGTCCGTCTGTAGATGTTTCGCCGCAAATTAAAAAAATCAATCTAACTGGCTAGATCCCAATTATTCTGGGAACTTGTTCTTCCTTTAGAGCGAATTTTTACTAATCCCAAGATAGCAGGGGAAGGTATTGCCGCAGCAAAAAACTCACATTCAGAAATTACTGGCAAGAAATAGTGCCGCATTGTCAAGGGCATAAGCCGCATTAGTTTGGGCAAGTTTTGCCGCAAGAAAATTACTGGCATGAAATATTGCCGCATGGCCAAATTGCCGCATTGTTATAGGGCCATAAGCCGCATTAGAGTAAAAGCTTTGCCGCAATAGATTACTGGCGAGAAACCTTGCCGCATGGCAAAAGAGCCGCATTATTTAGAGTATGGCCAAGGGGCCGCATTTATAAAGCTAAACAGTCTGTCGCATAAAGTTTGGGATATAAACAACTGACGCGTAAGGCCTATTTGCCGCAATTGTTTATTGGCATACCTGGGGCAACTGGGGGGGTTGAACGTATCGATTGTCAGGCCGCTGGGATTCCGTTTCCATTCAATGCATTTTAAGGCTGTGACCATTCTTGCCAAACATATAGTAATCTTCACAGGCCACTGCGTGGTCAGTTTTTATGAATAAATTGTTTGATATGAGTTGAGATGTGTTAGTTTAAGTCTTTAGGCTGCAAATGGAATATGTTACAATGTAAAATATTCCAGAAGGCGTGGTACGTTGTTCCGTCACAATTTGATATCATAAAATAAACAATAATATGACGTTGCAATTGATTTGTTTTTATCGTATTTATAAATTGCAGCTTGTTATGAACATTTATCGTTCAAACTTTTAGAAATATTTGTGATTGAAATTTGCATCCTTGGTTCAAGAATGGTTGGTGAATTCAAGGCCAGAATTTCGAACAATGACCTACATAGCGGGATGAACTGAAGGTCAAGGTCATGGAAACACTGACCTTTTGGATGATCATTTAGCATCTTTGCAAATATCAAATTAATCCACTGGATAGTATTAAAGTTATCGTGTTTTGGAGAAACTTGCACAAACTTTTGGTATATCTGAAATTAAGTGTTTGAAGTTCAATGACTGTCCAAGTCTGGCAATGTTCGAGTAAATCTAACAGCATATAGAGGGTAGGTAAGACTACTACCAACAAAGTTCAAGTGATCACAAGCTGTGCTATTCATTGGTTTAAAAACTGTTTAGCCACATCGGATAAACCACCTACCATTAGTCAAATGAATTTTTGTATCCAAATTTGGCTTAAATATTTTAGCCACTTGAGCAACATTTGTTTTTTTTAAAAAAAAATGTTACTGAAGCGCAAAAACCTTGTAAAACAGTCTAGATAGGCAAGAGGTGGTATACATTTTACAGCAGTTTTTATATTTTAAAGTATTACAATTATAGTATTAAAATTATAGCACTACTTATGATTACACATGAAAAAGTTATTTTAGTAATTTTTATCGCCACTTGGCCAATGCCAAACATTCATTTGTAGGGCGTCAAAATGGCTGAAACACTCGACAAACGTTTAGCCACTGTAAAGTTTGTTTAGCCTATGGCGACTGGCAAAGCTAACTATCTGACTACAAGACTCACTAACACCGACACTTACTCGTAAACTCCTGGGCTGCTGTTTCTGCTCCATGGCGTGTTTTTTGCGAAGATCTTGTGCTGCCTTCGTGTTATAATTCTGCTGGTTTGACCGCTCTGTGTGATGCTGTTTTTTAAGGTGATCGTCACGTAATCTCTGAATACATTCTAGGTGTTTTATTTCAAGTTCTCGAGTTGACTCGTGATGTCGAAGCAACATGGCGTGTTCGTATTCTAGCTGAGCTTGCCTTTTACTAAGTTCCTGCAGTTATACGGCAAAGATTATACAAAATGTACACCTTCGATATGAGTGTGAAAATGTCCAATTTCTACCTTCTTTCAGTGCTGATGGTAACAGTTGAATTGAATGTTGTTTAACGGCTCATCAACACAGTATAGGTTATTTAGAGCCGCCCCAGAGAGAGGGGAAGAATACATAGGAATCCGGGAACCTGCCCTCCTCTTATTATCGAATAGATTCCTATGGTTCTTTAACGTGCTCGGAGGATAGACCGATACACGGGACCGCCCAGTTTACGTCCCCATCCGACGGACGAGGCTAAGCGGAAGTGTCTTGCCCAAGAACACACACAACGGAACTCAGTGGCACTACGGAGGATTGAATCCGGGGCCTCCGGTTTCAACTCCGCCGCACTACCGACTGCGCCACGCCAGCCCTCTTGATGGTAACAAGATCATAATTAGGGTGAAAAGGTCCAAGTACAAAGTACTTTCTTCTTTCAAATATGCTCTTAATACCTTTTGCTTTTAAACTTCTTACTTCAAAATAATTTATTTACCAATATCAAAGAATATTATCTGACAGTATTTGCTGTTTTTCAACCCTCAAAATCTTCCCATTTTTTTTCAGCAAGAAAATGAAACAGGAGACATTCAGATGGAATATGCATTACAAACTAAACATAGCTTTTCTGAGCACATTTTAACCCTTAACTCGCTAAGCATGACCGTAATAGCCTTTGTGTCCATTGTAAATGCAGATCAGGGTTTATAATGTCTGACTGCTGATCAGTCATTGCCCCAAAAATACCCATGTTACATAAATGGAATGGTCTTCATTCAAAGAAAGAACAGTCCATTATATATAGGTAGCGGGTAGCGGGTTAATGTGATAAGGAAGTTGAAGCTACCCAGTTATGATCTTTTCAACAAAATTTATTTGAAGCACAACAACAACTACGGCCAGCACCCTTCTTTGTTTACATATTTCCCTTCTTTGTTTACATATTTCCCTTCTTTGTTTACATATCCTTCTTTGTTTACATATTTCCCTTCTTTGTTTACATATTTCCCTTCTTTGTTTACATATTTCCCTTCTTTGTTTACATATCCTTCTTTGTTTACATATTTTTGATGTGATGTTGGGTTTCATCCAATTTGGAATTTTAGCAAGGTAAACCTAAAACTGGCGAAGTTGACAAATTCAAAACATTTAACTCATACAATCAAATTTCTTTCAAACATTTACAGATTCTAAAAATATTACGTTGTAACACCACTTCACATTGAGAATTTCTGCTTTAAAATTCAAATTGAGTAAAAAACATCTGTATGCCATTGAGAATGTTAGCAAATACAATCCCAACATCTACCAAGGCATACTAAATGTAAAGGTGAATGAACACTGCTATCAAACCACTGCTGACTCCTGACTTACCTCCCTGAGTAATTCCTGTTCCAGCTGATGATGCTGTAAGTATCTCCGGCGTCGGAATTTTCTAATTTCATATTCTAATTTCTCTCTCTGAATTCTATCTAATCTATCTTCCAACTCCTTCTGCCGAATTGTCATAGATTCCTTCTGGTTACGTATTGCGTCGTCTCTTTCCTTCTTTGGGGTATTGGAATCTATGTTCTACAAAATGTAATACAAATGCTTCCTGCAGGAGTGTTGGATTGCACAGTGGGTAACTAAAATATTATTTTTAATACCACAAACTCTAACTCAATATTATATTATAAACAATTATAGCTATCACAACCTCCCCCTGCTTTTATCATTTGCATCATCATTGTTTTAAAAATTGAAGATACATGTATCGTTGTGTTAGCTAGGCCAAAACAAATTATATGCTTGGTTTTGGTTTCCCGACCGCCCCTGTTTTTAAAGGGCAAACCCTAAACATTTTATGCCAAAAAAAAAAAATTCAACTTAGGTTAAATTCTATCTGTTTTGTCAGCTAGTGTATTTACCACTTTATTTAAAGTATTAGAATATAAGAAAGAAATTTATAACCGACGTAAAGGAGAGTATCTGTTCTGTACCTGATATCAACAAATATATATTCAAGATGGTTTAGTAGGTTTTAAGAGTACTGAGAGAAAAAAACGTGCAAACATAAAATATTTTCCCTACCTATCCTATATTTTTGTAGCATGTAATAGGAACCTTGTAGCATGTACTAGGAACTACACATATAATTTTATTTGGCCTTAATATAGTGCCTTCAGCAAGATACAAAAGTCACTTTAAGACTATAAGAATCTTTCATGGCCAATGGGTAAAGATCGGGAATTCCATCACAAGGTATAATTTCTGCTCTGCCGAGGTTCCGATTAAAACAGTTATCCCGAGGGTTGAAATTCCCTATCTGAACCGAATACCCATGACAGATTCTTTTTCTTGCATATCAGAAAAATGTTGTGCGTTGACGCCGCCAGCTACTAACGTTTTGCATGTTTTCCTGTATACCGGATGTTGGTGCGCGTGAATTTTATCTCGACCCTAGGGTGAGATGGAAATATCAAGCCCGGTAAAATGACGGATATGTCATTTTACCGGGCTTGATATTTCCATCTCACCCTAGGGTATAGATAAAATTCACGCGCAACAATAATGACGTCAATAAGGTGAACAAATGCATGATGTCATCGTGTTAAAAAACATTAAAACGTTAGTTACTGGCAACGTCAACGCACAAAACGTCAGATATGCAAGAAAAAGAATCCATCAATGTGAGATAGGTAAATCTCGACCTTGGGATCAGAACTGCAACCAGGAACTCTTCAGAGCCTCGTCACAATCCTGACCCTCGGGTGAGATTTCCCTATCTCACATGGATACTCATGATGGATTCTTATATTACATCATCCGGTATGCAAGAATATATCCTACTGATGCTTTGTGTCATGTGACTGTATTGGTGACAATCCTATTATTTAACAGATAATGTATGGTGCTGAGGTCCATATGCAAGTTTATGGACTGCCCAGTCCATAAACTTCATATGGACCTCAGCACCATACATTATTTGTTATATTATACCGAATCTGACCAACAAATTAAATCAATATGTTTTATGATTTATTTTGATGTTTTTTTCACACGTCCGTTAATATAGCTATCAGACCGGGCGCCCGGTCAATATGCAACTTTATGGACCGGATGACGTCACATTAAACAAAGAGTGGAATATGCAAATGAGGTATAATGTTGGATTATAAATTACACTGAATAAAGTATTGAAGTTAAATGCTTCCCAGATGCATACTGACCTTTTTTATCTGTTCTTTACTCATCTTGTATTCTTTTTTCTGTTGTGTTGAGAAGGACTTCCTTTCCCTATCCTGTTCAGCCTGTATTGTCTTCATCAACTTCCTTTCTTGCTCCTGGTTGCTCTTTTGCTGAAATGGAACTGACTTGTTCAAACAAGTGAACATTTGACGTAATGGAATGAGTTAAATCCAGAATTGAATGTTCTTTAACGGCTCATCAACACAGTATAGGTTATTTAGAGCCGCCCCAGAGAGAGGGGAAGGATACATAGGATTC
Source organism: Cyrtodaria siliqua (assembly GCA_037043455.1). Classification (NCBI taxonomy): domain Eukaryota; kingdom Metazoa; phylum Mollusca; class Bivalvia; order Adapedonta; family Hiatellidae; genus Cyrtodaria; species Cyrtodaria siliqua. The sequence continues at coordinate 235,385 of JAWPHD010001108.1, read as the reverse complement.
CGGGAACCCTGCCCTACTCTTTTTTCGAATAGATTCCTATGGTTCTTTAACGTGCTCGGAGGATAGACCGATACACGGGACCGCCCGGTTTACGTCCCCATCCGACGGACGAGGCTAAGGGAAAGTGTCTTGCCCAAGAACACACCAACGAAACTCAGTGGCACCACGGAGGATTGAACCCGGGGCCTCCGGTTACAAATCCGCCGCGCTACCGACTGCGCCACGCCAGCCCTGAGTTAAATCCAGTGCGTTGTCGGGGAATGTTTTACATTGCAATTTGTTTCGACTAATCGGTTGGGGCATATCCCCTACTTCTGAAACAGTCGAACAATCAATATCAGGCTTGTGTACTGAAGTGGTGGCTATGCCTTCGATAAGGCTTTAACTGATTGTGACAAATGTATTGCATTGTTTTACTTTATATCTTAGGCCATAAAAAATTAATTACCTGGTTCTCAGGCCCGCCCGCATGTCTTTTTTTTGTGCCGCATTGCCGATTTTATCTCAAAAGTAATAAAATAACAATTGGAAATGCGCTACCGAAATTTCGAAATAAAAGTTCCGCATCCAAGTTTGTTCCGGTTTTTACATGCAACTACCTCAGAGGAATCCCCTTGTGAGTAGACTGGTGCGCGGCCAACTATCTGCCGCTCTGCTCGCTAGCTTGTAAGTGTTGCAGTCGTACGGGTACCAATCTAGGAGAGTCAGACGCTTGAGACGCTTGGAACTAGTAGGTGCTACAGAACAGGTGATTTATTCAAGCGTCTAATCGACAAAGTCTCACAACAACATGCAATAATGGCGGTGTCATCGAGTCGATTGAATCTAATACAAATATACGGACTTATTGTGATTGAAAGAAGCATATAAAGTCCGGAAGAGATGATAAGGTAATGATCGACAATAGAGATGGAGCTGATCCAACTGGTTATTGCACATGTATTTCGAGATATTTTGCATCAATACATGTATTGGAATTAAAAGTTTGGATAAAAAAAAAATCGCCCGTGTGTCTGTTGATCACTGTAAAATTGTAAAAAAAAATGCGCCCGCCCGCATCTCTTCTCAGAAAATGTGGCCTGAGAACCAGGTAATTAATTTTTTGTGGCCTTACAAATAAAAAAATTGCACAATTTTTAAAACATCTTAAAAAGAGAAGATTTTGCAGATCATGGACTTCTCAGAGATATTCCTTTCTATTTTTATTTTATTTTTTATCAGGGAAAGGGTTAAAGTATTTAAATTTGTAACAGAGTTTCCAGGATTTTTTTTCTTCATTTATCTGACCAAAAATCAAGCTCTGTATTTCAAGCTATTTTATATTCTTCCATTTAAATTGAGGAAGAATGCCATAAACACAATTATACCTTTTTCTCGAGATCTTGGCCAATCTTGCGTTTCAACTTCTCGATTTCCAGCATGAAGTTTTGCCGCGTGGTTTCATACTCTTTGTCCAGTTTCTGTTTATGTTCCTCCATTTCAGTGGCGTACTTAGACTCCATCTATAATGTGGAAATCATTGTTTATGAATTGCTATCTAACATAGTTTATTAAAATACTCAATGCTGATTGGTTATTGAGCAGGTTTCGAAAATCCTACACAATACTTCTGACGTCAGGTATGTCAACCATTGAGGTGTCATTTTAAATATGAGATTCATAACAACTATGCAATGGAATGCATTATGTTAAGCGATGCTACGTTCCAACAACACATTTAAATAGGATGAAGATGTAGAGTGATAGGCATAAAATATAAGCTGTGAGAATTTGTATTTGTATTTTGAGCAATCTCTCAACAAAACGTGCATCATGATACATAAATATCCACGTCAGATTGGAAATATATTTTGAGTGGGTTTATAATGTATGAGAGCAAAACCTGATGTTTGGGACTTGAAACACATCAAACCCGCAGGCCTGCAGCCCTTGGTATCAATGAACTTTCGATGGTTCCGCCCACCCACCAGCTATTGATCTGGGACAATATAAACATGCTGGAAATAATTTTTTCTCATAATGTGAAAATCAATATATGAATTCCTTTATAGGTATGTTCTTTATCTTGGTTCATTATTTATTAACTGTGAAGTTTCATGTTATAGTACGCAATACATTGTTTAATATTGAGCACAAATATGTACATTTTATTCAGTAGGCCCATAGAACACTTGCAAAAGTTTTAGTTGTTTATAAATTACTAGAAACAAGAAACACTATTGTGGTGCACTGTGGTGTCACAAGATGAGAAACTGCTATTGGGAGGTACCTGTTGCAGCTGTTTCTGGTGCTGTTTTCGCATCCTCTTGTAGCCAGCAAACTGTTCCTTGAGTTCGTTAGAGTGTTCATGTTCCTGAATTTGCTTCGTCACTATGTGTGTCGTACGTATTGTGGCAAAGTTATTGGCACCCGGCTCCCTTCCAGCTGCCTGAAAAACAGAAAATTATATCGATGTTTAAACTTATGATTATATTACTGGTGAAGCCAGTGTAGATGTTCTCCAGGATTCCCATCTGTAAATAGGTATAATTTTGTTGAAAGGAAATGGGGTTTTATAAGGGCTCCAATTTAGTGACAATTTGGACTGGCAGCATTTTGCCAGTAGCATTTTTGTAACTAGCAAAACAAAAAAGTTACTTGCAATTTCTGCGGTTGTGTGTGTGTGAGTACAAATATGTAACAGATAAGTAAAAAGTACAAGATGTTCATCATTAGCAAACATGCTGGATTCCATACGTGTCAAACAGATACAAAGACATATCAGGAAAGCTTAAAAATATTAAAACACCATTGATATGAAAGCACATGTTTCAAAAAAAGGCATACATGGTATTCTAAATTACACATGAAAGATATGTTAATGCACTTTCACATTTCTGCCAGTACTTGAAAAGTTTACTGGCATTCTGAAAATGTCACTTGCATTTTGATTGTACGCCAGCTTAAATTTGAGCCCAGTTTTATGTCCTATTATGACATATTGGGACAATAACAAGTTTCCCATCAGACATCTGTCGAGGTCTGTAGCCACAGCGCAAGGCCTTATCCACGGAGCTAACAAGGTCGCTGAAATTATTGGCAGAAAACTGAAATATAGATCGTGTTTATTCTGTTTAGAATTGGAAACTCTCTGCCTATCGTACATATAATGGCATGTCATAATATAAACTTCTCAAACAACAACAAATTCTAATGCAACCCAAATGAGTTACTCCTTTGGCTTAAGCTTTAAATTTAAAACCAAAAAAAAATCAATATAAAGTCTGCAAAGAAGGTGACAACACATAACATTGAAACAAACGGTAACACCAGCAGCATGTCAGTGACTATGAAATAAAACTTCTCAAAGAATCGCTTTATATTAAATAGCATCAGAGTTGAGATTTTCAATCTGAAACTGTATGAAATTATGTTTTACTGCTCAGTAATCGCATCCTCGTAAAAAAGAAATATCTGACCGTAAAACCACTAACATACAACAGTCCCAGATTGAAAAACTTCTAAAGCATGTGTAATATTTGAAATGGTGTTATCTTAAACAGCTGTTTAAGAGACACACGGCAATCTTGAAATGTTTTTTTAAACTCGCTAAGTCCTGTTAGTTTTACTACATAACTTGCATTTCTTCAATCATTAATATTAATTATAAGAATAGTATAAAGCAAATTGTTTTTGAATATTTTGACTGATTATATTGCACCAATAATATATTTAAATCTATGGCAGAATAACGAAAATGTTTTGAAAACTCAAACTTTCATCTAATATAGGCAAGCAGGTTTCAAGTTAAAAGCATACTGGATTAATAAATGGAGACACTAATTTCATGCTTGATGAACACTTCAAGATTGCCGTGTGTCCCTTTAATGCAGCTGTCGTAAGTTGATGAAGCACACTCAACATGAGTAATCTTACAAGTATTAGCAATAAACATTTTATTAAAATTTTTTTTTTACCCAAGCTATTTAAAGTCACACTCTACATTTATATATATGGCTTATCAAATGTTCAATTTCTTTTTACAAATTTTGAAAAATTCTTTAAATATTTCCAAACATTCGAAAAACTGAGGCATACCAATTTAAATCCTCAGGAAGTCCTGAATGCACTTTATATAACAAAAAATATATAAAGAAAGAAATGAATACACGTACATGCATTATATTTATAGTAAAATGTGCTACACGTTAAATACCAAATAAATTAACATATATACTCGGTAAAAAAAGTTTTGGACCAGGGTATATAAAGTCATATAAAAATAAAACTAGTGGACAAAATTTAAGTATCATTCTTTAGTAACCAAGGTCTACCCTACCCGGTTAATTTGGTACCAGAAACATTAAATTCCAAACAAGATTTGATTTTAAAACAAGAGGTCAATGACCTTGAAGCTCTACTGATTGATTTTGATTTCAGGAAGTAGTCGGGGCGTCCGTGGCCGAGTGGTTAACGTCTCTGACTTGCAATCACTTGCCCCTCACCGCTGTAGGTTCGATCCCTCAGGGTCCTAGGAATCTTTATGTGAGGAAGCTATCCAGCTAGCTTACGGAACGTCGGTGGTTCTACCCAGGTGCCCGCCCGTGCACGAAAATTGCCCGGAGGGGCATCTGGGGTCTTCCTCCACCAATGGAAGCTGGAAAGACGCCATATGTCCTGAGCTGTTGGTGCGACTATAAAATCCAATTCAATTCAATTCAGGAAGTAGTCACTACAGACTTGTTTTTTGAAAAATTATTTTTAGCTGTGGCGGCCATCTTGAATTGCCGGCCGACCTGAAATTTTGCTAGGATCAATTAGACATTCCTGTGAGGTTTCATGAAAATCCGTCAAGTAGTTTCAGAGGAGTAGTCGCTACAAGTTTTCATTATATAACTTTATTTAAACAAAGATGGCCACTGGCAGCCATGTTTAACGTTGAATCAAAATAATGTTGGACTCTGATAACCATCATGTCATGCTGATCATTTTACAAAAAGTCCCATATCAATATCACTTATAGTTTTCAAGACGTAGTCGCTACAAACTTCTTTTTTAAAAATCTATTTTTAGCCGTGGCGGCCATCTTGAATTTCCGGCCGACCTAAAATTTTGCTAGGATCAATTAGACATCAAAAGCAACATTCCTGTGAAGTTTCATGAAAATCCGTCAAGTAGTTTCAGAGGAGTAGTCGCTACAAGTTTTCATTATATAACTCTTATGTAAACAAAGATGGCCGCTGGCAGCCATGTTTAACGTCAAATCAAAACGATTTTTGACAAGGACCAACATCATGTCATGCTGATCATTTTAGAAAAAGTCCCATATCAATATCACTTATAGTTTTCAAGAAGTAGTCGCTACAAACTTGTTTTTTAAAAACCTATTTTTAGATTTGGCGGCCATCTTGGATTTCACATCAACATGAATTTTTGCTAGGATCAATTAGACTTCATGGGCAACATTTCTGTAAAGTTTAATGAAAATCCATTCAGTAGTTTCAGAGGAGTTGTCGCTACAAAAAAAGTTTACGGACAGACGGACAGACGGACGACGCACCATGGCATAAGCTCTGCTGATCTCTGATCAGTAGAGCTAAAAATATCGCGAACACACAAAGGGTCTGTAAAAAATGTCCATACAAAGTAACAGTTACGGACACATTCGAGTAACCAATAAAAAGATCATTATTTTTTCACAAACTTTCATTGTAGACGATAATATTTGTTGCTTGTTGATCTATTGTGAATTATCAACTGAGATAATAAGGGTTATGGTCGAATGTCATGGTTCAGCGATCATTGTACGGGTTCGAACACTGCCATGGTCCAAAACTTCTTTTACAGAGTATATAATGCAACAGATACCGTACATGACTGAAATAATTGCAAAGACATTTTTCAGTTGAAGTTATAAGGTTACCACAGAATACAATTGTTAATCATGCAACATATATAAACTGTCTTAAAACAATGTTTTCGTGTCTTCCAATTTTACGTGCAACGTATGTTCAGAGATTTCCAAAACAAATCCACATCACGGTCCTACATGGAAAACATTTCTACTTGTTAAAGGGACACATAGCAATCTTGATTTATTTTTAAACTTGCTAGTGCCAATAGATTTTCTGAATAACTTGCCCATTTGCAAAACATTATTCAAACAGTTCAAACCAAATTGTTTTCGCATATTATTGGTTTTGATTTTTGAACTATTGATTTTTTGATTTTGATTTCTGAACTTTTGATTTTTTTAAACCAATAATATTTTAAAGCTTAAATAAGAATAACGAAGACAATTTTAAAACTCATACTTTTATTACCCTTAATTTCGATATATGCAAGCAGATTTAAAGTCAAAATTATACTGAATTAACAAATCAAGGCGCTAATTTCAAAGCTTGATAACTATTTCAGGATTGCTGTGTGTCCCTTTAAGTATATTCTACAATTTGAAATAAACGATTCATGCTGAATGAGACCCTAGAGAGATCTTTAACATACTCAGATAATTTCTACTAATGTCTTTCATACAAGCCGGACAGATGTCTGGAATATACTATAAACGAAGAAGAAATCAACAACATAAATCGTTCTAGGTTTGTATTTACCAACTGATTATTTTCGTCCCCAGATTCTCCCAGCATCAGCACTAGGCAAATAAAGTTTGGTTGTTAGTGATTATTTAGGTAGACGAAGCCTGACTTGGTGCAACCATTGCCGCTTTATATGCGTTTTCCATGAATGTAAAGGTTGAGACTGACGGTAGATCAACAACATCAGTGTCAAACAAACCTCTCCCTGGATGAAATCCTGGGCCACACCCTTGACTTCCGCCTATTTTTTAAACCCTCTCCAACAGTATGAAGTGTGCTTTAAGTTGCATTCACAATATATTTAATTGTGATCTACTGACCAGAACATTAGTTGTCCAGTTTTAATAAGGTCCCCTAGATAGGGCACATTCCCGGGCTGAATCCCAAGTCTATTTTTACTTGCTGTTTTATAGCAGACTTCATGCCATTCTTGTGGTTCCTGGGAAACAATAGGGCCACTGTTTATCCAGGCATAGGGCCACCATTAAAAAATTGTTTGTTTGCAGTTTCCGACCCATGGCTTTTAGGGGTGGGTCGGTAGGTAGGGATATATATATATTTTTTAAAACATTTTTATTATTAACGCATGCCCATCGACGGCATGCAAATATCGTGTGCTTCACTAGTATTATCCATAGTTTTTTTTTAAAAAGGGTTTAGTTGAATATTAACAGAACATGCAAGAAAAAAGAAACAAAAAAACTTGAAAAAAAAAAAAATTAAAAAAAAAAAAAAAAAATTAAAAAAAAATTGTTTGGGTCGGCGGATATGCCGTGGGTCGGTCGCAAACTGCAAACAAACAATATTTTAATTTAGGCCTAGGGGTAAAATCTCATTCCCCACCCCCCACCCCATATTCAAGTTCACCGTGTCATTTCTGCCCCGTTCGTTCAAGGTCGTCAACATCATCCCTGTATTGTTTCACGTGAAACTTAAGCAGTGGCAGACAACAATGATCATGGCTCCAGTTTAGAATAGAACTTTCAGCAACTCTGCAGTTCTGCAGGTCTAGGCACATTCTGCATATTTTTTATCTAAATGGAAATGGAGAGTGGGCCTGGAATGTTCATTCCTGTTGGCACCATATAACCTTTTTGGTGTTGGTGTGCCATAAAACCTCAATTCAATTCATGCCATTCTTACTTAGCATGGGTAAAAAGTTTGCAGCATGCCAGCATAACAACGAGGAATAAACGGTAACTGTTTGAAGCAATTCATTTTCAAACTGATAACATTTCATGCCTGCCAGAAAGACTGTAACAACAATCTGCATTTAAACTACTATTGGTTAATGAATGGGTAAACAGATGGGATGAATTACGCAACACTTAGGGTAAAATTTATTTGTATATCAGCCATTCATATCAACACTGATCACTTGTGCTTTCACAACCATAAAATGTGCATACCACGTTTTAATGTTAAGACATCAGTTAAAATCTCTCTAAAGCCTCTAACATAGAGATGCATACAAACAAAATTCTGTACATCATTGATAATACTACTCCAACCCAGCCCAACCCTCCCCACCTCTTTCACGTAGAAATCTTATTACCATTAAGGCCATAATCAATTGCTAGTTTCTCATCCAAATTTATTTCAAAATAGGGGCGGGGGTGAAATTTTATTTTTTATTTTATACAACAAATGGAAAATGGCCTCGGCACAAGGCAAAAATAGTAAAACATACTTCTAAGATTGAAAACACATTTTTAATAGTGTTTCATACTTTCAGCAATTTTTTAATTTTTTTTTTTTTTTTTTTAAATAAAAGTTACCGGGCGGCATAAAAAACGAGAGCGGGTGGGGATGAAAATCTAGCAATTAATTTATTATGGCCTAACACATAAAGTTATGGTCTTTCACTGGTTAATGTTACAATAATAAGCTTTGTTTGCTTTTAAAAAATAGAATTTCTCCAACAATCTTTACCTCAATGATATACAGTATGAACAATTAAATTAACTAAGCAATACAGATATATATATGTACGGAATACAGAGAACATTCAGTATGGAGTGCGATGCAACATACACGTATACATCCAGTTACCTTCTGGTATCCGAAGTTACTGTACGACGTGGGGCGGTGAGGAGCGCTGGGCCAATCCTTCAGCAGAAACAATCGTTTTAATGTCACATTTATAATATACATGATCGGCAAAAGCAAAATTATTCCTTTAATAGACCTGTATAGCTACAATAAACTTAAAGACAGGACATCAACGTTTTGTTCAAGAACAATGAATATTCAAATTCAAAAATCTTCTTTTTCTACATCTACCTCTGTGGGTTGCATGGGCGTAGTAACCCCAAATATTTCCTTGAACCATCACTTGAACTTATTCATAATGACAATATAATAGTTACGGGCAGATTATTCCATGTAGCTGTTGTTGAAAATGTTGTGCCTCATATGGCGAAGGTGGGATTGGTTAACCCTACTACAGAGTATAAAATATGCATTTTCTAGTCATCAGTATTCTCTCTCCTGTTTTCTCTTTCAATAATAACCATGTATATATACTGAAAGAGAAAAGAAACGCGACACGGGAATTTTCGCTAAATATTGTATATATACTGCACACTTAATTCCATATATATTCCAAGGAAATCCCAAGATGTTTTGTAAAAAAAAAAAAAAGCAGTTAGAGAAAGGACACAACTGTGATGTAGACAGTTCAATCACAGTAGTAACAAGAAATTCATAAATGCTGAAGTTTCTTTGAAAAATTGAGCCAGTTCAGTACTGTTATTTAACGTAAAGAGTTTACAAAATTTAGCATCGTAAGTTTGCTCACATGCTTGAGCCAAATGCGTACTCTGTCAATAATGGAACTTCGCAGGATACTTTTTGCTGTGTTATGTGTTGTTTTAGTCTTTTTTCCAAAACGAGAGATCTTACGTAGCCATGTATCGTTCGAATAACATACAACATATTGCGTAAATTCCCGTGTCGCGTTTCTTTTTTCTTTCAGTATATATTTACAACATAATTCTATGGCTAAAAAATATTACGCTAACTAATCTTAAACAACACTTTGTCAACAAAAATGAACAGAAACTGTATAATCAGGGCTCAATAAACTATTTAAACAAAATGGGTTAAATCCATGCACGGTGATGGTATTTTTAACAAAATAAACAGCCTTTGAGTGGAAATTTCTGGCAGCTTTTTAGTATAATTCTATTTTCTATACAGAAAAAACTGCATTACAATTATTTATACAGAAATAGCACATTAAGATTGTCTAAACAGAGTGACTGCATTATGATTTTCTATACAGAAGGATTGCAATATGATTATCTGCCGCTAGGGGTCACAGAATATATACAACTTTAACAAGGCAGTATGGTATCAGTTATAAATGCGAGCACATCAGATTCCTCTCTTCATTGCCTGCTTTCAGTATAGATACACTGGACTGTGGCTTGAAATAGACTCTACTACATGCTGTGACTTGTCTTGTAAACAGGCATGGGGCAATTAGAACTGTCTGGTTTGTTGGTTTAAATTACCTCTGTCACAGGACAGATACAATTTTGCATTACAGAGAAAAACTATATTTTTTATCTCAAATAGTTATTAACCCTCAGCCTGCTAAGGGCGACTACAATACTTTGCGTCCATTGTAAACCCAGATCAGCCTGCGAGTAACTGATCAGGGTTTACAATGTGCGGCTGCTCATCAGTCATTTCTCCAAAACACCCCTTTGTAACATAAATGGAATGGTCTAAATTTAAAGAAGGGACAGTCCATTATACATTCATAGTGGGCTAAGGGTTAATATTAAACTAAAAAAAAACAAAATAACATTATAAAAGCTTCCACTTTAGGACTTTCAGACCTTTGGTTAATAACCTCAATGAACAGCATATGTACAAAAACAACACAACGAAACAATTTTACTATATCCATGCCACAGAAATAATTGAAAGGATAGGGGAAATTTGAATATCATGGGTAGGGTATGGGAGGAAGCTTTTATATTTTTAGAGATCATGATTTGTTTAGATGCAATTTTAAGTAAATTTCAACTGTAAATGAAAGGATTTTTAAGAAGCATAGTCTATAAAGAGCTATTTATGGATAGGTATAATGCATTTTGCAGGTTTATTGGTATTTTAAGGGATATGGCAGAGAGATCAAAGGATTGGGGATTTAAAGGGGTATAGGGGGAAATAAGATTTTTGGATTAAGGGATGGGGGAATATGCTCTTAAATGTCCTGTGGAAGACCCTGCACAGTATCCTTAACAACTACATTACAGAGAATGGTCAGGAGTTTGATAGCTAAGACAGTGTCAACACGCATATACCGGTATGGTTTGAAATAACTATTATATAACTGTTTTATTGCATGAATAGTTTAGTGTTCTCAGATTTGGCTGTAGCCACTGTTAAAAAAACACCTTTTCATTAAATTTATGTTACGTACATGATTAAAAAGTGAGTTAATACCAGCTCCATTTAAAGACCAGCAAATCATGCAGTTACAGATTAATAGTTCACCAAACTTGTCATGGAATAAAATAAAACTAAGGGGGTTTTAAGTCACATAAATGCAAGGTATAAGCTCAAATTGGATCATGCAATATTGATGATTAAATGTAGCATAATGATGTTCTGTATGACCGGATTCAAACTTGCAAACGACAGAAATACAAGTACTTACATTAGAATGCACACAACTTATGTGGCAACAATAATCATGACGTTATTAATTATTAAAGTGATTTCATATTGGCCCAGTTATTGATCCAAGAACTGTCATATTAACCCAAGGCTGCCGGCCAATATGACAAATCCAAAAACCAAATAACTTGACAATTTTATTAAATAAATTCCACTTTAGTGGTGTTTTATTTGAATAAAGTTTTTTTGACACGATTTGCATTTGTTTATAATAGTCTTAATTTCATTTATAGTGTGATAAGTGAGCATGAATGACATCACTTAAAGCTCATATTGGCAAGATTCTTCATATCGACCTTGTTTTTTCCATATTGACCGGCTTATGTTTAAGAGTTCCTAGAAAAACACAGCTTATATAGTTTAGGTAATTAATAATACTTCATAAAACTGTATTTCCTAACTTGTGCATGAGTTTTCATACACCTTGTTAACATTTATAATTTAGCCACACATTTAATACAGTGTTCTGTAACCCACCACGACATTTTACGTAAAATCTAATTTTTCAATTTAATATTGATTTTCTTTCTTCACTCACTAAAGGTAATAAATTTGTTATTGATCTCGACTCTAGCCCTGATATAGGACATATATTTAGATGAATGGGTCAATCAAAAACATAAAGGTTCATTCAATGTTAGGTTTCTTCTAAATGGAAAACAGGCATCTGAACACTAAACAACAGAATCGTGCACAACACATACACGGTATAATCTACAACATAAATGTTTACTACAAATACATATACGGCATTCTTCACGGACGTGCATACTGTATATACCTGGATGCGTACCTGCACCTGTTTTGGAGATCTTGGGGGTAGGGCTGGAGGTGACGGCTGTTGGATATGGCAGTATTTCGGATTATTGTTATCAACAGATATCACAGTACTCGGGATCATTTTCATGATCATTTTAACAAAACAGTAGGAAATGTGGAGAATCCATCAGCTCGACATGACGCCTGCTGCTTATTTCTTTACCAAATTCTTTATAATATGGAATCCCTATCTCTTTTAGCCAAAGACAATAGCACAATGTGTTTTACAAAGCTATAAATATGTAAAATATAACACAATAACTAACATAGTATTCTGAGTTTTCTCAACCCAGCCTTTTTGGACACACCCTACTATCCACCTTTAACTTTTTAAAGACTGGGTAAACGATACAATACGGTTTCATAGTATGTGTAGTGTTATTTTTTTGTTTAGGGTTTAACATCCTTTTTAGCACATTTTAGGCTATATATGATAGTGTTTTTTTATGATAGAGGGAGATCACCCACTTATTCCTGGATAGAACCAGTACAGTATACCTCCCACCATCCGTAAGAATGGACTCTTTTCATGTGTAGAATAATAATAGCACTTTCGTGATACTTACACTTCTGTCCCTGGAGAAGGATGTAATATCGTCACTGCTAGCACCTGGCAGACTGTTCATGCTGCTACTGCGACTGCTCGTACTGACCCCGGTGTTGCTTTGGGCGGACTGCTGACTGGCCAGGCTGTTGGACTTGCTGCTGTCTGGACCCTCATCCTGAAACAACACACCAATAGTTATAATATAGTAATGTTTTAACGGTGAGTTTTTTTCAGCCCAAATTGTTAGGTCAAAAGGTGACAAGAACAGAAAGACTTTCTGTCAAAAAATATCATTTAGTGTTCTTTTTAAACTCTCTACTCATTTTGATGAATCAAAACATTTAACGCTTTTTATGGGGGTCTAGGGGTTAGACTTATAATTAAAAAATATGTGATATTTTGTTTTAAAAGGGTCTCAACATAATGAATGAGTCTAAAAATTACCTTTTAGTAACAAGGAAATACATTATAAACAGAAATATGTGCTATCCTAGGTTATGCATCAGACTTTTGGCAAGAAGCCTTCAAAATCTAGCATGAATTCAAATTTTGAACTTTTCTTACACCTGTTAAGACTAGAAGGGTGTTCCACGGCACACTTGTGTCAGCTGCCATGTGTTTATTAAAAGTTATGAGCTAGATCAGGCTGCAGGTTAAAGTTTTATGGTAGAGGCATAACTCTGCAGAAATGGAAGTCGAAGTTATTGGACATATGTAACGACATCCCTTGGGGTAAAATGAAGATATTTCAAGTTTCATGAATATAGGTCAAATACTTTCAAGTTTTGGTCAAGGTCAGGTTGCAGGTTAAAGTGACGGATAGACACAGACAGACAACGTGATCTCTTTAATCAGCTTTAAAATAATGCAACACATGGCCAATACTTGTGGGAACTCGACCTACAGACAAAAGGAGGCAGAGCAAGAACTTGAACATCGGAACTACCCATTTAGCCTTGTATACAACAAAAGGACAATTGCTCACTGCCGTGGAACTATCCATTTAGCTGTGTATACAACAAAAGGACAATTGCTGACTGCCATGGCACTATCCATTTAGCTGTGTATACAACAAAAAGACAATTGCTCACTGCCGTGGAACTATCCATTTAGCTGTGTATACAACAAAAGGACAATTGCTGACTGCCATGGCACTATCCATTTAGCTGTGTATACAACAAAAGGACAATTGCTGACTGCCGTGGCACTATCCATTTAGCTGTGTATACAACAAAGGGACAATTGCTGACTGCCGTGGCACTATCCATTTAGCTGTGTATACAACAAAAGGACAATTGCTGACGCTGTGGCACTATCCATTTAGCTGTGTATACAACAAAGGGACAATTGCTGACTGCCGTGGCACTATCCATTTAGCTGTGTATACAACAAAGGGAAAATTGTTGACTGCCGTGGCACTATCCATTTAGCTGTGTATACAACAAAGGGAAAATTGTTGACTGCCGTGGCACTATCCATTAGCCGAGTATACAATAAAGAAAGAATTGCTGACCAGCGAGTAACTAACAATAAAGGTAGATTTACTGACCAGTGAGGAATTATCCAGAGCTGCATCATCAGGACCATTGAGACTAGCACCGTCCTCAGATGGTGTTTCTGCCATCAGGATCTTCTTCATGCGACGATATTGCAGGTTGTCGAGCTCACGCACTGCATCCTTCGTACGCTGGATCAAGTCCAGTATCACAGTACCATTGTTCATCTGGTTGGTGAACTGGTGCTGCAAATAACATATTTAGTTAATAATCAGATAACCCGTAATATATCGGGATTTCTCCAGGGAGTCGTTTACAGGCTGCATAGGTCCATCATAAATGGATTTAAAACAAGAAGACAAATGTTTTGTTTTTTTAGACCAAATCTTGTTTCTTGTTCATGTGGATTCTGGCACCCACAGCCAAGAACACATTAATAAATATAATTTAACTTCTAACATCCACCTTTATAGACAATAATTGCAGTTTTATTTTTAGAACATTTGCTTCTAATTACCACCCGATGAGAATATTCCAACGAAACCTGGTGGCTTCATTAAAAACTGTAGTAGCCTAGCAACGGATCTGTTTTCCGTCATATGGGCAGTAGGGTTGAAAGTTCAATCACAGCAGGATGACACATCGACCTTGAGCATGTTGAAGCTGTTGCTAATGAACTAGTATCTATAGTGTTCTCCCAAGAACTTTTTGAAGGTGTGTCGCTGTTATCGGAGAAAATATGCTTCAGTGTATCATTATACCCGACCACTATATGTTATTTTATTTTGTGAAAAACAGACACCCGATTTATGTAAGAAAAAAGCTAGTGATATTAAATTATTGTGTTAAAACTGATTTAAGCTGAAAACAAATAATAGAAATTCAAAATTATGGCATGTTGTAAAAGCATTTTGGCTTTGGAGGCATGTTAAATGGGACATGGTCTGGGAAAAACACTGAAATTTATTTGTTTGATGTCGCCCAAGTAGATCTGTTGACATTCACTTGTTTTCAGCCTCTCTCTCAGAGCGGCTTTAAAAACTATTTATATGTGATGGCAGTGTTTTTAGGAGTAATTTGGGGCCCTTTCCCCTCCTCAAAAAGTATGTTTTTCCCCCTTTTTTTGAGAAAAAATCCCCTCAAAAAAAAAGAAGAAAACAATGCTCTTAGTTTTATTTTTTATACTTTTAAATGTTGTTTCTTAGTTGACCATCCATAACATGTCCATCAAACATGTTCCTAATGTGAATTTAATATTAAATGAAAGACTGAGACTTAATATATATAAAACATACTATCTTTCTTCTTTATTTTAACATTTCCCCCCACTAAAGGGCCCCGACCCCCTTCCCCTAAAAGTAAAAAAAAACACTGGATGGCTTAAGGAGTATTAAATATCCTCCTTAAATATGGTGGGATGCACTATGGGGGAACCCAACCATGGAAACTCACGTTTAAGCAGTCTTGTGCTGATGGTCTGTCGTTGGGATCTTTCGCTAAACAGGCATCTACAAATTGTCTGAAGTAATCAGACCACTCCCCACCAGCCAGCGTGGGCGAGTCATTCTGGGCAATGTGATACAGGGCACTCATTGCATTCATGTTGAACAACGGTGGTTTCCGCTCAGCTGTAACAAATGGAAGATTTAAAGAGGCTCTATGTCTTTATGTCCACCAAATCATATATAATGTATTCGGTCATAGAGAAGTATGAAAAAGGCAAAAAGGCAACTGTTTCCAGCTCATGTAATAAATGAATGAATGAATGAATGTTGTTTTACGGCACGTCGACACAAAAATAGGTCATATTGTGCGCAAAAACTGACGAAAGATGAAGTAAATTAACTATGTATAAATGTAAATCAGCAAATGCCCGTGAACGGGTGTATAAACAAGTAAATATATATAAGAAAATATTATAATGATTTATAAAGTCTGATTATTCGGAATTGTTGAAGTACAGGCGATTACGGACATTTTCCGATGTTTATCGTTTAAAATGGGAATTCTTAAAACTTTGGAATATTTTGTTGTTCAACTGAAACACATTGGCAAATTGACAGGAAATCTGAATGGAATAAAAGGCAGAGCGACCTTTCATTAAGATTTTATTTGGATCATAATAAATTACAGAAAAAGAATGGAACACATGTTTCTTCATAGAATACTGATAAAATAATAATGGTTACATAAAAGTGCAGTAATATTGAGTATTTAATATTTTGTATTAAAAATTGCGTAGGTGTAGGTAAGTCTCAGGGTCTTCCACAGGCCATTTAAGAGCATATTTCCCCCTATCCCTTAATTCTAAAATCTAAGTTCCCCCTACTCCTTAATTACCCCTTATCCTTTGATCTCTCTGTCCTATCCCTTAAAAACACCAATAAATCTCCAAAATGCATTATACCCGTCTATAAATAGTCCTTTGTAGACAATACTTCTCAAAAATCCTTTCATTTACAGTTGAAATATACTAAAATTGCATCTAAATAAATCATCATCCGTAAATATATGGCCACCCGTAAGGTACCTCCCTCCCACACCCACCAACCCATGACATTCAAATTTAATTCCCCCTATCCCTTAAATAATTTCTGTGGAAGAACCCGAGTCCCTTTAAGTGAGATTTATGTAATCTTTAGTGAACACTCATTAGTATTTTCTAATCCAAACTGTGTTATAAAAGATATACAGTATCTATAAAGATATTCCATATCATACCACATGCAAGGCTCTAGTCAACGACTGCACAAAATATCCCTGAATACATCTAATTGTAAGTTCCAGAAGAAAATCAATCTCAAAACCCACCACATGGAAGTAACATTATATTGAAAGAAAATTGAAAACACAGTATCTCTCAGCAGTAACCCATACCTTTAAACGAGGAATTTGTAGAATGCACAAAGTAACAATGCCACCCACAAACAATTATCCCTACCTCCCCACTAAAAAGAGCCTTACCACAGAATTTTAAAAGAAATTCTAGCTCATTTCTTTTGTTTATTTTTTACAATACTTTTAATTTCAAGTTTTTGCTTTCTTTAACACTTTTTCTTCTTCTGGAACCATTTAAAAAAGTATTTATTAAGGATGGCCAAATTTTTCAGCAATGGTTAAATAGTAATCAGTATGTATGTGATCAGCTACGTTATACAGATGAACTGAATTTGGGTTTTAAGGTGCATCAACACATGAAAAGTTATATGGCGCCTAACAGGAATGAACATGCCAGGCTCATCCTCCATGTACATCGAGATAACATATGGAGAATGCGCCTAGAACCTTCTCACCTGCAGAACTGCAGAGTTGCTGCAAATTCTTTTGTAGACACTCCATTTACGCCAGAGCCACGTTTATTGTTTTTCTGCCACTGCTCTAGTGATGTGAGCGAGATGGCAACTAAAACAATGCAGGGGTCATGATGAAGACCTTTAATGAGCATGAACAAATAATGATAAAATGAACATGATGGTGGGGTTCTACCCCTCTGCCTACCCCTCCAATGGGATCTGCAGGGGCCCTATTCTTTGCCCCGGAACCATACGGGCGTTATACAGATGAGAACCATTACCTAGCTCTATACACACAATGCCGAGTGACCAGATATCTGCCTTGCCGTCATACTGTCCCTCGTCCATGGCCAAGATCACCTCTGGTGCCATCCAGTATGGGGTGCCAACAAATGAATTGGCCGGACAGCTCAGTGACGCGGAACCAAAATCCGCTGTAAATATAACAGGGCAATTTTGGAACATGGCTTATAATAAATATATATACATGTTGTTTTGGTAGGTGGTGGTTTAGGGTTCACAAGAACTAAACATATAGTATTTTTGTTTTTGTTCATAATGATATAATGAAATAATTTCAATAGATAAACTGCTATACAAGTTGTTTTTTGTTAACCCTTTGATGATATTTGTGCCATGATTAAACACTCATGGAACTTTATTATACAATAATTGTTTCATGCTGAATGATTTACAAAACACAGGATTTCCAGTTTGCTTTTCTTTTTTTATTTGCTTTTTCCAAATGCTTGCCTAGATACACGACTGCTTGTAGATAGCACTGTCCAACCTTTCAACATACCACGCTTATATTACTTTATTCTCGTATTAAATGATGCCATCAATATTCAATTCGATGGTCAGGTCTTCTGTTGATAGGATTTATTGCTTAGCCTTAATTACTGTAGTAACTAGTTCTATTTATTCAAGATAAACTCATTTTCAAGACAGTAACCAAAATGAGTTATTCGCTATTAAAAAAGAAAGAGGAACGACCTCTTATTCTTCATCAAAGGTAAGTAATATTTTTTCTTCATGAAAACAACTTGCCTCAATCGGTTATTTATAAAATAACTTGATCAAGTTGCACAACTCACTGATGTATACTAAAAGTAAAAAGAAACGCAGGGTGCGTATTTCCGCTATATATTGTATGTTTAATATGCTACTGCTAATCGAATAGTACAGGGCGACTTTAGGCCTGTCCTTTTAGAAAGAAGGTTTAAACAGCACTGAACACACCAATGGTTACCCCTTTAAAGTTTCATTATCGTCAGCATGTGCATTTGGCTCAAGCAGGTGAGCAAACTTAGGCTTTAAATGTTGCAATCACTTAACATTAAATACAGTACTGAACTGGCTCAATTTTTCAAAGAGGAACTTCAGCATTTATGAATTTCTTGTTACGTGTACTGTGATTAAAACGTCTACAACATCACAGTTGTGTCCTTTCTCTAACTAACTGCACTTTTTTTTTTTACAAAACATCTTGGGATTTCCTTGGAATAGATATGGAATTAAGTGTGCAGTATATGCAATATATAGCGGAAATACGCACCCTGCGTTTCTTTTTCCTTTCAGTATACATGAACTGTTTTTACCTAGTTTTACAGTTCCATTCTCCGTGAGGAGGATGTTGCCAGCCTTGACGTCCCTGTGGATTTTGTCTTGACTATGGAGGTACACAAGACCTTGGAGGGCATCATGGCAGATCTGGGCAATCTCACACTCCATTAATGGTTTCTTGTGTACTGAAAAATTACAAAAGTTCCCAATCATAATTATATATCCTTATTAAACTGATCACATTTGCAAAACGAGAAAAAAGCACATATTTTTCAAAAAAAAACAATCCCCTTTTCAGTATTTATGGGGAATATATATATACATTACTAGATGGTTGTTCCGTGGAACACGTGTGTCGCCTGTCAGCGCTTTGTCAGTATAACAAGGTTTTTTGGACCCAGATAAATGACCTTGGCAAACTGGCCTGAGTATGTTTGCGTGAAGAGAACAATGAGTAATGACCTTCAGTGTGACCTTGACCTTTTATTTTTAGTATGGCCATGTCGATGTTGTCATGACAAGTATATATTGAAAGTTTGATAAAGAAATATCAAGAAATGAGTTATAAGCAAAGTTAAGTTTTCGTGAAGAAATAAAAAAGGAGTAAAATTGTCATGATGAGTATATATTGAAAGTTTTATGAAGCAATATCAAGAAATGAGAAAGTTATAGCCAACGTTAAGTTTTTGTGAAGAAAACATAGAGTATGTAACCCATATAATGACCTTCAGTGTGACCTTGACCCTTATATTTTAGTATGGTTATATTGATGTTGTCATGATGAGTATATATTGAAAGCTTGATGAAGAAATATCAAGAAATGAGAAAGTTATAGCCAACGTTAAGTTTTTGTGAAGAAAACATAGAGTATGTAACCCATATAATGACCTTCAGTGTGACCTTGACCCTTATATTTTAGTATGGTCATATTGATGTTGTCATGATGAGTATATATTGAAAGCTTGATGAAGAAATATCAAGAAATGAGAAAGTTATAGCCAATGTTGTTTTCATGATGGGCTGACGGAGTGATCCCTATGTAACGCATTTTTCTTCGAAAAGGCGACGCAATAATATATACACATAATGCTCATCCGAACAAAATGCTCATCCGAAAGCCTCAAAAATAATTCTGAAGTACTGGATAGATAATGAATGGCAAGAGCTTTTACTAGGTGTCCCACGGTGTAGAACATGGACCCAATATGGCATACACAATGCAAATTTCTTTAAAACCATGCAAAATTCTCAGTTTCAATGTTTCTCCTGAAATTTTATTTCCCAAATGCCCATAATTTTTCCCAGGTTTAAAAGGCTCCATTCCAAAAAACATGGAAAAAGTCCTGAAGGCTAGACAGCCAACAGAAGGAAAGACGTATGTACACATGTACGGAAATGCAAATAGCCAAGCTGAGGAAAATACATATTTACAGATTGTGAAGATCTATATTCATTTGAACATTTCCATCAAAATTCTCCTTTTGTGGGAACCTGATCTGAGATCATCTAGGTGGAGGCTAATAGCTCTGATTTAAGAGAATCAAAGATTGAGGCTAACAACCCAAGACTAAAAGTAAGCCTTACCCTCTAAAATGTCCGAAGCAGACCCAAGGCAGTATTCCATAACAAGCTGAAAATTAAACAAACATATATGACATACATATTTTATATTCACTGATATTAAATAGCAAAACGCTGTAATTGGACCTGGATACATTTGGCTACCTAACAAGAGCGGAAAAATCTAAGGAAGGCAAGGTTCACATGGCAACTGTCACTTTGTTTGTAAAATGATTTGTAATACTGATCAGAATTTTTGCATTCAACAATTAAGGAGCAGGGCTCGAAATTAGCACTAGTCCGTTAGCCCAAGGCTATTAAAAATGATGCCGAGCTACCAAATGTTTGTGTCTGGGTAATCCGATGGGCTAGTAACAAAAGTTGTTAAAATAATAAATGTTAAAATTCTATATGAAATAAATTCTATAACGATCAATAGTGAAGTGACAGCACTTTTCTACCCAACCTTTTAATCATCTTACGGATGGCGAGAGGTGTACAGTACTGGTTCTACCCAGGTAAAGTGGGTGGTCTGCCTCCATCCACAAACAAGAGGTCAATGACCTTGAAGCTCTACTGATTGATTTTGATTTCAGGAAGTAGTCGCTACAAACTTGTTTTTTGAAAATTTATTTTTAGCCGTGGCAGCCATCTTGAATTTCCGGCCGACCTGAAATTTTGCTAGGATCAATTAGACATCAAGAGCAACATTCCTGTGAAGTTCATGAAAATCCGTCAAGTAGTTTCAGAGGAGTAGTCGCTACAAGTTTTCATTATATAATTCTATGTAAACAAAGATGGCCGCTGACAGCCATGTTTAACATCGAATCAAAATGATTTTTGACAAGGACCAACATCATGTAATGCTGTTCATTTTAGAAAAAGTCCCATATCAATATCACTTATAGTTTTCAAGAAGTAGTCGATACAAACTTGCATTTTGAAAATCTATTTTTAGCCATGGCGGCCATCTTGAATTTCCGGCCGACCTGAAATTGTGCTAGGATCAATTAGACATCAAGAGCAACATTTCTGTGAAGTTTCATGAAAATCCGTCAAGTAGTTTCAGAGGAGTAGTCGCTACAAGTTTTCATTATATAACTCTATGTAAACAAAGATGGCCACTGGCAGCCATGTTTAATGTCGAATCAAAATAATGTTCGACTCGGATAACCATCATGTCATGCTGATCATTTTAGAAAAAGGCCCATATCAATATCACTTATAGTTTTCAAGAAGTAGTCGCTACAAACTTGTATTTTGAAAATCTATTTTTAGCCATGGCGGCCATCTTGAATTTCCGGCCGACCTGAAATTTTGCTAGGATCAATTAGACATCAAGAGCAACATTTCTGTGAAGTTTCATGAAAATCCGTCAAGTAGTTTCAGAGGAGTAGTCGCTACAAGTTTTCATTATATAACTCCATGTAAACAAAGATGGCCACTGGCAGCCATGTTTAATGTCGAATCAAAATAATGTTCGACTCGGATAACCATCATGTCATGCTGATCATTTTAGAAAAAGTCCCATATCAATATCACTTATAGTTTTCAAGAAGTAGTCGCTACAAACTTGTATTTTGAAAATTTATTTTTAGCCGTGGCGGCCATCTTGAATTTCCGGCCGACCTGAAATTTTACTAGGATCAATTAGACATCAAGAGCAACATTCCTGTGAAGTTTCATGAAAATCCGTAAAGTAGTTTCAGAGGAGTAGTCGCTACAAGTTTTCATTATATAACTCTATGTAAACAAAGATGGCCGCTGGCAGCCATGTTTAACGTCAAATCCAAACGATTTTCGACAAGGACCAACATCATGTCATGCTGATCATTTTAGAAAAAGTCCCATATCAATATCACTTATAGTTTTCAAGAAGTATTCGCTACAAACTTGTATTTAAAAAATCTATTTTTAGCTTTGGCGGCCATCTTGGATTTCACATCAACATGAATTTTTGCTAGGATCAACTAGACTTCATGGGCAACATTTCTGTAAAGTTTTATGAATATCCATCCAGTAGTTTCAGAGGAGTAGTCGCTACAAATAAAAGTTAACGGACGGACGGACAGACGGACGGACGACGGACGCCGCACCACGGCATAAGCTCTGCTGATCTCTGATCAGTAGAGCCAAAAATCGACCGTTATATATGTTGAAATTGACGTAAAACACCATACAAACAAAACAAACAAACATAAACCTGGTATTTCTGTAGTTTCAATAAAGACCTGTAGGCACATACCTAATGATAAGTTATTTGGTCTGTGCTATAGGGCATTATCAACAATAGCCTCAGTAGTCAAATTGATTGTCTTATATGCTTGGATAGCCTCGCAAACATAAACAAGAGGTCAATGACCTTGAAGCTCTACTGATAGGTTTTTCATAGCTAGATCACCATTCCTGTGAAGTTTCATGAAAATCTGTCCTGTAGTTTCAGACGAGAAGTCTCTACAAGTTTTTACTATATAACTCTATGTAAACAAAGATAGTCGTGGCAGCAATGTTTAATGTAGAATCAAAATAACTTTCATCATGTCATGTTGATCATATATAAATACCTATTTTTAGCCGTGGTAACCATCTTGAATTTCCACCCTGCCTGAAATTTTGCTAGGATCAACTAGGTGAACAAAGATGGCCACTGGCGGCCATGTTTAATGTCGAATCAAAATATTTTTCAACAAGGATCAACATCATCTCATGCTGATCATTTTAGAAAAGTCCCATGTCAATATCACTCATAGTTTTCAAGAAGTAGTCGCTACAAACTTGTTTTTTAAAAATCTATTTTTAGCCATGGCGACCATCTTGAATTTCCGGCCGACCTAAAAATTTTCTAGGATCAACTAGACACCAAGAGCAACATTCTTGTGAACTTACATGAAAATCCGTCAAGTAGTTTCAGAGGAGTAGTCGCTACAACTTTTTATTATATAACTCGATGTAAACAAAGATGGCCGCTGGCAGCCATGTTTAAGGTCGAATCAAAACGATTTTCGACAAGGACCTACATCATGTCATGCTGATCATATCAGAAAATGTCCCATATCAATATCACTTACAGTTTTCAAGAAGTAGTCGCTACAAACTTGCTTTTTAAAAATCTATTTTTAGCTTTGGCGGCCATCTTGGATTTCACATCAACATGAATTTTTGCTAGGATCAACTAGACATCATGGGCAACATTTCTGTAAAGTTTCATGAAAATTCATCCAGTAGTTTTAGAGGAGTAGTCGCTACAAAAAACGTTTACGGACGGACGACGGACGACGCACTACGGCATAAGCTCTGCTGATCTTTTAGATCAGCAGAGCTAAAAATGTGGAGATACCTTCAACATACATTTAAAATTCATGAAAAGAAACCGAAACTTGAATTAAAATAGTATTTTCCGTTGAATATTATATTGGGCTAGTAAATTTTGAGTAGGTCTAGTGATTTTACCCAACAACTAGACCACCACCACCACTACTAGGCACTAGACTGGTGGTCTAGTAAACTAAAAATGTTAATTTCTAGCCCTGAGTATTGCAATTTTTGCTTTAATATTAAATTAAAAGTTGAAAAGCAGTTAATAAAAAAATTTGGTAAACTTTGCCACAAATTTGTGTAAATGCTTATATAGTTGCTTACCCATGCTGTGTGTTCCCGTAGATAGCACCCTTTGTAGTCGATGATATGTTTGTGTTTCAGAGTCCGTAGAAACTTCACTTCTTTGATGATATCTTGCCATTTCTAAAATGTATCGAACATAAAAACAATTGATTATTCTGAGTAACATTTTTATATATATTACATGTAAAAGTAGAACATGATATGGCTGGCGTGGCGCAGTCGGTAGCGCGGCAGATTTGTAACCGGAGGCCCCGGGTTCAATCCTCCGTGGTGCCACTGAGTTCCGTCGGTGTGTTCTTGGGCAAGACACTTTTCCTTAGCCTCGTCCATCGGATGGGGACGTAAACCGGGCGGTCCCGTGTATCGGTCTATCAACCGAGCACGTTAAAGAACCATAGGAATCTATTCGATAATAAGAGTAGGGCAGGTTCTCGGATTCCTCTCTCTGGGGCAGCTCTAAATAACCTGTACTGTGTTGATGAGCCGTTAAACAACATTCAAAAGAACATGATATCGCATTCGCCTATATACCCATGCGACCACCCTAATGTTTTATTTTGATGAAAACAGTTTTAAACAAATTACTTAAACCAACACCTAGGCCAAATGGCAGATACATCAGACAATTTTCGCAAGGATATTCAATGACAATTACCGTACAATATTGTTTCCATAGAAACACAAAATTATATTAATAGTTGATTGGAACTCCTTGGATCATGGGTATTGCCCTCTTGAGACCTTGTTTCAGAATGAATGAGTAGATGTCAAACTGGTGAAGACATATTATCTCTTAAGATCAACGTTTGACCTTTGACCCCAAAATAAAAAGGGCTCATATTGCCATCGTTGACCGTCTTCCCGTGAAGTTTGATGAATAGGGCTACAAGGGTTAAAGAGTTTTCATGCGGACAAGGTTTTATATGATCTCGACCCAAAATGAATATGGGTCAACAGCTCAGTGTGGACTGTCTACCCCTCAAATTTAATGAATATGATCACATACTAAGCTGAAGAGATATCTTACAACAATTTTTTTTATAAACAGCCATGGCAATCTTGACCTTCAACCTATTGAGCACAAGATCAATTGGGTCATCATCATGGCCAGTCTACCAAATGATTGACGAAGTTATAAATGGTTTCAAAGTTATGGGACGAAAACCAAATAGTTTACGGATGGACAGAGTGATTACTATATGGCTCTGAAAGCGTGTGGGACCTAACAGTAAAGCGTGATGTGTACAGTTGACTGTATTAACTGACAGATGGACACACCTCATCTGTATACGTCTCATCCCACCCAACCTCACCCACACCATTAACAACTTTGCTTGCTGGTGGTAATGATGGCACTTGCCAATGGTCAGTTTTTGACATGTGAATAGACAATTAGCCCTTCACTGAGATGACATATTAACATAAGCCAATGCCTTATTTAATTGTTATTTAAAACAGCACTGACAGCAAGGTCATTATTTGCCATTACCAATACAATGCTGGTGACAATAGCCGCACGTAAGGAAAACGAGACAGTGTTGTTTTTTCACTTTTGGGGGAAGGAGTTGTTTAGAGAGAGAAAAATTAGATGTGAATTGGAAAAAGGGGTAATTTTGTCCATGTTAAAATAAAGAAGGATAGTATTTTTATATGTATTAAGTCTCAGCTGTTCATTAAATATTAAATTCAGACCAAGAACATGCTTGATGGACATGTTACGGATGGTCAACTAAGAAACATTTAAAAATAAAAACAATTTTTATTATTAAATTATTTTTTTAGATTTTTTTCTCTCAAAAAAGGGTGGAAAAACATGCTTTTTGAGGAGGGGAAATTACTCTTAAAATAACACTGTTAGAGGATAAAAATCCAAAGGTTTTGGGAAGCTGGAAAAGCTCAGCCAACTATATCCACCAACTCTTCAGTGTTTTAAGTTTGGAAACTTACCTCTGCAGACTGCTTGCCACTATAGGACATCTTCTTGATGGCAACAATCTCTTTTGTTGTGGAATTTCTGGCCTGCAAAAACAACAATAACAGTTTCCTTTCAAATGTTATTTTACAGAAATATGTTTTTGTTTACATAAGGTGACGAATGGTTTGGTTTAATAGTCCATTAATATATAGTAAATTGGTTTGAATGGGTTTTCCATGTAGATATAAACATGGTAGATCAACTTTGATATCGACCACAAACGTTGCGGAGCACTAAATTCCATTGTCGAAGTTGCATATGCCGAACACTGTAAGGTTGTTTGTACCTACATCATGTGACTGGTAAAACCCATGAAATGTCTAGATTCTGAAGTCGTATTATCGAAGGAGAAGAAACATATGTTACATTTAAAAGATGGCAATGGCATACAATAAAATTTCTGTTAGATAGTGGTCAGAATTGGTCTCTTTTTCATGATCGATCACAAGTTATGAAAATCAAACCAATGATCTATTATTTTTCTTTTTTTCTTTATCTTTGAAGATCAATTAGCTAGTGATCATTTCAATTGTTTTATCTTACAAACTATACCTATTTTTTCTGGTTCATTGCTTTTAAATATGACTGATCAATTGCTATTTATTTGCAACAAAGAAGTCAAGACTTGAATTATGTCTTAGTCATTTTTTTAATCGAGCATGCAGAACCATTATCTATCAGTAGAGTGGTGGCAAAGACCGAGCAATTATTTTGTAAATATTCATACAAATATAAAGTTCATATGATAACATCAAGATACTGTGATTACATTAGATGTCAGCATGTTCATAATTTTCTTTCAATTTCACTTCCTTACATATACGTGCAACTGGACACTGAAGTCAGATTAACAGAATGAGGCCAACATCATTAAATAAAACTTTAAAATAGTTGTACCTGGAAAGATAATAATTGTCAATTCAAAAACAAATTAACACTTGTCACCTAAAAATCAATAGCTAGCCTACTTGAGCATACACACGATATACGATATAGCCCAGAAGTAATGATAGAGCACTGTTTTAGCAACTGTGACATAAAAAACCTTTGACCTCACTTCCCAAGTATCTTCCTGGAGAAAAGCAAACATTATTTAAGATACACTGTGAAGAAAAGTATTGCATAGAAACACAAAAGTGTGATATCCAGTAGCTTATGTTTTTTTTTTTAGAACAGTGACCATGACCTTTTAATTCGGGTATTTTTCAAGTATAAACACATTCCAGTGTTCTCCCCAGGCAATTAAGGAATGTCGCATTTAACATGCCTTCAGTCAAAAAATTCTTTTGCAACATGCCTTTATTTTAAAAAGACATGCAACACATTTTAATTATTTCTTTTTCGTTTAGCTTAAATAAGTCTAAAAAACAATATATAGAATCACTAGCCTATTTCTAGGGTTGGATACCGTTAAAATGAAACGGTACGGTACCGACCAACGAAATGGTACGGTATTTTAACGGTACTGTTAACGATACCGCGTGAATCAACAATGACAGTGAACTTGTCCGATTCCAGAAAGCAGGGTAACCTATCTGCGATCAGTTTGCTTGACAAAATCGATCCTATTTTCGTACTTGATTTATTTCATTTTCAGTTATGTTCCACTTTAAAGTTGCATGTTTTTATTGTTATTTCATGTTCAGTTACATATATTATATTTATTGTGAGTTTCTTGTATTTTAATTCCATTTAATTGTTGGAAAGTGATAATGAAAATACGTATCCAAATGCGTGCCTCACTACTAGACTGGTTTCACTTTATAAAGCGCGCCGTAAACTATGACCGTTGGTTCCATAAAGCGTGTAAATTACGTTCTATAAATAGATGTGGTGGTACTACACAGCAAAATAATGCCAGTGAATCGCATGCTGTTTGAGTGTGGGTGTAAATATCTAAACGAAATGACGTCACGCTGATAATTCATCACGATCACGGCGGTTTGGAGATTATTCGCTGCCAGAACAGCTTCAAAATAAGGTAGACACATTTTTCCAAATACCGATAAGGGTACCGTTTTTTTAAACGGGTAAATACCAGTTCCCAGTGAAATGGCAACATTTTTATTGTGGCATACAAACTTACAAAGTAGACAGCACCGAAGCTTCCATGGCCAATTTCTCGCAGATCAATGAATATTTTTTCCGGGTCTTCTGTGGAGAAAAGGTCCGCCACCTCCGGATCCTTCGTACTCCCGGGCTTGGACGGCATTGTCGCTGCTGGGCTTCAAACCTTGCTCTTGCTATCTGGGTCAATGCAAACCCCAAATACGGAGCTGCAGCAAGTAGCCTACATCATTGCCTATTCTGTAAAACATGGTGAAAACAATGACATTAGTATTTGTAAAGTATAGCCAAATTGGTAGTTGTTGTACTTTGGTACACATATCAATACGTGTATTAAGGAAACATATTTAACACCAAATCTTATGCAGGGCTTCCGTTTATGGGCGTACGGCCGTAAATTACGTCCAAAAATCGTAGTTGTACGGCGAAAATTAACATCAAAGGCGTACAGTGTACTTCCAAAAACTTCAAAGTACGCCGCGATCGTTTACTACGGACGTCCCATAATCTGTAAATTACCGATTATAGCCCCGCCCATCTAATCTAATTTCATTTGAGACTGCCGACGTAACAAGTTGTAAAGCAATTAAAACTCAGTGGAGCCTGTAATTGACAGGTAAATCCGGTTTTGTCCAGTTTTTATCAAGGGTCACACGCATGACTGGTGAGAGGAGAGCGTGTTAATTAGATAAATGGCCTAGCCGCGCATTTCACAAAATGAACGCCAAATTGCTTAATTTATATTTATTAACCACAAAGTTGAAACTCCTTACACAGATTATACTTTTAAGGCTATTTCTTTTATATCTTTGTGTCATTTTTCTATGTATTTATCAAAGTTACAAATAGAAACGAAGTACGACAAACAATATTTAATAATCTCTAACCTAGGGGAGAGAACTCTTCGCAAATGGAGACTAAACACGGAAGTGAAATTATCACTGGCAAAAACAATTATCACTGGCAAAAACCATCGATTGCTTTGATAATAAATTAAAGAATCTGTTACATTTATTCCTACACTTGACAGTGTTACATACCTTTCATTAATGTATGCCAATTTAAAAGCTTTCCTGGACTGATAAATTGAAAACTGTTTGCAAAATGTAATTTACTGTATAAAACTTGTGGGTGGGGTATGGCACGCAAAGGGAAATTAAGTATTTTTAGTTTGAAACCGTTTATATAATGAGGTCATCAAATATTTTCTTTTATAAACATATAGATGATTATAATTATCCTTTTTTTCTTTTTAACAATTTAGATGTGTTGTTTCCCTCACTACCACGTGGAATCACTGACTCAAAGACTATGAATGCCATGCCCAAACACTGGAACTTCCTAAATTTTCCCCATGAACTTCCAAATTTGATACCCAGGAAGTTCCAACTTCCTAGATTTGAACCTTAGTGGAAGCCCTGCTTATGGGGTCTAGGGGTCTGACAATCAATATCAATAAATAATGATATCTTTTGTTTAAAACATCCAACCTTGACGTGTTCGTTGGCGGACGGACTATAAACCTTAGAATTACACACACACACACACACTTTAAAACATCCAAAACTTACTGACTGATCCTTAAAATGACTCCTTTTGTACAAGGAAATTAATTCACCGTATGCGCTATCCTAGGTTTATACACCAGGGCCCAGTTGTTCAAAAGATCAGTTAGCTTAATCCTTGGTTAGTGTAAACTTTGAAAGTACAGTCATGTTCTCCTAAAAATATGTTTTTTACTACTAAAAGTTTTTAATTTGCATTTCTTCTAAACATAATGGGTTCACATTCTCAGTTTCATGTAGAAATACTAATTTATTGGAAATTCAGAGAGATTTGAAATTTTGACTTAACTATCGGTTAAGTTAACCGATCTTTGAACAAAAGGGCCCAGGTATAATTTAAGCATTTTAAGCACTGTTTCATTCAAAATATGTTTAATTCAAATTTTACACCTACTTTAATTTAACAACATTATTTAATTCATATGACATGATCAGACATGTTATCGTGAACTGAAACATTTTAACCTTGACTCGCTAAGCATGACTGTAATAGCCTTTTCATCCATTGTAAACCCAGATCAGACTACAAGTAACTCGCAGGCTAATCAGGGTTTACAATGTTTGGCTGCTGATTAGTCATTTCCCCAAAACACCCCTTTGTCACATAAATGGAATGGTCTTAATTCAAAGAAAAGAACAGTCCATTATATTAATGTGTCCCCTAATGCGGAATGGCAGGGCGGGTCGGCACGCCCTTTTTTCGCCCCGCCATGCATTAATTACATGCCCTTTCTAAAACTGCTTGCCACAATACACAAACGCACTTTGACACGTTGTGTGACCTTTAAACCGACAATCACCAGATGTAGCCACAGGGTATTTCCAGTCTACAGGTAACTGATCACGCGCGACACTTGTGATAAGCATTGGTTCCCGTGAATACACACTGTTAGTATAATCGGCGTAATGGATTGCAGTAACCAACGACTTTGTCGTACTTGGAACATATTTGTTTTCATAGTAGATCTATGTAATTATCGAATTACGGACAATTATCTGCGGCATTATAATCGGCTCTTTGATGAGTTGATGAGATGATTCAAGAAGTATCTGCGGCATTATAATCGGCTCTTTGATGAGTTGATGATACAAGATAGGTACTCGCCCACCCCCCACCGCGAAGATTGGCAATTAATGATTGAAGTAATTATATTGTGACGCTAATTTTCGCGATCTGCAGAGTAGAATAAATATTGTTGTCTGTTTATTAATGAATAGAATCTTTGTAAAAGTTTGTGGAACTTAATTAGCGATTGAGTAAATTATGGTTTATTATTATTATACACAAAAGTAGATGTAGAAGATTGATGAAAACTCATACTCAAACCATTTAGCACGACTACATTGAATTCTAAGAACACTGTTAAAAGAATATATTACATATTTGTCTGTGGTTTGTATAGGAAATACTTGGAATAGAAAAGCTATTTCTACTCATTTACTCTACTGTGAAATATCTCCCAGTGGGAGTACCAGGGTCAAACAATGCCTGGATTTTAATTTTTAGGAAGAGAAGTGAGAGAATATGGAGAATATAGGGAGACAATTTATGTAAGCGTGCAATCGGTTATCGTTAATTATTAATTGATATACATGTACACACCCATCGCTTGTAACTTTATTTATGTTATAGTTAAAGGCACCTTAAGTATGCTGTTTCACAGTGTTTTATTCACAGCCACTCTTTACACATACTATAGAAGAATGAATGATTGATAGAAGAATTAGTATAAATATATTGCATATTTATATCTTTATTCGTTCATCTTTCCAGTGCTTAAGAATCTTTCTATCTATTTGTATGGAGGGTCTGAATAAGGTCTGAATAGCGTTCTCAAACTTAAACATCTTCCGAAGATGCTTATTCCCCATATATATGGCATATATGAATTATATATGGCATATATGAATAAATGTGTGTGTTCCGCCATTTTTTAGCTAAACGCAATGAAGTACAGTTTTGCTGATGTTAATCATGTACCTATCCAAACTACTATGACACTGCACTTTTCAGACTGGAAAATATCGCCGAAATTCTATCAAAATATCGTCAATTACGAAACTTTTTTATGCATAAATATGTTTTGAATGCCAAAAGGTCCATAAACGCAACTCTAATGATATTTGGTGGTATCATTAAATCACCTCAAAGCCATTATCTGCAGCTTGTTCAAGTTTTCAAATGAATGTCAACCATATTTGTAACATGTGTTGAATGTAATGCAAGCTACGATTGGCCACTGGTTTTAGCTATACGCAATCTTATTGGAAACCAAAAAGAAAAATAGATCTATGTGTTTCCAGGGCTCGACGTTAACTTTACGGACAGCTTTCCCATGGGGCAAGTTAACTCTGAAATTTACTTGCCCATGCCAGTTTGCTGGTTGCCCAATTATTTAAACCCATAGTTTTATTTTTTAAGGATATACCGTTTGAGTCTTCAAGAGTATTAGACCACTTATATAACTCTCACAACACTTTTCTGAGAATTCTAAAAGCTGGTCTAATACAATGTAACAACAATATCAGAAACCTGCAAAGAGCGATGGATCTCTTTTATATTTTGTCATATTCTATAGTCCTTGTCTCTCAGTTCTGAATTTCCCCGACGGGATTGCGCATTTGAGACTTTACCTGGTTTCCGGTTGCGCGACCGACCCTATTTTTAAGGGGCCAACCCTATTTTCAATTTGTTCTGAACGATGATTTATCACATAGCTCAGAGCTCCAGATAAGCTTTCATCACAATGCATATTGCACGTATGAAAAAAATTGTATTGCAAATTTACATTTACTAATGCGTATTCTCAAAACAAATTTTGAAAAAAACATTAATGTAAAATGTTGGCTCTTAGTCGTTACCATAAAACATAACGTATTTCCTCTTCCGCTTATGTATATTCATTAAAGCTGTCTGTGTTTTTTAAATGACATTCAGAGTTTCCCCCAGACCTATATCGAATGTCGCATGCGACATGCTTTAATGCCCAGCGGCGAATTTCCGACATCCTTTGAACTCCGCGACATCCCTTAAATCCCAAAGCATTATGGGTGATTTCAAAAATAATGAAGCATAAGTGTAATTTTTTGGTAAAATTTCAAATTACAGATGGGATTATAATTTTTAGTGCAATAGTTAGCCAATATGTTCAAGTTTATGTCATGAATACGGCCAATGGATAAGTTAACATGTTACAATAAAAATCTAAGTGTTTATATGAATTTTAATGAACTTTTTTGAAATAAATAACCAAATTGTGATTCACAAATTATCTCAACAATAATCATAATACTGTTTTTGCAGCATGTACATATAAAGTAACATGTTCAACAATAATTTTTTAGTAAAAATATGTTCTGTAGTCCAAAATACAATTGAAAAATATAGGTTTTTATGCTTTTAAGTCCCATTATTTTATAAACACACACCTTAATGTCATTTTTATGCACCATTATCTTAAACTTTTGAAGAGTAAACTTTATGTTTTGCATAATTTAGGACATACTTGAGATATTTGCAAAGTTTCATAAGTGTAAATTAAAATTTGCCAAAAATATGAATACTTAAAAAAAGCCACATTGTCTTGCTTTTTTGTACACTTGGGACAATGCCTTGCATTATTAAAAATCAACATACATTTCTGATCTTAAAACAGAGTCTACTGGCTACAAAGTTAAGAACTTTTAAAATTTGCCCTATGACCTATGTGTTAAACAGGAATTTTATTTGTAATATTCTGTTTTAAGATTTAATAATTAAAGATTACAATTAATGTTTGCAGGTTTAGACCGTTCTATCTCAAATCATTTGGAGGGAAATGAACAATGAATGTAAATACAGCATCAAAATAAAACTTTAAACAATGATTCACTCATTTTCTTGGTTTCAATGATCCATGAATGCCCTTAAAGAGCTTAAAATTTCTTCATTTTTTTTGTTTTAAACATTAACCATAATTCTGTACACTTGGGACAATTTACTAATATCATCAATTTGTTTATTTTAATGTGTAAATCAGTGTTCCTGTAGGAACATATGTAAATATAAACACTTATAATGTTATTTCACGATAAAATTCCATACAATATAGAAAAATTAAATATTGCAAAGTGATTTCTTATTATTCTGAAAACAAGAGATCTTATCAGAATAAAGTAATGATTGAATAATATCTTAGCATTAAGACAATATATTGTGGAATAATAAATCTTTGCTTTTGTTCTGGTAGACTCCCAAAAACTTACAATAAATATATTGATACCTCATAAATAAGAGTTAAGTTATAGCATTTGATAAAAGATTTATAAATGTGTACACTTGGGACAAAACTATTGAACTAATTAAACTTTCTAAATTATCAAATGAATTACCAAGATTAACTTTCCGTAGGAATACCTATATTATTGTTATATTATTCAAACACTGAAAACAATTTACTTTAACAAACATCTATACAATTCAACTGATTATACATAACGTAACTCCCAACAAATGAAGTCATGTTAAATGCTTAAACATAATGGTCTGAAGTATTATATCCCAAGCCAGAACACAATTATTTAACTCATACCTGAACTCAGACACTTGTTCTTGTACCTCTGTACATGCAACAAAAGTGTACCAATACATTTATGTACAGTGAAACAAGTGTACATATGTATGTACATTAAAACAAGCGTACTTTTCTACATTCAATGTACAGCCAAACAAATGTATCTCTGACCTGTACATGCAAACAAGTGTTGCCGTACCTTTCTACTTTCAAATAAGCTTACCTCTGTGCCTCTGTACATGCAAACAAGTGTACCTCCATACATCTTTACAGCAAAACAGCTGCACATATGTACATGCAAACAAGTTTACCTCTCTGTATCCAAACAGATGTATCTCTGTAAATCCAAAAAGGTGTACCTCTGTACATCTTAACGAGTGTACCACTGTACACCCAAACATTTAGTGTACCTTTGTACATTCAAACAAGTGTACCTTTATACCTCTGTACATCCTTACAAATGTACCTCTTATATACATCCATACATGTGTAACTCTGTACATCCAACCAAATCTACATCTGTACATCTTAACATGTATCTGTCATCTATAAATCCAAACAAGTGTACCTATGCTCACATGTAGAAAAAAAGTGTAAATCTATATCTCTGTATATATCTTAACAAATGAACCTCTGTCCATCTGTACAGCCAAACAAGTGTACATAACAATGTACCTCTGGTACATGCAAACAAATGTACCTCTGGCACATGCAAACAATTGTATCTCGGTACATTTGTACAGCCAAACAAGTGTACATAATAATGTACATCTGATACATGCAAAGAAATGTACCTCTACATCTGTACAGCCAAACAAGTGTACTTCAGTACATCTGGTTTATAAATGCAAACAATGGTGCCTCTGTACATGAAAACAATGGTACCTCTTTACATCTAGACAAGAACTAGCACCTCTATACAGCTGTACCTCTGTATATCAGTGAACATGAGTACATCCAAACAAATGCACCTTTGCACATATACCTCTGTACATCCAAGCAAGTATTCCTCTGTACATCCAAACAACTGAATCTCTGTATATTCAAACAGAGGTACACCTTTTTTGGATGTAAAAAGGTGTACCTCTGTACATCCAAGCCAGTTTATCTCTGTACCTAGACTGTACATCCAAACAAGTGTACCGGTACCTCAATTAATCTTCATTTGATATAATGGTCTCTGGCCTTCTAAAAAAAGGCCTTGAATATGTGTTTTGAGTTGGAGTCACAACAGTTTTACTTCTTAAAGTGCCCTCAAAGGGAACTTTAAGGACCAGAGTTGCCATCTTTAATGTATCAAATCATTTCCTGAAAACTTATTTGACATTTATCAAGTGTAATGAGCAAAACCAGTTTTTTATGTCCCAAGTGTACAATAACAATAGTTATATTTATGTGCAGTGTAAAATACTCATAGAAGCATTATCTATTAAACCTTATACAGCATATGTCAAGTAGAAGAATGTTGCCTTACTATGGAACAGAGAAAGAACAAATATAATTGTTAACAACAAAAATATATGATTTTACCTTTTTTTCTTGTAGGTTAATTTGGAATATTTACAAAATATCATGTTATTTTACCATTAGAACACTTCTCCAGACTATTTTCTATGGAAATTACACCTTTCTGCTTGCTGCCTTGTAATAGAATGAATTGTGGTATAATTTTCTTGGAACTGACACCTCTCAATCAAAATTGTCAAATTTCATGTACACTTGGGACAACACAAATATGCCAGAATTATTTTTACATGCTATCTTACCATCACAATGTTGTCATAGCTGATGCCTATTGGACATGTTCTTACTAAAAAAGTGCTTAGAGATTGAAAAGGCATGTGGACTTTAAAAATATCTATCATTTATGCTAAATTGTACACTTGGGACAGTTTTTGACTGGTTATTGTATATGGCTGTCAACAAGTTCAATGAACAAGATAATGTATAGAAATGTAGAAAAACTTAAAGAATACATATTTATGTGCTGAAATAGAAAACTTTTATTCACCTCATTATCAACACCTTTTCTACCAGCACCTCAGTATACCAATTCTGGTGAAAAAGTGTGTGCAAAAAGTCTTAGTACACTTCAACTTCAAACTCTTATGGAAAAATAAAACATGTTTGGAGACGGGTTACATGTTATGTAACCGATAGTGAATATGCCATGCTACTGTATAAACAATACCATTTGCTGATATGTCAGCTGGTTGCATAGTTATTCAAAACTAAAAATGGTGTTTTAGTTGAAATGTCACGCAAAACAGTACACTTGGGACACTTTTTGACATGTTTTTACAACATAACTTTTTAAAGAAGCAAGCTAATGTGATGAAA
Organism: Cyrtodaria siliqua; assembly: GCA_037043455.1. Classification (NCBI taxonomy): domain Eukaryota; kingdom Metazoa; phylum Mollusca; class Bivalvia; order Adapedonta; family Hiatellidae; genus Cyrtodaria; species Cyrtodaria siliqua. The sequence goes on along the minus strand of JAWPHD010001108.1, from coordinate 198,713 downwards.
CTTTGCATGAGAATCAACTACCACTAAACACATCTCCAGGACTTAAAAACTTAGTAATTTAGCTTTCTGGTAAATAGATATTGGAATGTTAATAAAAAGCTTCATTATTTTTGAAATCACCCTTATGCCACTTGAAACAATTGCAGTCCTGCGCGTGCCTGAATCTGATTGACAGGTTTATTGTCGCTCCCACTAAATAAGCTATCAGCCAATCATATTCGCGATAGCAGACTGCTGATTACCACCTGTGACCTGACCCGTGACCTGTGTATACACACTTGTTAGTGTTGAGTAATTAGGACACGGTGCTTTATTGATGAGGGACATGTGTTGAGTTGAGTAGAACAATTACCGAAAATGAAAGTTTATGATCGAGAAACAAACACGATTGTTTCATTCTGCAAGAATTTGTATGTAAGGGCTGTTCCATTAAAACATACCAGTGGGTAGCGGACGGCGATTTATAGAAAACACATGGTGACTTGTCCCAAAAAAACGTCCTAACTCCACAATATCGCATCTACAGGTGTGTGGGTAAATCTCACACAAAAACAATTGAGTTGTGGGGAATGGGGGGTATCTGAAATAAATCAAGATGGGGTCTCGAAACATTTTTAATCAAGATGGGGTGCTTTTCAAGTTAACAAAACACATTTTTTTCTCGAATACTCGTTGTCACGTTGATAAGCAGACTTGTCAAGGCTTATTGCTTCTAAAAATAGAATGAATTCAAGAACGACAACTCCTACAAAATTTCGTACTTCGTCATCAATTAGATTCGTACTATTCATAATTTTGCATTGCCAAAATGTTGAGATTTTACCTTATTTTCACTAGGTGATAAAAAGTGTGTTACTCGGTTTTTATCCTTGGGATACATCTATAGTACCATAGGGATCTATTCGATAATGAGAGTAGGACAGGTTCCCAGACTCCTATTTATCATTCCCCTCTCTCTGGGGCGGCTCTAAATAACCTATACTGTGTTGATAAGCCGTTAAACAACATTCAGTTCATTCAATTGGTTGTTTGTATGGTGTTTTACGTCATTTTCAACACATGTAAGGTTATATATGACAGTCGATTTTTTGTGGTGAAGTCAGACCACCCACTTTTTCTGGGTAGAACCAGTACTGTACACCTCCCGTCATCTGTAAGAATCGACACAGTCACTTCCTCAATTAAAATCGAGCTCCCAGTGGGATTTGAACCCGCAGCGTTGAGAGGCAAAGGTTTACATCACAACTTCGTTAACCATTCGGCCGCGGAAACGCCTTTATCTAACATATTTTAATAATTAGTTTAATAGTTACTTAGCTTTGCATTGTGTATGCGAAAGAAAAACTTTCAACTGACCCTATCATATGACATTCCAGGCAAATCATATGGCTTACAGTGATATTATTTGGTAGTTCAGTGCTCAAAGAAAATTATTTTAAGAGACAGGCCCAGGGCTTGTTGCTTCTGAAAATGGACAGGCCCCGATTTGAAATGGACAGGCCCTGATTTGAAATGGACAGGCCCTGATTTAAAATGGAAAGGTCCAATATTTTTTTCTTATTGGAAATGTGTCTTTATACACTTTTATAGCACACATTAATTTTGTTACGTATGTATTAATCAAGCTCAGAACCTCCTCTGACTCTATTTTTCTTTTTGCTACCACTTTATGCTCCCTGGTCAGCGGACTTATTTACCATTTCGTTTAAAATATGTTAGAATAGAATATTACACAGGGGTCAAGCCAGAATCCAAAAATAGGGAGAAGTCACTTCTCCCTCCAGTCAAAACAGGGAGAAGTTTTTCAAAACAGAGAGACTTGAGGTCGGTCGACATGAGACGGACGATTATATATCGAGTTAACCAATTGCATGTTATTTTATTAATTATTTGTATTGGTATCAGGGCTTCTAAAATCGCCGGTTTGTCGGACCCCAGACCGAATTCTGTTTCTCCGGACCGATTTTCTTTTCAAAATCTCTGTTAAAATCGGTCCCAGATATTTGATCTATCGGTCGTTAAAAAATCTACAATTACCTTATACACTCCTTGAAATATGCCTTGCGGCAATATTCTTTGATCCATAACACAATTGTTTGTCACTCGCTGTGCGAAAGTAGGTCAATTTGGTCAATTTGGACTAAACCATTACCGATAGTAGGGAGTTTTCCGGAAGAGTCTATAGCCATGTAGCACGCCTTTGATGTGTGATCAGTGAAAGTATATCACGCGTTCTGTCGGTTCACTGAAGCGAGTGTTACCGTCTGTGATTTCTTTGATATACCGTTAGTCGTAAGGTGTTAGCCTGTTTGCTTGTGTCGGTTTGTTTTTTTAAGTGGCCAAAGCTGGGACTGAAATTTGTTTGCGTCATTAAAATACCGAAATGTGTTAATTGTTTGTTTGATTTTTTTCCGCTAGTCCGCGTTTTATACCTACCCGGTTTATTTGACACTTCCGGTACAATTCCTCAAATGATCAACAATTTTAATATTGAGTGAAAATTATTCATTCAGTAAAGCGAAGACATGATGTCAGTCATTAAAATGTACAAATTGTGATAAAGTAAGTTAGAAATAATACAAATATAATACAAATATACATTTTAAAAAGTTCTCTATATCAATGACTGAATGGAAAAAAATCATGGTGCAGCTGAATGGTGGGTGGGGTACGGCGATTTTAGTGATTTTTTTCAAAATAAGCGCGATTCTTACGGCAGTTAAAAACCTGGACCAATTTGCATTTTAACATTTTAGAAGCCCTGATTGGTATTATATCTGTTAATAACTAAAATAATGCATAATACTAATAAAGCATGTATTATTATTATCATTTTGTTATTATTATTATTTTCCCACGGCCTTACAAACTTCAAAGTGAACAGTGCCAAAAATCCTATCTGTCTTGAACCCCCCCACCCCACCACCCACCCCACCCCACCCGCGCCACCTTCGTTTAATTTTTATTGAAAAATACTAATTATTCGATAATTACCCCAAACTTAGTTTTCATTCATGCCCGCATTGAGTAACATACGTTATTGATATCTATGTCTAATCGTAGAATACAATACATTTCCGCTGATTTCTCTCGTCAATAAAACAATCACAAACAAACTCTCTTTATACCAAACACATTTCTTTATTTCATAATTAGTCTCAATAAAACACACAACCAAAGTTTTGCTTATTAAAGATTCTTTACAATTAACTGTGCCGATGTCAATCATATAATTTATATACACTGTATTTTCCATTTATTTATCGTGGGAGATTTTTCAAGGTATCTTGTTGTCAATCATAATCATAACCCCGCCCTTGCGCAGTGTTTTGTAGTATACGATTTTTAATTATTCATCAAACGAAAAAATACGACAGCTTTCATTGGTTTACTTAAATAGAATGCGCACATGATTCCCCACATGATCTAATCATGTGATCGCCTAACGAGCAAACATGGCGGTTGATATTCTCATCTCGCCTAAGGCAAGCCGATAAAGATCGATAATTAGGCTATTGCACTGATTAGATAAGAGTCGCGTTGTTATTTAATGGTAATGGGATTAAATAAGGTACTTGTGATACACACGCTGATTGTATATTTTAGAGGCTTTTGTTTATTATGAGGTTAATCACATTTGAAATTGCCGAAATTGACCCGAATTTGCCGAAAATGACGGCGACTCAAATTTCGCCCCACATGAATAAAAAAGCGAAGTCGGCCAAACTACAGCGAAGTTTTTAGCGACTGCGCCTAATCGCGTGACCCCTGATTACATAGTAATTTATAACCAATGCAAAGTAGAGTACTAGCACTTTTGCCAAACAATAATAATCAGAGCCGACTTGGTGAAACTGGAGCTAAACTTGGAGCCAAATTTTTAATCAGGTTTTATGAGACTATCAGAGCCTCCTCTGGCTATATTTTTATTTTTGTCACCACTTTCTCCAAGTAAAGAATTAGGAGCCTAGACTAGAATTCATTTAAAAGTAGGATTCCAGGAACTCCTTACACCTTAAATAATGAATAGAAATATACTTTATATCTGTATTTATACATATACAGTATATATATTTTTCTTTCCACCAACATGTATTTGTAAAGGACAGTTTTTCTTATTTGATTATGTAAAAAAAAAAAAAAAAAAAAATATCCGAAATTATGTACCATCCGAACTACTATGACACGGCACTTTTACGGCCTGAACATTTCACAAACATTCAATCGAAATACCATCAATATCGTGTTTTTTTCATGCATTAGTGTGTTTTTAATGACAAAAACGGTATTTCTTATCACAAAGGAAAGAAAACACAACCCTAATAGCAGAATAATGAGTTTTATGTCAACAATTGTCGACCTCAAAGTTGTGACAAACTGCCGACACGAAGCCAGGCAAAATATTCAAACTTCTTATTGTTTCAATGTGTGTATAACACATTTTAATTACTTTATTGCAAGTGTTTTCACAGTTCACAATACACATGGGAGTATTTTGTCTTGAGGAACTTGAGCTTGAGATCCAGTAAAACTGATTATTTTTTTTTTTTTTAGACAGCCCAACTGGCTCCATGTCTGCAAAATGAGACAGGCCCGGAATGGATTTCGAGGAGCCCCGGGCGTCGGGCTATCCTATTTTTTGAGCACTGTAGTTTTAACTACCGAATATCGGCGGTTTTCCATAGAAAAGAATTCCCAATTTAATGCATATTTTCCCAATTAGAATGATACACAAGTGTGAAATATTAAATTAACACTTAAAAGTATTGGTGAAAGTGCTTTCCGTAGGCGTATTCCACTGTAATTTCCGCGAAAACTGATATCGTTGTACAACCAGGTTGGGGTTAAAGCCGTACTGTACCTCAATAAGACTGATCATTATGCTGAATAGCTAGTTCATTATCTAGAACTTTCTCCGCTTTTGATGACGGGAGCGCCCGGTTTACGTCCCCACCCGATGGACGAGACAAAGAAACATGTTAGACGAAGGTCTTCTGGTTTATATGTAACAGGTATGCGTAATTTAAATGTCTTATATTGAGGTAAACGACAACATCACATAGAAACGTTTACATTGTATCATCAACTTGTATGGGTTTTATATGATAAACAGAATCTCACAATATCTCAAAAAAAGAAATGCCTACTGACCTTAGTACCCTAATTATTTTTAGAGCAAGCAATAAGAAACACACCTATTTTTCTGTTTGACCTTGGATAAAGCGTGTTTTACTTGTAGACTAAAATGTATAACAAGAATGTCTAAGTGCAAAATTTGACCAGGGGGCTTTCATAAGCATGCACCCACCACGGTTTCCACTGTGATCGATCAAAGCAATTAATATAATCTATGCCCTGCGACTTTTACACCTGTCCTGAATCAAAACAGGTCAATTAAATGTTAGGCTAGTTTCACTTCACTGGAGTCCGGAAAAAAACAGCACTTATGGTTTATATTCTGCACCTACAGTACAGCTCACGCGAAACCCATACTTTACTCAATTCTCGTGTTTGGTAGCATTGAGTGCCACGCGAATCTACAGCGAGTAGGTGTTTGGACTCGGCGTATCCACTTCGCGAAAGTATGCCGGTGTCGAGTCACGCAGAGTGAACAAACACTTCGGGTTACTCCGCGCAGAATCCAATTAACAACGAGTGTACACTTGTGGTGATTTATTATTATTGGAATAAAAAAAATCCAACAATTTGTCAGTATGTCCGACAGCGTGCTTGAAAATACAATCAATCGCCAGAAAAAGTGCAAACAATGAGACGCCGAGTGCATCTTTTCTGTACAAAGTTGATATGACTGATAAATTTCGAAACAAATACTTTCAAACATTTAATGTATTTAATCACAAGTTATGTTCATTTTTGTTGTCCAAAAGTCAATATTTCTTCAACGACATAAGTATCCATAATCCGTGCCTTCCTTGCAATATAATTATACCTTTTTACAAGGCGGCACTAATAACGGGTTTATGACCCAGAATTCTTTACATTTTTTCTAATAATATCTGACGAAAGACGCCATTGGTGTATTAATAATAAACAGCAGACTAGTAAAAACTAGTTACAAAAAACGATCAATGTGTAATTATGTTTTCTAGTATTCTAATTGAATGGAATGTTCAGTCGCCGCAAAGCCGGTAATAGGAACCGCTATATAACATATCGTGGCCCAGGAAAATATCCACATAATGTTTTCGTTCTCTCGAACTTTCCCATATCCGATTTTCAGAAAATATAGTCTAATTATTTCTTTCTAAAGTTATTGAATAATTCTGCACATTTTACCTGTGCAATATCTACTGCTGCCAATTACCACTGTAGTAGATATTTATTTAAACCAAAAACTGATAAAGCATTTGCCATCATTATTTAATACCAAAAAGTGTTGGGGGCCCTTAAAAATTGGGATGGGCCCATTGTTTTAGTTTTGGGCACTTTTGCAAAAAAGTTAGTGCCAAAGCCTGCTTGTCATTTTTTTGTAACAACCATGTATTTTCAGACATGTTTTTTTTGAGTCAATGTTTTACTCTTGGAGCATTTGATCTCACCTTAATTCTCATTTGTTATTGTTCCCAGTTTATACTGCCATATTGATACCCACAATACACTATGCAGGTCCGCTCTATGGTTTCATCATAAACTAGCCATGAAAAATGGACTTCCCAAGACAGATGAAAGCACCTTTCCTTTTTCGTATATATTCTTTCTTTTCCCCTTTTTTCTTCAGTTGTTTTAAGTCTTCTTTGACGTCGGTGGGTCAGCACCCAGTAAAAATACTGCCACATGTTTGGTAAAGCAACCGTTGCCATCTTACATCAATTTTTCATTGCGAAAAAAGTTGGTTATCAAGAATATGTTCGACTGATATTTCTATTAAACTTACCATCTTGATTAAATGGAACGAAGAACAAAAAACACTAAGTTTTAAAATGTTCAGATTGAGGAAAACGTGATTTGCAGCGATTTTTTTCACTATTTTTGGAATGGGTCCGGGTCCGATCAGATTGGGAAAAATTGTGTTGTGAAATCCCCCAAATTGGGAAAAATCGAGTCGTGAACTCCCCTGAATTGGGAATTTTATAAATCAATTATTTTAAGTAAACAAGGACTATGCAAGTGTTCTGTTACATTTTTTTTTAATAAATAAAATATATACACTAAGTTACAGACTTATGTCTCTGTTTTCCTGTCTACAATTGAATTGGGGTTCAGGGCTCAATCTAGGCCAGGAATTTAGGGAGAAGTCACTTCTCCCTCAAGTGATTTTAGGGAGAAGTGGAGAGAATTTAGGGAGACTTCATGCGACGTGTATACGTAGACAACGGTTGAATAGTCATCACCATGTATATTGCAATGCAGTGAATACAGTGTAATGCACACTAATTCTTTTTACTCTATAATATGAGCTTGAAATATTGATAATGGATTTATTACTATACTGTACCTATTTAAACTTCTTTTTTTTTTTTTTTTTTTTTTTTAATTTCGGCGACTTGAACTTCGCTTTGATGTGCTGCCAAGGCGAAGTCAAGAGATCGCGGGCGCGCTCTTCGCCCGAATCGCCCTGGGGTTTAAGGCACACCAACACATGAAAAGGTTATATGGCGCCTAACAGGCATGAACATGTCAGGCTCATCTTTTATGTATATCGAGATAAAATATGGAAAATGGGCCGAGAACCTTCTCACCCTGAACTGCAGAGTTGCTGCAAATTCTATCGTAGAAACTCCATTTACGCTGGAGCCACGTTATAGTTTTTCTGCCACTGCTCTTTTGATGCGAGCGAAATAGCACCTCAAACAATGCAGGGATCATGATGAAGACCTTTAATGAACATGAACAAAAAATAATAAAATGAACATGAATTTGGGGGGATTTACCCCTCTGCCTACCCCTCCAAAGGGATCTTCAGTGGCCATATTCTTTGCCCCGTGACCAAACGGGGCATTTTCTGTCTACAATTAGGTTTTGCTGTTCATCAGTGAGTGTGTCAGCACTCTCTCGTGTGGTCCTCATTAGAGATAACAACGTTGTTTGGCTCAGCCTGTTTCGATTAACTAAAAGTCACTAGCTCAGGTCAAAAAATTCAGTAGCACAAACAGGTCAATATAAATTATTTAATGAAATATAACAATCTAATTATAACAATATAAAGCTAATTAAAAAGAATCTGGGTCGAGTTCGGTCCTGGAGCTGTTGATGTGATGAGGATGCTTCGACATGTTTGTTCATTGTCTTAAAAATGTTTGAAGCAATACTTTTACTTGGACCTGCTTACTTCGCAGAATTAAGTAAGTTACTTTCATGTGTGGTTCGCCTTTTTAATGTAAAACAACCGATTCCAATATAAAATTAATTCTTCCCTGAACAAACAACAATTTCCTGTCTTTTTCGTTGGTGGCAAACTCGACGCAGTACGAACAAAATTTTGCTGTCGCGAAATTCGAGCCAATCTCCTTCTTCTATGATTCCTGCATGTACGTTTTTCTCGGTTGTATTCTTTTGATTTTTCTCTCGTCCAGTTTCTACTTTTTTCGGGGGGTTTAGCTGCATTTTGTAAATAACGCCACATTTTGTATTCGTGGTTATCAAAACGTTTGCAAGAATTTGCTAAAAAATAAAACGGAAAACTCTGTCCTCGTTTTGAATATCGAGGCAATTGTGGATACGCATATTCATGTGCAGTTAAATGGACTATGTTATTGATAGACTACATATTAAAACATCCGGTTTGTAATAATTATTGGAGGACGATCGTTTTTTTTTGTTCACTACAGATATCGCGCTCGAAATTGGGAATTTTCTTCTTCAAATTGGGAATTATATTTTTCAAATAGGGAAAAATGGTATTTTTTTTTTTATTGAGAACGGGTTCGTTTATCGGTACCGCTTATATAAGGAAAAAAATCGCTGATTTGTTTCAAAATTTTGAAGATAATGATCAATTTGGTTTTAACTGTGTGTTTTTTTTACTATTTCTTTCTTTGTTTTAAAAGTCGTAATTTCAAAGGTCCAACAGGGCTCCCAAAATATAAGTTTAAAGGGCCCCGATGTGAAAAAAAACTGGCCTTGGGCCACCAAGCCACTGTTGCGTCGAACCCTGACTAGATCTGCGTAATATCCTTCCCTTTGGTGGGATTTATGCACAAAGACATGAGATATTTTAAGGTTACGGTCATTTGAAATACCGCGTTTTTTATGCAGGCATTGCAAAATGTCTTCAGAAATATGATGCAAAGTGCAGATATTCGCTATTGGTCGCATATAGCTCTAACTTTAGGTAGGTACAGAATAAAAAACATAAATGCACTGGCACCAGAGTCATGAACACAAATCTGCCTCACTCAAAACATTCGGTTGTTGTTGTAACTGTTACACGCAATGATCTGATTGGATGATTTGTATTGAAATATCCCATTAAATAGAATAGAATAAAAATCATCCAATCAGATCACTGCGTGTAACAGTTACAACAACAATCGGATGTTTTGTGTGAGGCAGATTTACTTGTTACAGGGAAAAAGCGAAAAATCACGAATTCTGTGTTGACAAGGTAGTCTCTGAACTTTATGAATAGGTAAGCTTCAATACCCTTTGTAGCATTATTGAACGCTGCCAGTGTTCAACCAGAGCTTTGTCCGTGGTAAAAAATATGAGCGTTGAAAGTGGTCACCCTGCCTACTGGTTACACACCATGTGAATGATAGTATATAGTGGGTTGGAGACAATTTCAGATATCGTTTCATTTTGTTGATTTTCTTATAGATATTCACCAAATGGATAGTAATAGTGTGTTAAAACAGACTGATATGTGTTCATGACTCTGGTGCCAGTGCATAAATGCTATGATTTTCACACCGTTTCAGCACAATCCATGCCATGGTGCATCTCTGTGATGTCTGTCCATAGTCATGCTTAAGGGTCCTATGATGGACCGCTTCAATATGGTTATCTTAAATAATGTAGCATAATTTCACTGGAGGACATACAGTGCAACAGTACTCCAGTACTCCTGCAACACTGGGTCAACAACACTAACTTCTAAGCTTTGTGATAACAGGAAATCTGTCAGTCTTCTAGGCTTCATAGAACACCAGCAGGAGGTTGGAAGTAAACACAACTTGCAACAAATATTGCAGCCTTAACTTTTTACTCAGAGAAGAGTCATTTATGGTTTTGACAGGAAGAAACTCGAAAGCAAGTTTCGGGTCTTTGTCAACGACCGAAATTGCAAAACTGTGGAAAGATGCAGCCATTGCATGCTTATTGTGCACTGCTAATTAAAATGTATTGGATAAACTTACCAATGATCCGCTTGATATGTCTTTTAACTTGCATTCTATCAATAAATTCGAGTTGTTTATAATGCAAAAATACAATGAATTCCAATCCTCTTTCAATATGGCCGATGTCAGACATGCGCTCTCGCGACTTCTCTCAAAGACCAATTAATTTGAGCTTCATCTAAGTTACTTAAGTAAAGGCCAGCTTCTGTGTTAAGTTTTTTGACTTTAAAAGTATTATCCTGATTATTATAGCACAAATAAGGAAATATAGACCAGAAGTAGGTCGTATTTTTGTTCATCAGGAAAGAGTATCACATTACGTCACCGGAAAACTCTGAAACTGCAGTGAAAAAAAGCTCGCTGTTGATTGGTTAAAACTCACAGGCCAAACAAATAAATATTTGGTACCAACGTTTTTATCATTACATTGCCAATATATTTTTCAATAGGTCGAATCGTTAAGGGACTGTCGCTTGATAAAGAGGATAGGGTGTAGAGTAAAATTTTCAAAGTGTCCAGTTTCTTTTGCATCTGAGTATAGATGTAATACATGTTATTAGGTCTGTGATTATGCCAATGAGTAGGGCCTATGTGTCGTATAAGGAATGGACATTAAAATACCTTCCGTGCAGCAAATAGTGCCAAACACACGATGCACGCTTGTAACAAATATGAATACAGATGTTGCACACATTTTGAAAAATCAAGGACAGATCCGCGTGAGGGCAAATGGGCAAGAGCACCCTCATCGGTGGTCAGTGCACACTAAATGTAAATAAAAGCATGCAACAACTGTCATCCGCAAGTGGCAAAATACATCTTATTTACAAAACGCACTGGAAAAACCGTTTCAAGGACAATGAACTTCAAGTGGCCATCTTCAGATAACACAGACTTAACAAAGCCACATTATAAATCTATGCCACCATAAAGCACAGATATAAGAACAAATGAGGTCTCCCAGGGGCTTTGCGGAAAAGGAAACATGGCCATTTGTTTTTGGGGAACGACTCGAGGTAACATTGTCTGTTAGTGGTAATATTTTTGGAAACATATTTTTGGGGAACAAGGGAACATTGGGTAATAATTTCAGGGAACAAGGGAACATGGACCCCTTGGGAGGGCCTCACAAATAGATAGGAAACGGTGAAATTTATCTTAAAAAATATTCACATAGTAGGGTCGTATCCAGGATTTGTGCAAAACCAATGTTGAAAACAAAAATTGTCAAGGAAATATGTAAAAGGTTCACGAGAGAGAGACAGAGACAGAGACCAGAGACAGAGACAGACAAAAGGTTCACGAGAGAGAGAGAGAGAGAGAGAGAGAGAGAGAGAGAGAGAGAGAGAGGTGGGGACGGGGGGGGGGGGGAGGTGGCGAGGGCGGGGAGAGAGTGTTCTATGTTAGCTTTTAGTTCTACATGCGCGTTTGCGAAACAACTGCAGCAATTTAAACGCTGATCTCTTTCTTAATCATTTGAGGGATAATCCCAATTGTATATGTGGTGATGGTTTTGAAGATGTTGAGCATTATTTGTTTAGATGTGTGATTTTCAGAAATGAAAGACGGCAATTATTTTTTGACACTCGTATATTTCATCCTTTAAGTACTCACAAACTTTTATACGGCATCGACCAACTAACGGACGAGGAAAATCATATTCTATTTACTCAAGTTCAAAAATTGGTGAAATATCGAAGAAAATTGAAATCTCAATTTTTTTTTTGATTATATGCAAGCAGTTTTAAAGTCAAAATGACGCAGGATAAGTAAACTGAGGAGCTCATTTTAATGTATGAATAACTCAAGATTGCCATGTGTCCCTTTAAGTTATCAGACTGTCTCTTCCGTTATAGTTAGACGGCTTTTCGTTATCAGCGTGTACACGGCATATTTACGCTTACTTCCATATCAGCGTGTACACGGCATATTAACGCTTACTTCCCTGTCCGCAGATAACAAACTAGAGCAAAGTTGATCGATGATGGGCCCATCGAAAATATCCATACTTCGCCGTCATGTACGCATCCTAGTAAACCAATGTGTCAACTATGAACACTCTTCTTTAACTGGCGTTGCAGGAGTTGTTCAGGTTACAATGAAATAATAAGAATGCAAAGAAATTTCATTAACAATTTTGAAAACCGTAGCTGTTATGTTCCTTTAAGTGAATTTCGCCTTTTAATCTAGACCTCTGGACCCGGGGGTCAAATCCCGGATTCGAAACCTTCATTCCCACTTACACAACATCGGCAACCACTTTGCTAAATATGAACACATGCAGGATAAAAGTTCACGAGGAAACAATACAAATGCATGCTAATCCCGTATGACCTTAAAGGGAGTACATCAGGATTTTCATGGTTGTGTAGGTGTCACAGCTCGGTGTCAGGCTAAACAATGACAAATATTAATATTTTCTATTCTAAATGTCCTAAACATAATGAACGAGCCTATAAATTATCCCTTATTCGGAAAGGAATTGATTGTGCACAGTAATACGTGCTATCCTAGGTGACGCACCATGGCTGATTTCTGCATTTTACGCCCGATTCCGTCCTAGCTATATGTTTGTTTTCAAAGTTTAGACATTAACAAAATGGTTAACATCATATTTTGATTGATATAAGTGTTTTATCATGAACTGGAACATTTTTACAATTTAAGATATTTCTAGAAAAATCCTGATGTAACCCCTTTAAGCCCCTCCCCAAAGAGGAGGATCCGCTCATAAAATCGCAAAAACACTTTTCATATTGTATTCGTAATTATATCATTACTTAAATAGCATGCAAGAAATATTGAATGTCACTGGTTAAATGTTAATTTGGAAGAATTTGACCCTGATCTCTGGCCCCTGGGGTAAGATCGTGGATTCGAAACTTTTGTTGTCACATGCTAAGCAACTTTACGGTGCCATATATGAACACCCTCCGTCAACTAACGAAGGAGTTAATAATAATAATAATAATAATTATTATTATTATTATTATTATTATAAGGAGGAGTTCAGGTTACGAGCAAAACGGACGGACACGCGGACGAGACCGGCCGAACACAGTTATCTGCGTTTTCTTCAAACAGTGCGGATATAATGAGAATTTATCAGCTCTTATTTCATATTCTCAATAAGCTATTAATTCCATGCACATTGTCAGTGTAGACCTTCACTTTCTTTCTTCAAAAATAAAGAGTTCCAGTGCAATCCAGGTGAGTTGTCTATCTGTACTAAATATATGTGTGACGTTTCATTGAGTTCTGCCTGGCGGTTTCTGAGATATGAGCTTACCGAAAGAAAGTTAACCAATAAATTGACTATGTATAACAAAGGGGCATAACTTTGTCAAAATATGTTTCAGAAGTATGTGACTTGCACGTGGCAGTTATCTATCTAGACTGAATATATGTGTAACGTTTCATTGAGTTTTGCCAAGCGGTTTTTGAGATATGACCTTACCGAAAAAGGTTAACCAAGAAATTGACTTAGTATAAAAAGCGGCTTAACTGTGTCAAAATAGGTTGCAGAGTTATGTGACTTGCGCGTGGCATGCTATCTAACTATACTGAATACATGTGTGAAGTTTCATTGAATTCTGTCATGCAGTTTCTGAGATATGAGCTTACCGAAAAAGGTTAACTAACGGTAATGACCGTAACGGTAATGACGGTAACGGCAAGGTTAACTAACGGTAATGACGGTAACGGTAATGGTAACGAAACGCCGACGCAGGTGCGAAAATCGATCTAAAAGCAAAGTGGGTCCAAATTGAATTGCTTTTTATATGGAACCGTTTGTAAACCCGGTCTGCCTGGGATAGTTTTAAATGTGAGTTGTGAGAATGACGCTCTCTATCTGAGGTAAAAGTTCTCACCTCTCACAGCTGCGGGTTCGAATCCCCCCTGGAGCTCGAATTGTAAGTGAGAAAGTGTCGATTCTTACAGATGGTTGGGGGTAACCAGTACTGGTTTTACCTAGGAAAAAGTGGATGATCTGCCTCCACCCCTTAACAGTCTCATGACGTAAAACACATTCAACCATCTAACCGAGGTAGTTGGAGGTGTGGTTTAAGATAAAATAATTCAATACACTGTATTCCGTGACAAACTACATGGTGACTTACCATGTAGCTTTTTGATCGCGTATATACGCGCAAAAAGGCCAGACAAAAGCTTCCGTTCAGGTATTTTTCTTCGTGAATTTTGAACAGATTTTGATCAAATAAAACGCACTTACTTATACTAAAAGAACGCTCAGGCCTAAAATAAAGGGCAAACAAACAATATTTTAATTTAGGTATCACCTCGCTTCTAATGATGAACTGATTATTGCTGCACCTTCTGTGATTACACCGATCAAACTTTCCTAACTGACGCGACATGATCGTGTCGATCAGTATGGAAAGTTTGATTGGGGTTATCGCAGAAAGTGCGGGAATAATCATCGTGTCATTAGCGTCAGAGGCTTAAGTAAAGGCATGCGCGATTTATTTGATAAAAATCCGTTGAAGTATTCACGAAGGAAAACTAATAATAAAAACACTATCTGTTAGGCGTGTACGCGATTTAAACGTTATACGATACAGTCACCCTGGTCTATGCCTAGATGTCATTCGGGTCATTTCGGGACTCTCAGTATTTTATCCTGATATGGTAATTTAGTAAAACTTTAAATTTGCTCAGGTGTATGGAAAAGTTGAAATACATGGCAAAACGACATATTTCATTTTGTTAATATTTACTTTTATTTTAAAATCTGTGGAAAAGATGAAATACATGGCAAAACGACATATTTCATTTTGTTAATATTTACTTTTTATTTTAAAAATCGGTGGCAAATGAAAAGTAAATAATGTTTCACTGATCTATATTACAAATAACGTGTTTATTTTACACAGCTTACATATACCAGATGCTGTCAGAAATAATACCGTAATTGACTACTAGGCCGTATCATATAACTAGATACGTCGTTTGTCATCTTACGAAAATTACTGAAACGTATAAAAATTAAATAGTAGTGTATAAATACTCAACAGAATATTATACCATCCTTTGTGCGTTTAAAATGTCGGTGAATGAATGCATATTTGAAATATTTTAGACGCGCCCAAACAAACCGTAACCTGTACTGAATTTGTTGGTTCACTAATTTAGCTGGAAAGATATGGTACATCATCTGACAGAGCTTGTTTGTCGATCTATATCGAACATAAAAAGGTTCAATTAGGTACACGGCTCATTGTTTAAATTACTCGTTATCTTTGCTATATTCTAACATGAAAGAAAATATACATATCATATTCAAACATTATGTGGTCCCGCCTTAATTCCATTAAGCAATGGGAAAGCTTATATAATCAAAATTTTATAATACAATAAAACACGTTTACATTTTTTTAACTGAAAAACTGTTTAAAATTACCTATGAAATGTTTTAATTTTACACTATGCAAACTTTCTAGCCGAAATTTAGGTTTTATTTCATACCCCAGCCAACCCCGTTTTCGCTTTTAGGAATAGGGGTCGGATGGGGTATGAAAGTTAATACTCGGACCACGTAATGCCACAGGAAATTGTATCTTTTAATAATTGCCTTCTGTTATTATAATTGTCATAGACAATGTTACAGACAATTATAATAACAGAAGGCCAATATTAAAAGATACAGTTTCCTGTGATTCAAACCATATTATATAGAAGTAAGTTTTATTTTAATTTGAGGCTAGTTAAGCTTGATATGACGCTATCATCTTCTCGTTCCCAAAATAGTGTTTTTTGTGTGTGTGTTTTTTAGTGTGTTTTTTTCAGGGACAATGTCCTTAACTTTTAGCTTATAAAACACAAAATAGTTACGTTGAACAACATAACGCACCAACCATTATTGAATATTTACTGAATAAAACCAAGATTCAATAACGGTGCAAAAAAAAAAAAAATACCGCTTCGTGGTATTGTTGAACTCGTAACCCACACTAAAATTACAATCGCGGCTAAAATTAGGTCGCAATAGTTGACCTCGCTACCAACTGAGCTATACGTGCCATGTGTAGTAAGGAAGACATACTATATAGAAAACTTAATGCGCTAATGAATTTCACGTGATCAGCAAAACATGTAAATAATGTGGGTCCCACATTGTTCATAAATAATAAATAAACTTTTTTTTTGTTTATTCAAACTCATGAATGTATTACTACAGACCTGTTTCGGTATATGCTCATGTTTTCATGCATACATTTCACTAAATACAAATCAGACAGTTACATATATTCGGCTATGCTCAATATCAGCTTACTTACGGACAGTGTCACTTTGAACAGTTTAAGACTATTCAACTTTGTACTGGTGTAGTTTGTCCTTTCTACTTGATTAATGCCTATAAACACTCAAAGTCCATATTTTGAGAATCCAAACTCTATAGACACATTATAAACGGCTTTTACCAGCCAGGCCAAACTCCAGAACTGGAGCCTCGAATTAAGAGTTACCAACTCATTATTCATTTTACGCATATTCAATCACGCGTATTGTAAGAACTCGTGAATAAAACCTATACTTTCAATCGGTACATATACATTAGTATTTGACCTGAATACCTGGATAGAGCTCAGCTTTGATAAACGGTTCTGTAGTGTAATTTTACCTTATTAGGCGGGTTAGTTTCTTTAACGTTTTCGGATATAGTTTACAGTAAAGGCAGACTAATGTGTCAGATTCTCTTTTTATGGAGCTTAATTACTAATATGTTTAACAAGTTTGGTCGCCCTGGTGGTTGGGGATGGGGTGCAGGGACAGACACAGCTGGCATACATATGACTTTGTCCTTTTATGTCTTCACACTTGTACTAGCTGGCTAATTTGACCACCGCGCAATGCAGAATATAAAATAATTAAAGAGTCAAATTATCACTGTAATGTATTTTAATATATCTCAGGTATATGTAGCTATACATGTATTTCCAATTATCACAAATGTAGTAGCCTCTTATTTAAGGTAAAAATTATATGCAAGCAGGTTTAAACTCAACATGATACTGACAAATAAATCGACACGCTAAATTCAATGTTTGATAAACACTTCAAGATTGCCTTGTGTACTTTTTAACTCGATGAGTCTGAAAGAAAGTGGCATTTTAATTATCTGCTCAGATTTTAAATGGTATGGTACCCTAAAACGATTTATGTTCCGAGTGACCAGTTCCTGATCTTTTGTTTCTGTGAATATTAAATGTCAAAATATAAAGACGATACATGTCAAACGTTAAAAGACCTGCACCTGACCAGAGAATAATAATATTTCTCAGGCCCTTTAGCCAGTCATGCAATTTAACCGAGGCAAATCCCTTCCTTTTGGGGTCTTTGGACATGTCCCCACACCGGAAAAGTGTTGATTTCTATATGCCATTACCTGTGTTTTAGAGCATTCCCGGGCCAGATTTTCAGTTTAAAGTTAGACAATTGTATTGCATTCAATTTTAGTGGTTTTATTAGATATTCTGTATCTGTAGAATACGTTGAAGGAACCAATACTGGCTTATATTCAACGGGTTTGGATTGCGCATGAAAAAAATGCTGGTTCACTGTGGTTTTGTTAATGCTGCTCTAAAGCAATCAATGCTCTTGGACGAGACTGTGTTATCGTCCAATTTGTTCCAGTCGTAGACTGTTCTAACAAAGAAAGAATGTTTATAATTGTCACTATTTGCTATGATGGGTTCAAAACCTTTTGTATTGTTCACCACTTGGTTTTCTATTATATTACTAGTGACAAAGTCTTGGTATTGTTTTGCCCTGACAGTTTGCCCTGCCTTTTGAGATAGTGCTCTATATTAATGGCCGGCACGTGCCCCTCCACCACCTTGTACAGGAGTGTCAGCCTCTGTTGTCGCCGTCTGTCTTGTAGTGGCGGGAGTTTGAGGTTCTTTAACATGTTGGTGACACAACCTTCATCCCTGGACTTGTAGTCTCCTGTTACGAATCTTGCAGCCGACCTCTGAATTCGTTCGAGTCGGTCAATATCGCGTTTTAGGAATGGGTCCCAGATGCTGCAGGCATATTCAAGTTTCGACCTGACAAGTGCTAGGTAGGCTTTTTTTCTGCATGATTGTGGGCAGTGTCTTAGGTTTCTGCGTAGGAATCCTAGTGTGGAGTTTGCCTTTTTGCTGATGTTTGTGATATGGGAATTCCAAGTTAGGTCCTCTGAGAAAGTAACACCTAGGTAGGGGTTATCTTGGACTTGCTGAAGAATATTGCCATTGATGTTGTAGAAATGTGAAGATTTGTTTTTGATGCTGAACAGGTAACATTTCTTGGTGTTGAACGGCATACCCCACTCGACTGCCCATGTATGTAGGTTGTCCAAGTCCTGTTGTAAGATGAGAATGATCATCTTGCTGTGACTTAATGTGTCTATATAGCAAACAGTCATCCGCGAACAGTCTAATATGCGACTTGACGCGTTCTTGCATGTCGTTGATGTGGCAGAGGAACAGCAAGGGTCCGAGCACAGTACCCTGTGGTACACCGGAGTCAACATCCACCTGGCGTGATTTAACACCTTCTACTACCACACTCATCTTACGTTGTGTTAGGAAGTGTTCAATCCAATTGAGTAGAGGTCCTCTGATGCCATATGATTCCATTTTGTGGAGTAGTTTCTTGAGAGGTACTGTGTCGAACGCTTTGCTGAAGTCTAATATCACTGTGTCCACTTGTCCGTTCTTGTCCGCATATGACAGCATGTCATGGGCTGTGACTATACTAGCTGCGTTTCACAAGAGTAGCCGGACCGGAAGCCATGGTTGAGGGATGTCAGGACTTTATGTCTATCAAGGTGGTTCAGAATGTGGTGGGAGATGATGTGCTCGAGTAATTTCGAAAGGACGCAAGTCAATGAGACCGGCCTGTAATTTTCCGGAGTGTGACGATCACCTTTCTTAAAGATTGGTGCTACATATGCGTCTCTCCAATCTTTAGGTAGTTGCCCTTCATCGACCGAGCATTGGAATATTGCTCTGACCCCTGGTGCAGCTTCAGTGGCGCTTTCCTGTAGTACACGGTTTTGGAGCTCATCCGGGCCTGCAGCTTTGTTGACTTTCATATTTTTCAATAATTTGAGGACCCCTTCTTCTCCGATGTGTAGGTGTGGGATGTCTTCCTGAATGTGGGTAGAGACGTTTGGCATAGCAGGGTTGTCGTCTTTAGTAAATACAGACTGGAATTGATTCACCAGGATGTCGGCTTTCCCTGCACTATCACTGATCAATTGGCCATTGTTCTTTAATGGTGCTATTCCAATATTGTCTTGTTTTTTGTTTTTCACATAGTTCCAGAAGGGTTTAGTGTTGTTGTATTCTAGGCCCTCATTTATCACCTTATTGATGTAGGTCCATTCTGAGTTCCTGAGTACCTCCTTACAGTCCCTCTGGCATTTGCGGTAATTAGTCCAATTTATGGTCTTTTTAGCTTTCTTGTAGACGCGAGCTTTTCTCCTAAGCATCTGTTTGGCCTGTCTTGTTATCCACGGGGTGCTGTGCTTTGATGACTTCAGCTTTGATGGTATGTATGTGTTGATAGCAGAGTTGAGATCTTGCAAAAAAGTGTCCCATAATGTGTGTTCATTTTCGCCAATAGAGAACATGTGAGATAGTTTTTGGGATAGAATGACTATGTCTGCCTTTAGCTGGTCCCAGTTCGCATTGGAGAACATGTAACATTTTCTCGCTTTTTGTTTGGTGTAGTATGGTTTTATATCGGAGTCAACTACAACCATGTCATGATCCGAAACGCCTGGTGCATTAGTGGATGACTTGACTAGTGATGGGTTAGAGGTGAAGATAAGGTCTAGCAGGTTGTCTCATTAAAATGTCTCTAATAGAGCACTTTACATTTTGGAACCTTACCGAAATTCTACCGAGGCAGTTGCCTCGGTGTGCCTCTGTCTAGTTGCGGGCCTGTTTCTTCGTAATAATCTGATATGACGTGAAATGTGATGCACTATTTCAATGATTTTTTAAGTCCTTGACTATTTCAAAAATTCAACGTTAATTTAGAACATTTTTATTTAAAGTGTCCTTGTTACGTATAACTTCACATTAAATACGAGCTAGGTTTCTCAAATGATCTCTTCTGCAAATTGTTAAGAAGTTGTCCAACAGATGACAGTACTGTTTGTGAACAGGCACTCCCGGGATACAGGATAATATTGGACAGCTCTCATATTTAGCGATTGTCACATATGTGCATTTGTTACTGCAACACAGGACAAGAAACGGTGAATTTGTAAAAACTGTGCTTTCGGTTTTGTTTCCCGTTATTTATTATGGGGAAAAGAAAGGATTCTTTGCAGGAATTGGCAGCTGACGGTAATATCTGTGTAATATAGTGATATAGACTATATAGATAAATGTACCCCATCCTCAGTGAAAACTTTGGAGCATAAATTGGGGGTTCGGGGCAGGGTGCGTGGGGTGGGGTTGGGGGTTGTCAGTGCGTGTGTTGTCTGGCCTAACCTTAACCCTTAACTTGGGTAATTGTTATCCAATCTTATCAAATTGTAAATGGGCACAATATCTCAGCCAAGTTTGATAATCGTTCCAATCGCTGCAGTTATTTCAAATTCATGAGATACATGTAAGTGTTGTCCGGGAATTAGGGACAACCCTGTAAGTGTTGTCCGGGAATTAGGGACAACCCGGACCATGGGACAACCTGGACCAGACAACCCGGACCACGTTTTAGGACGACCCGGACCACATTTTAAAACAAGTCTTTAATGAATATAAATGAGTATAAACATGTATGTGAGTTATTTAGAATGAATATTAAATGATATTTTGAGAAAATTAACGTAAATTGAGTCAACAATAGCTATATGACAATAATTAATGTATGTTTTGCATTACCTTAAGTATATAAATAATATCCATTTTTTCGATTTGAAAATAATAATAAAACATAATCTTAGTCCAGCTCCCATAAAAGTAGATAGTGTTATGATATAAAAGGTATCAGTTTGCACTCAGATACACAGATAATTACCCACACAAATTAAAGTATGCCACTGAAAAGGGTTCACTCAAAAATAATTGGCAATCAGAATGCAATCGCAATTGCAATCAGCTTTAACACTGATTGAATAATTGATGACCTTTAATAATTTATTATTAGTATTTTTATTATTTTATTTATATCAGTTTGGTTTAACCCAAGCCTAACATTTCTATAAAATTGATAGTATTTTTTTGAAAAAACCTCACAACCTTCTCATCCTAAAAACTGGGAAGTTATCCACTGCTGCCATGCCTTCTATTGGTATTCCGTGTATACATTGTCACAAGGGTGTGTTTAAAAACCACCGCGCCGTAGACTGCGACATTTGTGGACGCTGGCAACATCTTTTATGTGGCAAAACAGGTATTTATACATTTGTAAAATATGAAATAACATTTGTTCCAAGTGTGACGGAAAAACAAAGACATTTTATACTGAATAATCAACTGAATGGTTTCATAATGACAATGTTTCAATATGTTTTAAGGAGGAGATGGTTATAAGATTCATAGTAAATAACTATATTAAAAGCTAGTATTAAAAGTATAAAATGCCAATTTATCAGGCTGTGTTATATTTATCCCTCTAATATCATTACTTTTTGTAATTTCTCATTTATTCATGTTTTTGTATTGTTAAAATAGTGCTATATTTGTTCAGGTATCAGTGTTGCCCAATACAGAGCCGCTGCACAGAACGATACAGAGCTTGTGTTCACCTGTACCCCATGCAATGATGCACGTGCACCTGAAAAAAACTCCATGGACACATCCGACCATTCCGCCAACGTGACCTTCAAGCAGCCTCCTAGACGCGTGTGCTAAACTTTATGGTCAAGTTTAAAATGTACTGTTAAGACTCAGACCCAGAACTATCTAAAAACTCTATTCAGTTTGCACTCTAGTAATTTCGTTTCGACAAGGGTGCAAAATTAAATGAGTTTCTGTTTAGATTTAATTAATTTAGTGAAAACCATTTGTACTCTTGTACTACGGTTTTGACAAGAGTGCATACATGGTTTTATTTTGCTTTATTTCAAGTTTACTAAACATCATATGGTTTCCATCATACTACTATATATCAATTTAGTAAAAATAAATGCTTTAAAAACAATAGTATGTGACTGACAATTGTAGTGCTTTATATGTATGTTTTATAATCAAACAGAAATTAAAATTATATTAAAATAAAACTTTATCTGGACTTTGAGTTTCTTATAAATATTTATAAATATATTGATATTTTGCATGTGTACATTATATATATATATGTATAATTTGTGTTGAATATATGCGTTTTTTTTTGTTATTCTTATATCTTTGTGTGTATAAGCGTTTATTTATCCTCGCTGTATTGCACTAAGCATTTTAGCGAGCAGACCTAGATTTTAAGTCTCATCCGAAGGACTGGTAAGGTAGGAAATACTTTCGGTAATTAACCCAAATTCGGTCCTGGCTGGGATTGAACGCGCGATCCCTGGGTTACTAAGCCGCAATGCTAACCATTACACCACGGCGCTACCTTATATCTTTAATAAATTGCGTGAATGCAATTAGCAATTAGCAATTAGACTGAGGAATTTGACAGTTATTTTCACAGGAATTTCAAAGGAATTTAGACAGAATTTCATGAGTAAATATACAGAAACAGGCCAGTATTCAGTGCAACACCAAACGGAATATAAAGTTATATACAGTATATTATAGAGAAGTTATTTAAAATAAAGGATTTACACTATTCTTCTTGAAAGGGTCTTGTAAGTTTGTTGCATTTTTAAACAATGGCAGTTTAAGATGTTTTTAAGACATTACTCACATGGCTGTTTCAAATGCCTCTTAATATTAGATATTTAAGTAAACATGACTAGCATGCCAAGATAATTATTCCATGATGAGTTTAATACTATTGATATTAACATGCGAATACAGCAGATTTCTTGTTAAAATTGAAACACAAACACAGACCGATCTGACAACTCATTCCAAATGAACGTAGTTTATAAGTATAAATGTATGACTATTAGTATCACAAACCAAAAAACAACTATTTATTAGACAACTAATATGTTATAAAAGTTGTTTTAAAATGTGGTCCGGGTCGTCCTAAAACGTGGTCCGGGTTGTCTGGTCCGGGTTGTCCCTATACCTTGTCCGGACTTCAAATGGGCACAATGTCTTGGACAAGTTCGTTAATCTGCCTCATCGCCCCAGTAATTCAGACTGAGTGCCCCATGGAATAATAAAAAATCACAAAATGAATGTTGACCAGACTCCTAAATTGGGTAATTGTTATCCAGTGTTCTCCAAATTTAGTCTAACTGTATATGGCGTATATGGGCATAACATCTCGACCAAGTTTTATATAGTCAGCCCCATCGCCTCAGTAATCCCAGAGTTATGCCCCTTGGAATAGTAAAAATCATGAAATTAATGTCTAAAAGACAATTTCCTTATTCATATATGGGAAGCAGTAATGGGAGCATCCGTGTCCTATGGACACATTTCTAGTTTCTTTTGGTGAAAATGGTGGCGAAAGGGAAAAAATTGCCAGAGAGAGTTCTGCATCAGTAAAGTTTAAGTCAATAAAGAATATGTTCTGTTCTATCACCCATGCAGTTTGATATTTTAGGCTCACCGGAGAGTGTCAATTCACCGCCAAGCAGTCACAGAAAACATAAGAAGCACAAAAAGAAGCACAAGAGACAAAGGGTGGAGGAAATAGAGGATGTGGGAAGTTCTCCCAAAGGTCCCATTAAACTGAAACTCAAGATTGGAACTGAGACTTTGGGCACGAAAAAGTAAGTATCGCCTACCTTCCAGCTTCTCACAGGCCTAGTCAGCAATTTGTGTAAAATGTATGACATTGTATTGTGATTCACACAATCTATATTTTTACATAACCCATAAGGATATTTTTTAAAAGGTTCCGTAATTAATAATTAAATATGATTTTATGATACTGACAAGTTGAATTTTCCAGGTCATCTTAAAAAGTTTGTGTCTAATTGTTCTCAGGTTGACCTGTGCCTGTTCCTTAGAAATAGCACGGCTTGTGCGCGGTTTGAAGAGATTTTAATAATAGATCCTGTTACTATTCTGGTTACCAGCAAAGCAAGAATAAGGCTCATTGCCTGGCTGTTCAATCATCCACAATATTACAGTCATCTTACACTATGGATGTCTTGTAGTGTAGGGGAAAAGTGATCTAGTGGTTAGCATGCTTTCCAAAAGTGACCAAAATGACTGTAATACTGAATGTGATCTTTATTACCTGGAGCAAGAAGCGTCAATTCCACTTCTCACATCTGTCTGTTGGATGGGTACATACCTTAACCCGGCAGAAGATCCCATGTGCAGAAGTATCTTCTCCAGAAGAACCAAAGGAATCTTGTTCCATAGCACACACAATATGCAATCTCCACACAGAGTTATCGTTCCTTGCACTCACATATATCTCTGCTAACTACTAAATTACAAGATTTTGGTAAAACCTGTTAAATTGGAATATGTTTGCCTGAAACTTATTTATTTCTTGTGTGGATATAATTTTCAGAATATCTGCAAATTAGATGTTGCAAGATTTGAAATAATGCATGAAAACAATTTAGTTTTAATCGGGACTATTTTACTACAAAAATAATACATACTTAGGTCTCCTCAATCGAAACGCATATGTTAACATTTCAAACTGAAGCTCGATAGCAGAAAATTACTAAAAATAATTAACTCATAGAAATAAAAATTGAAATTATTTAATATAGGTCAATATTTTATCTTTGCAGATGACGCAAAAGGATTTATTATAAACATCGTCATAACTTTTTTGAATAATCACGTGACCTAACCGTTCGCCCTACTTCCTTTGACGTTGGCAGAGTCAAATGAGGAACGAGTGTACCCTGTGCAGAGATTGACACAATATGGTGTTTGTTTGGTGTTTAACATAATTTTCCAGCACATTTTAGACTATGTGTGATGGTCGATTTTTTGTGGTGGAGGCAGACGCCCACTTATTCCTGCAGAACCAGTACTGTATACATTCTGCCATCCATAAGATGCGACACTTACAAGTTGAGCTCTCAGTGTAATTCGAACCTGCAGTGAGAAGGTTTACAACGCAACAGCGTTAACCCCTCAACCACGGAAGTGATTTTGTAAAACTGTGGTGATCTAAGATTCCTCTGTTGTCTCTTCCTCTTTGGAGAGCTGCTCATAACCCTTACCCTGCTATGAATGTATAATGGACTGTCCTTACTTTGAATTTGGACCATTTCATTTATGATACATAGGGTTGTTTTGGGTTAATGACTGATCAGAGAGTTACTTGCAGGCTGATCTGGGTATAACTCGCAGGCTGATCTGGGTTTACACTGGATGCAAAGGCTATTGTAGTCGCCCTTAGCAGTCTAAGAGTTAATACCGACAATATTTTTTATTAATGATGTATTTTCAGTGTAGTGACAGTTACGTCAGAAACTACCGACTCAATAGTTGATGTAGAAGATGACACTTGGGGTAAGTTTGAATGTGTTATGCACCATATCATGTAATGAGACTCTAATTATTATTTTATTATGAAATTTAGTATATATAATTTAGTATAGTTTTACCCAGATTTCCGTACCGCTTCAGCATATTGACGACTTACTCATGGCATGTCGCTTATCTTCGGCACTGTATGTCATAAGGATAACCATGGAGGATGTTGTCCTCATAATATCATCCACAAACATATGTAAGTTCTTCTGACAACCCAATTGCTGTTACAAATGTGGTCCACAGTAAGACCTTTTATTCAGGTTCAAATATCGCCAAAAACTATCAGTGTGTAAACACAAAAATATTTTGCGTTTGAATGGGCCTCTAGATATCTTATCTAAATTTCATGAAATTCAACCAGACAGTTTTGGACTTCAGTGGGGAAGCACCCTTAAACCCTTTACCAAGGTGCAATCACCCTTTGAAACCCCATCTCCCTATTGACCTCCATTGGGACATGACAGCTCTGTGTATATAATGGCACTTTACTTTTAAGATACTTGTAATTTGGTCCATGTTCCAAGCACTTTCAGTGGTACATTGTAATAGGCACCCTTTACATTTCACTAGATGAAGAAGGCTATGACCCGTCCATCAAGACAAAGAAGCCGGGAGATGAAACCTCCGATGAGGAGAAGGAGTGGCTTACAGCGCTGGAGAAGGGGGAGTTAGATGATTATGGGGAGGTGAACAACCGCAAGAAGGACCCCTCCATGATGACAGCTAGACAGGTGTGTAGGATTGGACCCCATTGGTGAAATGGTAGTGTAGGGTAGACTACATTAAAGCAATAAACTTCATACCTACCGAGTCTCATTTTTATGTTAAATTACGCTCACATACATTATACGTTCTTACGCATTCTGAAATTATTTATATATATACTACACAATTCCCTCCCGTTATACATGACTGTGTTAACAATGAATGGAAAATGATGACGGCCTTTTTTTTTATCAGAAAATTATCTTTAAACTGTTTCTTCTTTCTCTTCAAATATTGTTCGACTAGGACATACTCTTAGTCTTACACTGACCAATATTACCAATATTAATAATTCATCCTCTTACCTTTTTACAGAGAGCCTTGAAACATGGCACTCCGGAACAAGAATTATTACAACTTCCAACTGGTAAGACTTTTAAATATAATTAATATCAAATTAAATTAAAATTTAATTGTTGTTTAGCAGCTCATCAACACAGTATAGATTATTTTGAGTAATCCCATTTGTGTATTTGCAGGTTACAGACAAGTAGAGTTGACAGAGGAACAGTTGAAAAGACGAGAACAGCGAGCAAATAAGCGTAAACAGATAGCTCATGAAAAACGCGAGAAAGATAAGGTATGACATTGTCTAGTTGATTTGAGGGGGACTGGGAAGCATTTGGATTGTCTAGTTGATTTGACAGGCACTGGGAAGCATTTGGATTGTCTAGTTGATTTGACAGGCACTGGGAAGCATTTGGATTGTCTAGTTGATTTGACTGGCACTGGGAAGCATTTTGATTGTCTGGTTGATTTGACAGGTACTTTGTAACATTTTGATTGTCTATTTGATTAGACAGGGACTGGGAAGCATTTGGATTGTCTAGTTGATTTGACAGGCACTGGGAAGCATTTGGATTGTCTAGTTGATTTGACAGGCACCGGGAAATTTGGATTTTCTAGTTCATTTGACAGGCACTGGGAAGCATTTGGATTGTCTAGTTTATTTGACAGGCACTTGGAAGCATTTGGATTGTCTTGTTGATTTGACAGGCACTGGTAAGCATTTCAATTGTTTAGTTGATTTGACAGACACGGGAAATACGTGTATTTGGATTGTCTAGTTGATTTGATGAACACTGGGAAGCATTTGGATTTTCTAGTTCATTTGACAGGCATTGGGAAGCATTTGGATTGTCTAGTTGATTTGATAGGCACTGGGAAGCATTTGAATTGTCTAGATGATTTGACAGGCACTGGGAAGCATTTGGATGTTCTAGTTGATTCGACAGGCACTGGGAAGCATTTGGATTGTCTAATTGATTTGACAGGAACTGGGAAGCATTTGAATTGTCTAGTTGATTTGTCAGGCAATGGGAAGCATTTGGATTGTCTAGTTGATTTGTCAGGCTCTGGGAAGCATTTGGATTTTCTAGTTGATTTGACAGGCACTGGGAAGCATTTGGATTGTCTAGGTGATTTAACAGGCACTGGTCAATTTGGATTTTCTAGTTCATTTGACAGGCACTGGAAATCATTTGGAATGTCTAGTTGATTTATCAGGCAATGGGAAGCATTTGGAGTGTCTAGTTGAATTGACAGGCACTGGGAAACATTTGGATTGTCTAGTTGAATTGATAGGCACTGGGAAGCATTTGGATTGTCTAGTTGATTTGACAGGCACTGGGAAGCATTTGGATTTTCTAGTTGATTTGACACGACTGGGAAGCATTTGGATTGTCTAGTTCATTTGA
Organism: Cyrtodaria siliqua; assembly: GCA_037043455.1. Taxonomy (NCBI): domain Eukaryota; kingdom Metazoa; phylum Mollusca; class Bivalvia; order Adapedonta; family Hiatellidae; genus Cyrtodaria; species Cyrtodaria siliqua. The sequence goes on along the minus strand of JAWPHD010001108.1, from coordinate 170,363 downwards.
CAGGCACTCGTAAATTTGGATTTTCTAGTTCATTTGACAGGCACTGGGAAGCATTTGGAATGTCTAGTTCATTTGACAGGCACTGGGAAGCATTTGGATTGTCTAGTTGATTTGACAGGCACTGGAAAGCATTTGAATTGTCTAGTTGATTTGATAGGCACTGGGAAGCATTTGAATTGTCTAGATGATTTGACAGGCACTGGGAAGCATTTGGATGTTCTAGTTGATTCGACAGGCACTGGGAAGCATTTGGATTGTCTAATTGATTTGACAGGAACTGGGAAGCATTTGAATTGTCTAGTTGAATTGACAGGCACTGGGAAGCATTTGGATTGTCTAGTTGATTTGTCAGGCTCTGGGAAGCATTTGGATTTTCTAGTTGATTTGACAGGCACTGGGAAGCATTTGGATTTGACAGGCACTGGAAATCATTTGGAATGTCTAGTTGATTTATCAGGCAATGGGAAGCATTTGGATTGTCTAGTTGAATTGACAGGCACTGGGAAACATTTGGATTGTCTAGTTGAATTGACAGGCACTGGGAAGCATTTGGATTGTCTAGTTGATTTGTCAGGCACTGGGAAGCATTTGGATTTTCTAGTTGATTTGACACGACTGGGAAGCATTTGGATTGTCTAGTTCATTTGACAGGCACTCGTAAATTTGGATTTTCTAGTTCATTTGACAGGCACTGGGAAGCATTTGTAATGTCTAGTTCATTTGACAGGCACTGGGAAGCATTTGGATTGTCTAGTTGATTTGACAGGCACTGGAAAGCATTTGAATTGTCTAGTTGATTTGACAGGCACTGGGAAGTATTTGGATTTTCTAGTTGATTTGACAGGACTGGGAAGCGTTTGGATTGTCTAGTTCATTTGACAGGCACTGGTAAATTTGGATTTTCTAGTTCATTTGACAGGCACTGGGAAGCATTTTGAATGTCTAGTTGATTTGACAGGCACTGGGAAGCATTTGGATTGTCTAGTTGAGTTGACAGGCACTGGTAAATTTGGATTTTCTAGCTGAAACTTCGCGTTTGCATACACATCCAATAGTAAGTTAAAAAAGTATGCTTTATTAACCTACATGTATAGGGTATCAATATGTCCACATCATATGCATTCTGCTTTAGTGCTTACAATTACTTATAACTACAAGTGGAGCTGTACAATATTCAAAAAGTTTTAAAAATTGTATTTAATTTAATGCTATTTTAATTTTTAAAAATTGTCGACTGAAATTTAACAAAGGACAGAATGAATGCATGCATATAATAAGAAAATATAAAAATACAGACTCTTGTCACCATTGATTAGACCATTTAGTATTTTCATTAAATGTATTTCAATATACCTACTAACATTCATAGAAATAAAATAAATATATTTAAAAATGTAAGGCTAAGCTGAGGCATATAAAACAAGTTCAACTAACAGGAGTTCCAAAGGAGCTAGAAAGATCGCGCTGCATTGTGAGACAAAATTCAGAAATGCTACATACACCACAAATATCATGCAGAGAGTAAGTAATAAAAGCCACTTCATTCTAAAATCGTACCAATATTTTGAGTAAGCGCACCTTTTGTATTTTTTCATGTTGATTGTTCAACCATTAAATATCCCAATTCAGAGACAGCCGATCAAACATCGGTTCACACTTGCCATTGTTCCAGTTTATGCTACCGTGTGTACAACTAATTAGTCTTATCAGTGATCGTAAAGTTCAAAAGACCGACGGCATCTCCAGCTTATTAATTCGTAAGCAAACTTTGTGTTTTGAAAAGCCATTTTGGCCGCTAGAGGGCGCCACGTTATTTTTTATGTTTTACTCGGCTCGATAACGCTGTTAAATATGTGGATAATATTGAGCGCAGGGTCACAAACCAGTTGATTGACAGCAAGAGGCGGAACAGTGGGCGGAGTCTTATTGCACACTGACAATTTGACAACGGTCTTCAATAAACACTGCGATAATTAGTTTAACAGTCCAAATTGATTTTCGCTAATTGGCTAACAACTACCAGCGGGGTAGTGGCTTATAAACAGTGAAAGACTTTGTGTATTAATTAGAATTCGGGATTTCCCAGGATTTTAGACAAAATCGGTCGGAAATTTGGATTCGCCAGACCGCCGATGTATATGTATTTCTTACGATTTTCATTCGCCAGTTCGGGTTTCTTTTCGCCTATGGCGATTTGGCGAATGGTTAACGCGAGCCTAGACTGGTAAATTTGGATTTTCTAGTTCATTTGACAGGCACTGGGAAGCATTTGGATTGTCTAGTTGATTTGTCAGGCACTGAGAAGCATTTGGAATGTCTAGTTGAATTAACAGGCACTGGGAAACATTTGGATTGTCTAGTTGAATTGACAGGCACTGGGAAGCATTTGGATTGTCTAGTTGAATTGACAGGCACTGGGAAACATTTGGATTGTTTAGTTGAATTGACAGGCACTGGGAAGCATTTGGATTGTCTAGTTGATTTGACAGGCACTGGCAAGCATTTGAATTGTCTAGTTGATTTGTCAGGCACTGAGAAGCATTTGGATTGTCTAGTTGAATTGACAGGCACTGGGAAACATTTGGATTGTCTAGTTGAATTGACAGGCACTGGGAAGCATTTGGATTGTCTAGTTGATTTGACAGGCACTGGAAAGCATTTGAATTGTCTAGTTGATTTGTCAGGCACTGAGAAGCATTTGGATTGTCTAGTTGAATTGACAGGCACTGGGAAGCATTTGAATTTTCTAGTTCATTTGACAGGCACTGGGAAGCATTTGAATTGTCTAGTTGAATTGACAGGCACTGGGAAGCATTTGAATTTTCTAGTTCATTTGACAGGCACTGGGAAGCATTTGGATTGTCTAGTTGAATTGACAGGCACTGGGAAACATTTGGATTGTCTAGTTGAATTGACAGGCACTGGGAAGCATTTGGATTGTCTAGTTGATTTGACAGGCACTGGAAAGCATTTGAATTGTCTAGTTGATTTGTCAGGCACTGAGAAGCATTTGGATTGTCTAGTTGAATTGACAGGCACTGGGAAACATTTGGATTGTCTAGTTGAATTGACAGGCACTGGGAAGCATTTGGATTGTCTAGTTGAATTGACAGGCACTGGGAAACATTTGGATTGTCTAGTTGAATTGACAGGCACTGGGAAGCATTTGGATTGTCTAGTTGATTTGACAGGCACTGGGAAGCATTTGAATTTTCTAGTTCATTTGACAGGCACTGGGAAGCATTTGGATTGTCTAGTTGATTTGACATGCATTGGGAAGCATTTGGATTGTCTAGTTGATTTGACAGGCACTGGGAAGCACTTGGATTGTCTAGTTGATTTGTCAGGCTCTGGGAAGCATTTGGATTTTCTAGTTCATTTGACAGGCACTGGAAAGCATTTGGAATGTCTAGTTGATTTGTCAGGCAATGGGAAGCATTTGGATTGTCTAATTGAATTGACAGGCACTGGGAAACATTTGGATTGTCTTGTTGAATTGACAGGCACTGGGAAGCATTTGGATTGTCTAGTTGATTTGACAGGACTGGGAAGCATTTGGATTGTCTAGTTCATTTGACAGGCACTGGTAAATTAGGATTTTCTAGTTCATTTGACAGGCACTGAGAATCATTTGGAATGTCTAGTTGATTTGACAGGCACTGGGAAGTATTTAGATTTTCTAGTTGATTTGACAGTCACTGGGAAGCATTTGAATTGTCTAGTTGATTTGACAGACTCTGGGAAGCATTTGAATTGTCTAGTTCATTTGACAGGCATTGGGAAGCATTTGGATTGTCTAGTTGATTTGACATGCACTGGGAAGCATTTGGATTGTCTAGTTGATTTGACAGGCACTGGGAAGTATTTTGGTAAGCGTAATATATTGTGGCACAATTTATTGTGTAATATAATAACAGATGACCCTTGTAGTTCTAGACTCAGCAGTCCCGCCACCCGATATGTAACAATATTTAATATAGCTTATACAAGGTCATAAAATGATGCAAGCCCCTATAACTACATACTTATAAGATACTCTGCTGCTCTACCACTGTGCCATTGACACGTTTCCACTAGTGAGCATTTCCAACAGCCCCTCGGTGCTTTGGTTATAATAATCAGATGATCACAATTTTACTGCTCTACCTCTGTGCCATCGACACGTTTCCACTAGTGAGCATCTCCAACAATCCCTCTGTGCTTTTGTTATAATATTCAGATGATCACAATCTTCTTCTTCCTTTTTTCCAGAGACAGACCCTTGACAGACTTCTGAAAAAACAGGAGAGTAAACTGAAAGGAGCAATGAAGGTAGTAGGAATGATGAGTGATAACTCTTTATATAATTTCTGTCTGGGTCAAGAAAAATCCTGCCCTATGAGGTGGGGTCAAACGTTTGTTTAAAGAGATTTCAGATGTTTAACATAGATGTATATAGAGATAAGGCATTAGCAGTGTCCTTTCTTTGAAACTGCTAGACTAATTTTGCTGAAATTTTATCATCTGTAATTTTTTTTCTAACAAGAAAAATTAAGTCATTCAAATTTTCAGAATAGCAGCAGTAACTAAAAGTAGCCAAAACCTTAATAAAAAAAAATCTTCTCAAGAATGGCACCATAGATTTTGATAACTGTGTTTTAGAATTGATTACCTGATATTAAACTATCGTTTGTGTTTGTTTGTCTCCCTGTTCAAAAATGACCCCACCCCAGGGGTTCAGAGTTTGTATGTACAGATTTCACATGTTTTACATAGACTTTTAAGTGAAAAGCTTATTGTTTTTTAACTTACAACTTTTGTCCATTATGATATTAAAGTACCCTTGGGTCATATTTGACCCTAACCCAGGGGTCACATGTTTTACACACAAAATTAGAGACAAAAATGTAATCTCTTTTTCTGAAACCGCAAAAGAAAGGGCTCTCATATATTGCATGTAGCATTAGCTTATCGTCCTCTACCAGTAGAAATAGATTTCGACATTTTTCATTCATTAATGATTTCCAATCCCTAGGCTATCAAATTTGTTCAAATGAAGTCCCCAGGGTCCTAAGTTTGTATATAGAGATACATAGACATATAAGGAAAAACTTAAAAAGAATATTTTCCATAACAACAAGGCGTAGAGCTCTCATATGTTGCATGTTGTATAAGCTCATGGTTCTCTACCAAGTGTTTTCAAATGGTGAATCTGGGATCAAATTTGGTCCCGCCCCGGGGTATCATGTTTTACCGGACTTATATAGTGAAAACATAAAAATCTTCTGAAACCACAAAAAGGCATAGACTAGAGCTTTCATATATTGTTTGCAGCATAATCTCATGGTCCTCCACCAAGTTTTTCAAATAGTGACCCATGGGATAAATCTGGCGCTGCCCCAGGGGTCACATGTTTAACATAGACCCATACATTTTTACATAGAATTATATAGGAAAATCCTTTCAAAATCTTCTCTGAAACTACAGGAGATAGAGTTCTAATATTATGCATGTACCATAAGCTTAAGGTCCTCTACCAAGTTTGTTCAAATAGTGATCATGGCGTTAAATTTTAACATGACCTGGGGAACCAGTTTAAAATAGAGTTATATTAGAATATCATTAAAACATATTATGAAATTACCAGACTTAATTTTATCTCAACCGACTTTTGTTAATGTTGCTAGTATATACAATGGCCAAAGGTCATCAGGTGAGCAATTGAGGGCCATTTGGCCCGCTTGTTTCAAATGTTAACCTTGTGGTTGAATTTTGCCCTATTTTCGAGGCTTCATAGAGTTACGAACTGTTTTTATCTCTGCTGAATTTTCTATTCACAGGGTCGATATTTGAGAAAATGTGATGTTCCACAAGTTACTTACATCAGTAACGTCTCGGGTATCTCCATATCCGTCCCGGCTGGTACACAGTTCCCCTTCCTGCCCCAGAAAGCAGAACCTGCGATGCCCTCGCGGCCAAAGTGTTCAGTATCGGGATGCAAGAATGAGAAGAAATATGCATGCTCAAAAACTGGAAAACCGCTGTGTAGTCTTGCATGTTATAAGAAAAATATGGCTGTGCATGGACTAAATCAACCGGGCCTAGTGACTACATGATGGATTTTATGTGTAAATTAGCAAATTTGTTCATGTTATGTAGAACAGAGGGCCTATGGGAATGGAGTTTCTGTTCATATTGTGTAAGACGGAGTGCCTGGGGTAGAGTTTGTGTTCATATTGTATAGGACGAAGGGCCTGGGTGGAGTTTAGTAAAAAGTAGAGGGAGGGATTTTGGTGTTACAGTGGACAAAGATGGACCTTGATGGTTTTACAGCAGACAGATTGTGTGAAAACAGAGTAATAATGAATGAATAGGAATGTAAATTCCGGTTGATATAATTTGATTTTCAGATTGTCAGGTTTGCAAATCATCAGGATGTTTACTACGAGGTCACAGTTATTGGTCTGTTTTTGAGGTGTACAGTGTTCTCCCTAAAATGCTTTACACATTCGTTTATATCAATAGATGTTTGTAATTATAAACCAATTCATTATTCACTGGAACCAGTTCAGACACAACACGAGGCCTGTTGTCAAGTTATTTATTTATTTCAACCAATCAAACCAGTAAGATAGCCAATAAACAGTAGCATGTGCAACTGTATAAAAACGCACATGCAATTGTATTATAATCTATTGGCCTTTGGGTGGAGTTTGTATTCATACTGTGCAGAACAGAGGGCCCGTGGGTGGAGTTTGTGTTCATATTGTGTAGAACAGAGGGCCTGTGTTTATATTGTGAAGTTTGGTAAAATGTTATCAGTTGAAAAGTAGAGGGAGGGTTTTTGATGTAACAGTGTACAAAGATGGTGGTTTTACAGCAGATTGTGTGAAAAATGAGTAATAACTAGAGATTCCTTTGGTAAAAACAGATGTCTCCCCCACTGGGGAAAGGGCCATAAATCCGCCAAAAATCATTCAACTGAAGCACAATGATGATATGCGCAATTAGTCTGGCCAGTTTTATTAAAATCTTTAAAGGACCATAACTCATTCAACCGGAAATTAAAAAACATTCAACCGGAACATAACAACGATATGCACAACTAGGTTTGGTACCGATCACCCCTTCCAAATTTCGCTGAATATTCCGGACAAAGTTTGTATATTAAAACTTTTAAAGCACCACAACTCAGCCAAAGTTCATTCAATCGGAATACTGCGACGATATGTACAACTAGGTTTGGTAATGATTATCCCTGTTAAGTTTCGCTGAAATCCAGTTATGGGTTCAGGAGAACTAGTCCTGACAAAGTGCGTGTATCAAAATATTTAAAGGGCCATAACTCTGCCAAAATCATTCAACCATAACACGGCGGCAATATGCGCAATTAGGCTTGAAACTGATCATCCTTGCAAAGTTTCACTGAAATCCGGCCAAGGGTTCCAGACAAAGTTTGTGTATTAAAACGTTTAAAGGGCCATAACTCTGCCAAACATCATTCAGACGGAACACGGTGACGATATGCAAAACTAGGCTTGGTATTGATCATCCCTCCAAAGTTTCTTTGAAATTCAGCCTAGGATTGAATAGAACTAGTCCGAAGAAAGTTTGTGACATACAGACAGCACAAAAACAATGTCTCTCCACTAGTCCGGACAAAATTTGTGACATACAGACAGCAATGAAAATAATAGGAATGTTAATTCAGGTTGATATAATTTGATTTACACATTATCAGGATGTTTTCTATGAGGTCACAGTTATTGGTCTGTTTTTTAGGTGTACAGTGTTCTCCCTGAAATGGTTTACACATTCGTTTATAAATAAACTGAAAGGAAAAAGAAATGCGGCACGGGAATTTCCGCTATAGTATATACAATATGCTGCTGTTAATCGAATGGTAGATGGCTACGTAAGACCTTTCCTTTTGGAAAAAAAACTAAAGCAAATACTATTCCTGCAAAGTTCATTATTGATAGTACGCGCTTGGCTCAAGCATGTGAGCAAACTTAAGATGCAAAATTTTGCAAACTCTTTACGTTAAATACAGTACTGAACTGGCTAAATTTTTCAAAGAGGAACTTCAACATTTATGAATTTCTTGTTACAATGTGTACTGTGATTAAAACGTCGACAACATCACAGTTGTGTCCTTTCTCTAACTGCAACTTTTTTTAAAAAACAACTTTGGATTTCCTTGGAATATACGCAGACATATTAATATTTGTTATTAGGTCTGTGGATTTTTTGTTTTATTTACAGGAGAAACGAACAAAAGATGTAACTTCCAATAAAATGAATAGTTTTATAATAAAAATTAAAACTATACAGACAGTCTTAATTTTCAATTTTCGTTACAGCTGATCCCCGTTGAGTTGCCGGTGTGGAATACAACCACTGCAAATCCCGCTAGAGGCAGAGGGACCTCCGCCTCCGCCCTAGTGTGTTAAAATACACGTTTAATGCTCTTTTGAAATTTTTCGTATTTGCGAGCATCAACAATACGAACAATGCAGTTAAATAATAACGTCAGAAAAATAATAAAAAACTGCATAGGAGCCAATTTATTAGGATACCCCCGCCCCACCCCTTACATGTTCTTTTTGACATTTTTGTTTCATGCTCATTCAAGGTCTTCTTCATAACACCGCATATGCAAATGTGGAAACGTGGCTCCCTCGTAAATGGAGTGTCTACACTAGAATTTGCAGCAACTCTGCAGTTGTGCAGGTTAGAAGGTTCTAGGTCGATAACGCTAAATAAAGCGAATAATTTTGGTTAAAATAATACATAATCTAGATTATTTAACTGTTGTGATCGATTATATGGAAGTCCTTCACTGGATGGTAGGCGTGTGTTGTTTTTTCACTCACTCACTCACTCGCTTACGCTCGTTCGTAAAACCCGAATTCAATTAAATTTAATTTTCGTTACAGCTGATCCACGTGGAGTTGCCGGTGTGGAATACAACCACTGCAAATGCCGCTAGAGGCAGAGGGACCTCCGCCTCCGCCCTAGTGTGTTAAAATACACGTTTAATGCTCTTTTGAAATGTTTCGTATTGGCGAGCATCAACAATACGAACAATGCAGTAACATAGAACGTCAGAATAATAATAAAAAACTACATAGGAGCCAATTTATAGGCTACCCCAACCCCACCCGCTTCATGTTCATTTTGTCATTTTGTTTCATGCTCATTCAAGGTCTTCTTCATGACACCACATATGCAAATGTGGAAACGTGGCTCCCTCGTAAATGGAGTGTCTACACTAGAATTTGCAGCAACTCTGCAGTTGTGCAGGTTAGAAGGTTCTAGGTCGATAACGCTAAATAAAGCGAATAATTCTGGTTAAAATAATACATAATCTGATTAAAAATGTAATAAATAGATTATTTAACTGTTGTGATCGATTATATGGAAATCCTTCACTGGATGGTAGGCGTGTGTTGTTTTTTCACTCCCTGGCTTACGCTCGTTCGTAAAACCCCAATTCAATTAAATTTAATTATTTACAGTTGAATCTTTATTAATGAAATGAATATGAACCCTTCAAAAGAATAATTCGAAATACTGCCTAAAAAAACCCTTAGATTCCAAAACATTGTATCTGGTTCGTTGGTACAAGCATAGATGCATTGATGTCTATGGTACAATATTTGTTAGCTTGACTTTTTTTCGAAGGAAACAAGCTATTATCATCACTTGATTGTTGTCTGCCTCCCCTGGTTAAAGTTTTGAATGTAAGCTTGTATCTCGGAAACTACTTCACATGATGGATTGAACCTTCACGCATATATTCAGCATCATCAGACATCAAAGAGCACCACTGATAGTATACAATAATGCATTAATGCATTAATACGGACTAAGTTCTCCGCCCTTTCTGAAATAAAGCAGTATTTTTTTTCTTTAAAATGTATAGCAATGTACTTGACAGTATTTATCATATTAAAAAGACTGCATGAGTAAAAACAAGTCAGATATCCTGAAAGAACATCAATACAGCTGTGAAGGAACAGCAATACAGGTGTTTCAGTACAGCTGTACAGCTGTATCATGTGCCCTGGTTTTACCAGGCAAGCACATGTATCTGCAGTGTGTTATTAGCTATGCAGGTATATATTTTTCATTTTACAAATATTGCACAATTACAAACAAAAAGAGCATAACCTTATAATATTTTGTCAGAATTTTGGTTTTAAAAACGACCAAAAACGTCACACAATTTCTTATTTAATAGGTTTTCATAAAATCAATAAAACCATAACATGAGATTCTACCAACTGCACTCCTCCTTGTATACACTCATTTTTCACTGAACCCATCTCACTGCACTCATCATTCTCTACACTCGTATTACACTATGTACACTTATCTTTCAGTGCATTCATCTTGTTCTACACCCATCTTTCATTGCACTAATTTTCACTACTCATCTTTCATTCCACTTGTTAGCTCGACTATTCGAAGAATAAGAGAGCTTATGTAATCACCACGGGGTCGGCGTTGGCGTTGGCGTTGGCGTCGGCGTCCCACATCAAGGTTTGCGTGTAAGCTGTGTTTACAAGTCTATATCTCTTACATTTCTTATCCTAGCACAACCAAATTTGGTCATCGGCTTCCTTATAGCATTATCTTGAGGGCTGCATAAACAATTTTGGTTCCTGTAACCCATGGGCTCCCATGGAAACCAAATTATGATGGCCCTTAAAATATGTCTATTTCACATCAAATTTTGCGTGTAAGCTGTGTTTACAGGTCTATGTCTCTTACAATTCTTACCCTAGCACAACCAAATTTGGCCATGGGCTTCCTTATAGCATTATCTTAAGGGCTGCATAAGCAATTTTGGTTCCCGTAACCCCTGGGCTCCCATGGAACCCAAATTCTGATAGCCCTTAAAATATGTCTGTTTCACATCAAATTTTGCGTGTAAGCTGTGTTTACAGGTCTATATCTCTTACATTTCTTGTCCTAGCTGAATTTTGGAATTGGTTTCCTTATAGTATGTTGTAAAGGGTTGGATAAGTAATTTTGTCTTCTGCAAATTCTGGGCTTCCATGGAACCCAAATTGTGATGGCCCATAAAATGTGCAATAAAGGCAGATCTTGGTTTGCATGTAAGCATTTATATATCTATAATTTTGGTTTGGGATTTGTCATAGCATTATGCATCTTATTACTTCACCCATATTGGGGCATGCCCCCCCCCCCCCCCCCCCCCCCCCCAACACCTTTTTTATTTTTTATATTTTTTTACATTTTTTTGTGTTGTTTTAGTCAATTCTTACACATATATGTTGCAACCCCCCTGCCTATCTCCCCCTCCCCCTCCCCCTCCCCCCGACTTGAAACTTTTTTTTATTTTTTCACATATTTGTTGTTTTTGTCAATTCCCGCCTCTCACCTCCGCTCCACACCCCACCCCACTTGAAAATCTAATTTTTTACTTTTTTTTTGTTTTACATATTTCTGTTTTGTTTAAGTCAATTATTACACATATATTATATGTTTTTTTTACATATTTCTGTGTTGCTTTAGTCAATTCTGACACATATATGTTGCCCCCTCCCCCACTCCCAACTCACTCCCGCCTCTCACCCGCGCTCCTCCGGCCCCCGCCCCACCCCAACTTGAAAATCTATTATTTTTTTATTTTTTTTTTACATATTTCTGTGTTGTTTTAGTCAATTCTTACACATATATGTTGCAACCTTCCTCACCCCCCCTTCCCCCCACACTTGAAACTTTTTTTTTAAATTTATTTTTTTACATATTTCTTTGTTGTTTTAGTCAATTCTTACACATATATGTTGCCCCCTCTCCCCTCCCCACCCCTCTCCCCCAACCCACTCCCGCTCAACACCCCCCCCACCACCCCGACTTGAAACTTTTTTTTTTTTTACATATTTCTTTGTTGTTTTAGTCAATTCTTACACATATATGTTGCACCCTCACACCCGCACCCAACCCACTCCCGCCTCTCCCCCCGCTCCCCCCAACCCACCCCCACTTGAAACTAATTTTTTTTTTTTTTTTTTACATATTTCTGTGTTGCTCTTGTCAATTATTACAAATATATGTTGACGCCTCCCAGCCCCACACCCACCACCACCCCCGCCTCTCACCCACCCCCCCCCACTTGATATTTTTTTTTTTTACATATTTCTTTGTTGTTTTAGTCAATTCTTACATATATGTTTCTTCATTCACCACCCCCACTCCCCCCACCATCCACCCCCACCTCACTCCCATACCCACCCCGCACCCCACTCAAAACTCGATTTTTTATTTATTTTTTTATTTTTTATTTCTGTGTAGTTTTGGTCAATTCTTACACATAGTTATGTTGTGCTCCCAACCCCACCCCACATTGTTGTAGCCTTGTTTTCTGATGGTATATACTAGCTATAAATTTATTATTCTCTGAAAAATCGAATAGTCGAGCTGCGCTGTTCTCCGACAGCTCTTGTTATTCACTGCACTCATTTTTCACTGCACTCATCTTTCATTGTACTTATCTTTCACTACGCACATCCTTCACTGCAATGTCACAGTGTGATGCATAGCACCAAGTGCAAGTAATACAGGTTAACGAACATGATACGTAATATGATATATATATGGAACATGATATATATATGGAATATGATATATATATGGATTATGATATATATACGGAATATGATATGGCTTACATGTTAATTACAATAACATGCACATGTGTGATGCCTAACAACGACTATGATACGGCTTTATCAAAATCCACAACAGGTTAATTACAATACAATAAATGAGTAGTATATAAATATCACATTCATTGGAGGGTGACAGTAAGAATGTTCACCCTGAGGAATTTTCATTCCCAGCTTAATGCTATTTTTTCTTGAAAGTCGGGAAAATCACAAAACCCTATATGATATCCACCTCTGTATCACAGGGGGTGGGGGTGGGTGGGGGGGACTACATCGGGGTGGGGCACTACAACGGGGTGGGGGCACCCTGAGGATATAGCGGTAATCATCTTCATCGGGGTGTGGGGGGAGGGGGGGGTGGGGGTGGGGGGCGGTGTGGCGGTGCACCCTGAGGATATGGCGGTAATCATTTTCCGAAAACAATTTCAATATTCACCACCAGCTTAATGAATTTTTTTTTTGAAATTCGGGACAATCAAAACCCTATATGATATCCACCTTTGTATCACAGGTATATTACCCCACTACATCAGGTGTGTGTGTGTGTGTGTGTGTGTGTGTGCGGGGGTTATCACGGGTATATTACCCCACTACATCGGCGGGTGGGGGGGGGGGGGAATATTATTTTTTTTGAAAGTCGAAACCCTATATGATATCCTCTGTATCACAGGTATATTACCCCACTACATCACACATCTAAGTTTACCTCAAAATATCTCAATGTCACAACATTTTCTAAGACTTTAACAAAACGTTAATGCATTCGTTTTCATCGATGATCTTCTCATTGTCCTTTTCGTTTATATTAGATGTCTGTATTTCATGTGTAACACCATTTATAGTCCTTGTATAATCTAAATTTAAACCAATCACAGCCCATGGCTGCAGTTTTGTCGATGAACATGTAACAAAAGCTAATGCACCAATCAAATCAATCCCTGCTGCGATATAGAAAACTTTTTGCCATTCTTCCTGCAGACCCTGAAAGATATGTATATAATTATATAAATATATATATATATATATATATATATATATATATATATATATGGACATATATGTCATTTAATAAGTGTGTTTTGGATTGATTATTACTGTTTAGACATTATCACACTAAACAGACTCAAGAATGCTTTTCCGAGTGGTTTATGCCAAACGTGTTTCGACTTCTTAATAAGGTACACAATGGTGTTCATAAATGTCCATGAAAAGACCAAAAAAACACACACAAAAAAGTATGTCGTAAAGAAACACGAAAACCAGGTTTTCCATTTGAAATGCTATTACAGTAACGGTAATAAACGGTAATATGAAAATGAAGTAACAAAAGGCAAGTTTCGTTCCAATATCTCATTCCCAACTAAAGTTTTGAGCGAGAACTGTTTTTCTATTTTTAGTAACAATGACATTGACTTCGACCCCAGTGGCCCCAAATGCAATCCCAAACTTCCTTTTGAGATAAGCTATCTACACAGCAAGTTTCCTTCTAATATCTCGTTCCTTAAGTTATTGAGCGGAAACAATGTTTCAGTTTTTAGTAACAGTGACATTGACCCATTGACCCCCAAATTCAATCCCAAGCTTCCTTCCCATATAAGGTACAACACAGCAAGTTTCGATCGAAATATCTCATTCCAAACTAAAGTTATTGAGCGGAAACCGTTTTTCTATTTGTAGTAACAATGACCTTGACCCTGACCCCAGTGACCCCAAATGCCGTCCCAAACTTTCTTTTGATATAAGCTACCTACAAAGCAAGTTTCATTCTAATACCTCATTCCTTACTTAAGTTATTGAGTGGAAACGTTTTCCTTTTTTTAGTAACAGTGACCTTGACCCCAGTGACCCCAATGACAATCCCAAACTTCCTTTTGATGTAAGTTACCTACACATCAAGTTGCATTCTAATATCTCATTCCTTACTTAAGTTATTGAGCAGAAACCATTTTTCTATTTTTATTAAGTGACATTGACCTTGACCCAATGACCCCAAATGCATTCCGAACCTTCCTTTCCACACACACTACCTATCCTGCAAGTTTTATCGCAATACCTCATTCCTAAAAAAAGTTATTGATCGGAAACGAAGAGTTTGACACCGCCCGCACGCAGACGCCCGCCAAACGACATACCCTAATCTAATAACCACTTAACCTGCTAAGCATGACTATAATAACCTTTGCGTCCATTGTAAACGCAGATCAGCCTGCAAGTAACTCGCAGGCTGATCAGGGTTTACAATGTCGATCTGCTGATCAGTCATTTTCCCCAAAACACCCTTTTATCGAATAAATGGAATGGTCTTAATTCAAATAAAGAACAGTCCATTATATACTCGTATATGTAGAGGGTTAAGGGTTAATTAAAATGAATCACTTTTGGACTCTGTGCATCCCAAGGTTTTAAGCCCCTCCTCGGTAAGGGCACACTACTGTGTATACTTTATGACAATGGAACCGTTTTGTTGTAAAACTGCTTACATTGGGCGTCAAAAGTCCAGCGATCATAGAAGCTAGCAAGGATGAGATAACTCCACCAGCATTCGTTATTCCAAACACCGTCCCTGAAAATCTGTATAAATACAACACATGCTATTCTGTTTACTGATCCAACGAAAAGTACATTATTTGAAAGTTTATTCCTTATAAATATAAATAAAAGCATGAATGTGAACTGTTTTTAAAGAATTTTTAATTTATATACAGACAATTGCTAATGGCTAGCAGAGTTCAACAATGTCAGTGTATAAATAACAAAAACGCAATTCTGTTAAATGTTTAAGACATATTTGAAATACTATAGTAAAATTTAAGCTCCACTTCTCCGAATTGGGTTTATTGCTGTTAAGCACAAATGTATCATTGAATATGTGTGATTAATTTTCACCTGACATATTTTTTCACTCCATATTAATGTTTGGTTCCTGGTTTAACTGAGTTCAGAAGGCACTTACTGTCCTGAGAACTCTGTATGATTAGCCAGCCAGCCTCCATATGCCAGCCCGGCGAAGATGCACGCCAGACACAGCACCGCCACAGCCACGTACCGAAACTCGCAAGTTATGTAACCAGCACAGACCAGACACACGGCAAATCCTACCAAATCTAGTGTCATGAAAAATAATAAAAATGTGATATTAAACCAACTACAAACTTATTTATTTCCTCTGTTAAGTTGAATGAAAACAACGAGAATCGGAAGTCGGCAGTGTAGCAGAATACCCCACCCCCATTGTTGTTATTCTTTTGGGATGCTATTATAATGCAGAGAAAACCTTCGTGAATAAACTCTGCTTTCATAGTTATTTAAAACTGTTTACTTGATTTGTGTGTATGGTGGTTTACGTCATTTTGAACACATGTAAGGTTATATATGACGGTCGATTTTTTGTGGTGGAGGCAGACCCACTTTTTATAGGTAGAACCATTACTTTACACCTCCCGCCATCCGTAAGAATCGACACTTCCTCTATTACAAGTGGAGCTCACATTGAGATTCGACCCCGCAGCGGTGAGAGGCGAAGGTTTACAACGCAACGTCGTTAATCATTCGGCCACTTAGACACTGTCTGCTTGGAATAAATGTAACGTGAATCTGATTCCTGGGTTTATTATAATGTAGAGAACTTTCGTGAATAAACTCTGCTTTCACAATTATTATTATTGAACATTGTCTACTGGGGATGGATGTAAAGTGTCAGATTCATGTAGTGGGTTTATTATAATGTAGAGAACTTTCGTGAATAAACTCTGCTTTCATAACTATTATTATTGAACATTGTCTACTGGGGATGGATGTAAAGTGTCAGATTCATGTAGTGGGTTTATTATAATGTAGAGAACCTTCGTGAATAAACTCTGCTTTCACAATTATTATTATTGAACATTGTCTACTGGGGATGGATGTAAAGTGTCAGATTCATGTAGTGGGTTTATTATAATGTAGAGAACCTTCGTGAATAAACTCTGCTTTCACAATTATTATTATTGAACATTGTCTACTGGGGATGGATGTAAAGTGTCAGATTCATGTAGTGGGTTTATTATAATGTAGAGAACTTTCGTGAATAAACTCTGCTTTCACAATTATTATTATTGAACATTGTCTACTGGGGATGGATGTAAAGTGTCAGATTCATGTAGTGGGTTTATTATAATGTAGAGAACCTTCGTGAATAAACTCTGCTTTCACAATTATTATTATTATTGAACATTGTCTACTGGGGATGGATGTAAAGTGTCAGATTCATGTAGTGGATTTATTATAATGTAGAGAACCTTCGTGAATAAATTCTGCTTTCACAATTAATATTATTGAACATTGTCTACTGGGGATGGATGTAAAGTGTCAGATTCATGTAGTGGGTTTATTATAATGTAGAGAACCTTCGTGAATAAACTCTGCTTTCACAATTAATATTATTGAACATTGTCTACTGGGGATGGATGTAAAGTGTTAGCGTCCTGTAGTGGGTTTATTATAACGTAGACAGAACTTTCGTGAATAAACTCTGCTTTCATAATTATTGAACATTGTCTACTGGGGATGGATGTAAATTGTTAGATTCCTGTAGCGGGTTTATTATAATGTAGAGAACCTTCGTGAATAAACTCTGCTTTCATATTATTGAACATTGTCTACTGGGGATGGATGTAAATTGTTAGATTCCTGTAGTGGGTTTATTATAACGTAGAGAACCTTCGTGAATAAACTCTGCTTTCATATTATTGAACATCGTCTACTGGGGATGGATGTAAAGTGTTAGCGTCCTGTAGTGGGTTTATTATAACGTAGACAGAACTTTCGTGAATAAACTCTGCTTTCATAATTATTGAACATTATCTACAGGGGATGGATGTAAAGTGTTAGATTCCTGTAGTGGGTTTATTATAATGTAGACAGAACTTTCGTGAATAAACTCTGCTTTCATAATTATTGAACATTGTCTACTGGGGATGGATGTAAAGTGTTATATTCCAGTAGTGGGTTTATTATAATGTAGATAGAACTTTCGTGAATAAACTCTGCTTTCATAATTATTGAACATTGTCTACTGGGGATGGATGTAAAGTGTTAGATTCATGTATGGGTTTATTATAATGTAGACAGAACTTTCGTGAATAAACTCTGCTTTCATAATTATTGAACATTGTCTACTGGGGATGGATGTAAAGTGTTATATTCCAGTAGTGGGTTTATTATAATGTAAATAGAACTTTCGTGAATAAACTCTGCTTTCATAATTATTGAACATTGTCTACTGGGGATGGATGTAAAGTGTTAGATTCATGTATGGGTTTATTATAATGTAGACAGAACTTTCGTGAATAAACTCTGCTTTCATAATTATTGAACATTGTCTACGGGGAGGGAAGTAAAGTGTTATACTCCAGTAGTGGGTTCATTATAATGTAGACAGAACTTTCGTGAATAAACTCTGCTTTCATTATTATTGAACATTGTCTACTGGGGATGGATGTAAAGTGTTAGATGCATGTAGTGGGTTCATTATAATGTAGACAGAACTTTCGTGAATAAACTCTGCTTTCTGAATTGTTGAACATTGTCTACTGGGGATGGATGTAAAGTGTTAGATTCCTGGGTTTATTATAATGTAGAGAACCTTCGTGAATAAACTCTGCTTTCATAATTATTCAACATTGTCTACTGGGGATGGATGTAAAGTGTTGGATTCCTGGGTTTATTATAATGCAGAGAACATTCGTGAATAAACTCTGCTTTCATTATTATTGAACATTGTCTACTGGGGATGGATGTAAAGTGTTAGATTCCTGTGTTTATTATAATGTAGAGAACCTTCGTGAATAAACTCTGCTTTAATAATGATTGAAGATTGTCTACAGGGGATGGATGTAAAGTGTTAGATTCCTGTGTTTATTATAATGTAGAGAACCTTCGTGAATAAACTCTGCTTTAATAATTATTGAAGATTGTCTACAGGGGATGGATGTAAAGTGTTAGATTCCTGGGTTTATTATAATGTAGGGAACCTTCGTGAATAAACTCTGCTTTCATTATTATTGAACATTGTCTACTGGGGATGGATGTAAAGTGTTATACTCCAGTAGTGGGTTTATTATAATGTAGGCAGAACTTTCGTGAATAAACTCTGCTTTCATTATTATTGTACATTGTCTACTGGGGATGGATGTAAAGTGTTAGATTCCTGGGTTTATTATAATGTTGACAGAACCTTCGTGAATAAACTCTGCTTTCATTATTATTGAACATTGTCTACTGGGGATGGATGTAAAGTGTTAGATTCCTGGGTTTATTATAATGCAGAGAACATTCGTGAATAAACTCTGCTTTCTTTATTATTGAACATTGTCTATTGGGGATGGATGTAAAGTGTTAGATTCCTGTGTTTATTATAACATAGAGAACCTTCGTGAATAAACTCTGCTTTCATAATTATTCAACATTGTCTACTGGGGATGGATGTAAAGTGTTAGATTCCTGGGTTTATTATAATGCAGAGAACATTTGTGAATAAACTCTGCTTTCATTATTATTGAACATTGTCTACTGGGGATGGATGTAAAGTGTTAGATTCCTGTGTTTATTATAATGTAGAGAATCTTCGTGAATAAACTCTGCTTTCATAATTATTGAAGATTGTCTACTGGGGATGGATGTAAAGTGTTAGATTCCTGGGTTTATTATAATGTAGAGAACCTTCGTGAATAAACTCTGCTTTCATTATTATTGAACATTGTCTACTGGGGATGGATGTAAAGTGTTATACTCCAGTAGTGGGTTTATTATAATGGAGACAGAACTTTCGTGAACAAACTCTGCTTTCATTATTATTGAACATTGTCTACTGGGGATGGATGTAAAGTGTTAGATTCCTGGGTTTATTATAATGTAGAGAACCTTCGTGAATAAACTCTGCTTTCATTATTATTGAACATTGTCTACTGGGGATGGATGTAAAGTGTTAGATTCCTGGGTTTATTATAATGTAGAGAACCTTCGTGAATAAACTCTGCTTTCATAATTATTGAAGATTGTCAACTGGGGATGGATGTAAAGTGTTATACTCCAGTAGTGGGTTTATTATAATGGAGACAGAACTTTCGTGAACAAACTCTGCTTTCATTATTATTGAACATTGTCTACTGGGGATGGATGTAAAGTGTTAGATTCCTGGGTTTATTATAATGTAGAGAACCTTCGTGAATAAACTCTGCTTTCATTATTATTGAACATTGTCTACTGGGGATGGATGTAAAGTGTTAGATTCCTGGGTTTATTATAATGTAGAGAACCTTCATGAATAAACTCTGCTTTCATAATTATTATTGAACATTGTCTATTGGGGATGGATGTAAAGTGTTAGATTTCAGGGTTTATTATAATGTAGGGAACCTTCGTGAATAAACTCTGCTTTCATAATTATTATTATTGAACATTGTCTATTGGGGATGGATGTAAAGTGTTAGATTTCTGGGTTTATTATAATGTAGAGAACCTTCATGAATAAACTCTGCTTTCATATTATTGAACATTGTCTACTGGGGATGGATGTAAAGTGTCAGATTCCTGTAGTGGGTTTATTGTAATGTAGACAGAACTTTCGTGGATAAACAGCCTATATTTGAGTAAACTACGACCTTCTGCACACTTTCTTTTTGATACATAATTGTATCAAGTTCAAATAATCACGAATATATGCATATAGTTCGGCAATTGGCCAAGTTGACTATGTAATAGAATAGTCTGGTTTCAGCGAGTTGGTTTATTTAAACACCGAGATAGGGGTAGCCCATCGAGGTTTTTAAATAAGCAACGAGCTGAGACAGGCTCTATCGGTTTTGTAGTATTGTGTACTTAATGACCCTATCCGTAATCTATATTACATTTATATTGTTTATCCTGAATAAAACGATTTATGATATGCGTTCATGCAATGCATACCACAAATATCTCTATATATAAAAATCAGCAGCGTGACTTGGGTGTTTACCCATCGTTGACACACATACCTGATTTTGCTTCAGTGACATCGGTATACTATGTTAAAGGGACGCATGGCAATCTTGATTTTTTTTAAACTCACGACGTCCCGTTAGTTTTTCTCTTAACTTGCATTGTTCAATCATTAATATTAATTGTTGAAATAGTTCAAAGCAAATTGTTTTTGCATATTACTATATTTAAGAAAAGGTAAAATAATGAAGAAAATTGAAATCTCTAATTTTTATTTAATTATATGTAAGGAGTTTTAAAGTCAAAACGCAGGAAAACTAAATCGATGAGCAAGTTTTAATATTTAAATAAAACTCAAGATTGCCATGTGTCCCTTTAATATATCGGTCAAGTTCCATAGATATTCTTTGAACGATTATCGAATTAAGCTTTGGAAACTAATGTTTTGTTCCGCGACTTGAAAGTTATGTCCAGAAAAGGAAACGCATATTTTCTTGTTTCGGTGAATATTTTCTTTATATGATCAGGCTAGGTTATATTCTTAATACAATGAATAGTTCATGGGCTTGTGATCAACTTAATACTTTTTTGGGCTCGGAACGTTTCAAGGAACTCTCTTATTTTATGAAATACAAGCCTGCTTTCAGTGTTCTATGCAATTCATAATTTTGATAAAGCATCATCAAAATAAACTAACCAATCAGTAACCAGAAATTTGTCACACCTCTAAATTCTGGTAGGTGATAGACTCGGTCTTTATCCTAGAAGTTCAAACAAGTTTACTGTTAAAACTAAGGTATTTACAGTGCGATTTTTTTTAAAATCATGAACCTTTATGAAAATTGATTCTATATATATATGCATCTTTCAAAATCGATTCTTGAACATTATCATCTTTTTACTCTGCCAAAGATATTTACGTTACTATATAACAATGTGATAAAAACCGATTAACACAAATGCTATCACTAGGTGAAAATAAGGTAAAATCTCAACAGTTTGGCTATGGAAAATTATACTTACTTACTGCACTGAACATTCGCCGAGTTGCAAGGTGTCCTAGATACTGTTTGGCGATCAGAAGATTTGCAGTCTTGGCCGACAGCAGTGTTGAACAAATACAAACTATAAAAGGCATGGCTGAATACAAGCCGTTCTGAAATAGTAAACGACAACATTGGAACCAATACTCGTACACGCAAGAAGAATAACTCCTGAATTATTAATTTCATTAAAGGGACACACGGCAATCTTGAAGTTTGCATCAATAATTAAATTCGCATCTTGATAGATAAATCCAGTATCATTTTGACTTGAAAACTGCTTGCACATATTTAAATACCATTTTGAGTGTTCAATTTTTCTTCATTATTCTACGATAAGTTTAGGTATATTATTGATATATTATAAAAAACAGTTATTATTACATACCTTACTATAAATAGTAACACATTTCAGTAGAGAAACAATGATTATCAGTCCTTTTTCGAAATCCATAATCGGCACATTGTGCCATTATGGATTATGGAAAATCGGCACAGTACACACACACACACACACACACACACACACAATGCCCCGCCGATTGGAATCGCGCTACATTTGTAATTTGTATTATCAAGACTTGACTTGAATACCTTAAATGTCAGTAAATAGCACACACACACACACACGCACGCACGCACGAAACACGCACGCACGCACGCACAAACCAAGTTTCATCTCAATATAACAATTATTGAGCTATGCAGGTGAGATATGCACCGGACGTGAAACCCACGCACGTGAACAGAAATGCACGCACATGTACATGTATTAAGCCATTTTTTTGCGGGCATCAATGAACATTACTGAACTATCACCAGCATATATACATACCTCTTGTATGTCGAATTTAAGAACCTCTTTCATGAACAATGGAATGTTGATAAGGACTGTAAAAAAGCTCCAGTTGAAGGCAAAATGTGATATGATTGAAGCCCACACAGGCTTAGACGTGAATATGCTCAACCATGGAGTGCGCCGTGGTGCTTTCTGAAAAAATAAAATAAAATAAACAATGAGGTTTTCGAACGGCCTTGCACAACGTATGAACAGTTATGCTTACTTTGGGATATATGTCAAATATAAAGATACAAGAGAGATGGAAGGATAAATGGTTTGATATATATATATATATATAGATGGGGAAAAACATTTATTCAGTGCTACAGTTTATAAAACCCCAAGCGCTTTCGGCTTTACGCCTTCATCAGGGGTACACAAACACGAAAATAACAAATACGAAAAATAAAAACCCACTAAAATACACGGCAGTTTAAATAAAACTCTTTAAAAACAACATCGTTTGGCAGTGTTGTAGAAACTGGTTACTTTGAATAGACACTCTGGAGCCAAATGTGATACTAATAAAAGAACATATCTGGTTGGATGAGGGTAAAACTGTACCCTGACATTTAGTTAAGAGTAAAAATGTGAAAAAGATAACACAAACCCTACCTCAAAACCTAAAATCTAAAATCGATACTGCAGGATAAAGTATAAAGCAACTCCAAAGCTAATAAAAACAATGAGTAAGGCTAAACAAATTAAATTAAATAAATGGAGATATTTTGATCAAGGGAAGTAACAAAAGTACTAATAATAGAACATTGCTGGTTGGATGAAAGTAAAATTGTACGCTGACGTTTATGATTAGTTATGAGGAGAGAGTATGTGAGTGAATAACCCTACCTCTATACCTAAGACAAAGAATCGATACTGCAGGATTTAGCAAAAACAACTCCAAAGTTAATTGAATAAGGCTAAAATAATATATAAATGGAGAAAATTGGATCAAGGGAAGTAATAAAAACCGGAGTATGTGTGTTTACATTAATATATTCTGTAAGATGTATCTAGTCCCTTTTGTTGATTCCTACTGGATGTTTTGTGTTTAAGCGTCTTATCCAGTACGTTTCACGCAATTTACGTTCTGCGTCGGTCCAATTTGGATTGTGTTCGATGCATGTCAGAGACAAGTCGTTGAACGTGTGGCCTTCTGAACTGACTTGTACATTATTCCAAGGTAGTCTTCGAAATCTTTTAAACCTTCTTCATCGCTATCGAGGTATATCCCGGTTAAAATAAAAGACTTGGCCTTTTTGCGTAAGACAACCGTGAACCGACCATGGTGCTCAGGTCTCATTTCAAAATGTATTTCCTCGTTTTGAGATAACATTACGTCAGCGCCGCTACTGTTCTCATGCTCATTTTGCGTTAAGTCCACACATTCTTGCCTAGTATACGTCTGCATTGATATGCTACTACTGGCGGTGCTTCGAGAGTATGGTTTGTTAGGCCCAGATGTTGGTAAATTGGGCTCTTGTATAATATGAGTAACGTCATTGTGACGTGGAATTGATTAGTATCCTCGGTCTTTTTTTCCAGAGTCTTAAACTTTGATTCTAACGTTCGAACAGACAGTTCTTGATCACGAGAAAGCAAATCGGTCTTAGTAGCTTTCGTACTGTACTGTTCCACCTTTACTTTCAAGTCAAGGAACTGACCCTTTAAGTTTTTTTTGCCACTTACATCCGCGTCTTGAATATGTTCTATATTAATGGCATTGTCTCTTATCTTTAAACTCATGTCGGCAAGATCTTTCGTTGTCTGAGAACGATGGAGATCACATTTGACAAGCAAGTTGGTGATTTTACGCAAACCCTTTGAGAGAGCGAAGCGCACCACGCCGGTATCGCTTGGAGGTATGGCTTCATTTATGACGTCATGCCATGATAAGAGATCTCCTTTAATGTCAGATATGTCCGCTTTAAAACTGCATGACATATTGTCTATCGTCTGTCTATCTTCTAAAGCTTGTGATTTAAGAATGTTAACTCCAGCGCTTAATTTGGCGACCGTTTCTTTCAATAGGAACATGTCTGCAGTAAGCACGATAAGTTCACCTCTCTTGGGCGACACGTGTTCGGAGTTCGGTATTATCATGGATTGACTTAACAAGGCGGAACCCATTCTTTTAAACATATCATCAACTTCTTGTCGATTTCCATAGAGGAAATCATTGAGAGTAAAGCAATCCAGAGCATACTTTTCAGCAATTGAGGTTCTAGCAGAGTTTCGACGATCTTTTAAAGGGACACATGGCAATCTTGAGTTTTATTCAAACCTTTAAATTTGCTTCTCAATTTACTTATCCTGCGTCATTTTGACTTTAAAACTGCTTGCATATAATTAAATAAAAAAATGAAATTTCAACTTTCTTTCCCTATTTTACCAAATTTTTAAATATATTACTGGTGCAATATTATAAAAAGTTAGTAATATGCAAAAGTAATTTGCTTTGAACTATTCTAACAATTAATATTAATGATTGAACAAATGCAAATTAAGAGGAAAACTAACGGGACGCCGTGAGTTTTTAAAAAATCAAGATTGCCGTGTGTCCCTTTAAGACGCCGGACGGAGGATTAACACAACGTTTTGCGCGCGTCGCGAGTTCAGATCTATAGTGAGACCATGACTCTTCACAGGAATTGTTACTTGTTTCAGTTTTGAAACATAGAGATCACGCGGTAATCCTTCAAGTTCATCGTCAAGATGGTCAACCACCACGGCTTCCAACTAAAAGTTGGTAAGGGACGCTAAGTTGTCGCTCCTGATGTATCGTCTGACGTTTTCGTAGGTTGTGTACATAGTAACTCCCCGTCTAGACCTATTACAGGAGACATCAAATACTGGGCCGAAGATTGCTTCATATGTATTTTCAAAACCATAAGACATTTTGACCAGGCTTGGTTGAAAAGGACTGTTATGTAATGCTCTGACCAACGTCTCATCTTGTTCATAGAGAGGCAGTGCAATCGATAGTGACAGCAACGACTTCGGAACGATCATATTAATCATGTATTAGAGTATCCTTAATTAATGTGGCGGCAAAATGGAACGACAACAACAAAAAAGGGTTTCACCCCTGCCGAGTCTCGAACCAGCAGCTATCGACATAACGAGTAACACCTGAATATATCGAGTCTTTACTAACTGCGCTATCTATGTTTCGCTCAGATTAACGTATAGGTAAATGTTCATAATTTCACAGATACTGTGGTGTGTGAACTCATGAGTGACGGAAGTTTGACAATGACGCGCCTTCCATCTCAAACAATAGCGTTGGGTACCCCACCCACATACATGAGCAGATGCAATTTTATAAAATTCCAAGAACGCGAGATTGACAATTCACACACATAGAGCACTTTACCGCTTCTGTTTAGGTCTTTGTACTTCAAATTCGTGATACGAGTTGTGTCCAAAATGCCTTAATAAAGCCGAGAACTTGAACTTTATCGGCACTTAATTTTAAGTGTTGTTGTTTAAATGTTGGGCCGCTTACTCATTATTTAATGTAAACACTAAAGTCACACTTTTCATTTCTTGTTCATAAAAGTGTGACTTTAGTGTTTACATGGGTCGTTTGTAATTGCTTATTGTGGTTTAGTTCTAGCATTGCCCATGAAAAAAATAAAATGAAATGATGTAAAAATGATTGAATTGGTATTTCCTTTTTATTTTATTGAAAAACATTCAACCCATCGATATATATAACCCAAAACGTGAGCGGTGTAGTTAGCAGTTTTGAGAAGTGTATAAGCCGATGTTTTCCCCCAAAACACCCGGCTAAAAAAAAACAAAAAAAAAACGTTAGTTAGCTGACCCTTTCCGATTGTACAGCGATCTCGCAGATAATTTTGTTTAAACATCTTTGTTCTCGAAATGGTGCAGTTAGACATTTCAAAAACAATGGCTTGGATAGAAAGAAAAACTATTATGATTGATCAGTCAATACGGTAAACCCCAACCTTCAAAACAACCTCATCAATGTTCTGAGTTAAAAGTGGGAATAGTGACTGAATAGTCTTGATTATTGTAAATACAAACGTCTTGACCGTTTGTGCAGAAACAAATTTGAAACCGGAAGCACGTGACGTTTTTAAAAAAAATTTATTAAGGTATTTCTGACCATCCGCATTTAGTTCGTCGATATAATGATGAAGTTTTCCTCGAAACGATACCAGAATCTCGGCAAAAGTCAAACTTTTTTAGTAGAACTGTTCTAGACGTTTTAGACGTTCTAGACGTTTGTCTTGAAAACAAGCAAGCGTCGCAGATGATCTAGACTAGTGACTGAAAGGCAAGCTCTTCCAGAGGCCATTACATTGACCTCTGTCAACGTTTAAGAAAGTAGCATGCGATCACATGATAATTAGCTAAAATATCAAAATGGCGAACAGAACTTTAACACCGTGACACTACCAACTATCGGCTGCTGACTGAATGTAAACAGTCGGAATAAACTTATATTCTACATTTTGATATATGTTTTAAGTTAGTAATTTGATTTAATGTAGGTTGTTTAGAGCTATGTGATACTGGAAAGTCCTGGTAGCGAAATGCTGTACTGTAACCCATTGGGAACGATTTGGTGGTGCGTATTTTGAATGTTTTGACGGCGGAATGATATGTCAAAGTACAAACCTTTATTTTACCGCAATATAATTCTGAGCATAATTTACTGTATATTTAAAACATTCAAGCCAAAAAAATGTTTACTTTTGTAATTTAAGCATTTCATATCAAGTTAATTCAGAAAAAAACATTAGTGCAATCAAGTCATTTTGCATTTCCATCGTTTTCCATCGTTTGCCAAGATTCTTGGTATTTGATGAGACGTTGACAGAGATGTATGTGTATGCAAGGAACCACAACTCTGGGTAGATATTGACTGAAAGGCTCCACTATGTCCTGACGTACATGACGATTACAACTTGTGATGGTCCTTCAATAGATTTTACATGAGGAATATACAATTCAAAGGTGTATTTATACAAGTTATTACACCTACTTTGGCACTATGTTTTACAGATGAGGTTATGTACTCCAACTCAGATCTGGATATTCTAGGATGTTGTGAAGGACTACTGTACGCCTCGTACCACCATATACATATAAACAAAAACGACAGCCCACCTAAAACACGAAAACAGGAGATAGTCTAACAAATCGATGGGTCAAAGAGACATGTTCTTTATTTACATAGTTACAATAGTTCCGCGTTTACCTCGCGAAATATAAACAATTAATAAACGTTTAGAAACTGGAAAACATGATAATGAAAAAATAAATAATTAAATGTGTAAAATATGTTTATATGATAAATATAACATAAGGCGATACATTTATATGGTATTCGCGTTAACCATTAACACGCTACATATATATAATGGACTTTCTTTCGTTGAATTAAGACCCTTCCATTTATATGATAAAGGGTCGTTTTGGGGGAAATGACTGATCAGCAGCTGGACATTGTAAACCCTGATAGGCCTGTGAGTCTGATCAGGGTTTACATGGACGCACAGGCTATTATAGTCGTGCTTGTCGGGTTACGGGTTAAGTTGCATAACTGGGTTCCCTCTTCTAAAAATTTAACGCAGATAAGCCTTTATATTAAAATCATCAAAATCGCAGCATTCGTTTACACATATCCTTCAATGCCAACAACGTATGTTACTGTTATACTTCGGGGGTGTTTTTACCCTTCTTTGCAGCGGCCTGTATAAGGCTCCTTCCACACCCACATTTCTTTAAAAAATACGCAGATTGCCCCATTATTTAAACTTACCTTGGAAATTGCATTCCCCATTTATGGATTTTCCCCCCAATTAAGGGCAAAAGGCCTCTTCTTCAAAACTGATAAAAAGGCCCTGTACTTTTTTCCAACTTCATGTTACACAAAGTAATTGAATTGTTGTGTCAACACACTATCGCAAGTCTCCAAAGAGAGATAATGGAAGGATACATGACCCCAGGAATCCCGCCATACCTACAATTACGGTCGAATACATTCATATTTTCTCTAACCTGCTCGGAAAATAGAGATACTAAACACTACGTATCCATCCGACGGACAAGGCTAAAGAAAGCCTCTTGCAAAAGGTCAGGACAAGGAAACAGACCTCACGTAAATCACTAACATATGATTTACCACCACATACATATGTTTCGGTTGTTTTTCCTTTGATAAATTAACCAGAACGCATGTTATCACGAGAGTATGTGCGGATTTGTCTGGTCTTAAATGTAGCCAGAACGCAGGTTATCACGAGAGTATGTGCGGATTTGTCAGGTCTTAAATGTAGCCAGAACGCAGGTTATCACGAGAGTATGTGCGCATTTGTCACGTCTTAAATGTTGCCAGAACGCAGATTATCACGAGAGTATGTGCGGATTTGTCACGTCTTAAATGTAGCCAGAACGCAGGTTATCACGAGAGTATGTGCGAATTTGTCTGGTCTTAAATGTAGCCAGAACGCATGTTATCACGAGAGTATGTGCGGATTTGTCTGGTCTTAAATGTAGCCAGAACGCAGGTTATCACGAGAGTATGTGCGGATTTGTCAGGTCTTAAATGTTGCCAGAACGCAGGTTATCACGAGAGTATGTGCGGAATTGTCACGTCTTAAATGTAGCCAGAACGCAGGTTATCGTGAGACTATGTGCGGATTTGTCTGGTCTTAAATGTAGCCAGAACGTAGGTTATCACGAGAGTATGTGCGGATTTGTCAGGTCTTAAATGTTCGCCAGAACGCAGGTTATCACAAGAGTATGTGGAGATTTGTCAGGTCTTAAATGTAACCAGAACGCATGTTATCACGAGAGTATGTGGGGATTTGTCAGGTCTTAAATGTAGCCAGAACGCAGGTTATCACGAGAGTATGTGCGGATTTGTCAGGTCTTAAATGTAGCCAGAACGCAGGTTATCACGAGAGTATGTGTGGATTTGTCAGGTCCTAAATGTAACCAGAACGAAGGTTATCACGAGAGTATGTGCATATTTGTCAGATCTTAAATATAGCCAGATCGCAGGTTATCACGAGAGTATGTGCGGATTTGTCAGGTCTTAAATGTAACCAGAACGCAGGTTATAACGAGACTATGTGGTGATTTGTCAGGTCTTAAATGTAACCAGAACGCAGGTTATCACGAGAGTATGTGGGAATTTGTCAGGTCTTAAATGTAGCCAGAACGCAGGTTATCATGAGAGTATGTGTGGATTTGTCAGGTCTTAAATCTAGCCAGAACGCAGGTTATCACGAGAGTATGTGGGAATTTGTCAGGTCTTAAATGTAGCCAGAACGCAGGTTATCATGAGAGTATGTGTGGATTTGTCAGGTCTTAAATGTAGCCAGAACGCAGGTTATCACGAGAGTATGTGCGGATTTGTCACGACTTAAATGTAGCCAGAACGCAGGTTATCACGAGAGTATGTGCGGATTTGTCAGGTCTTAAATGTAACCAGAACGCAGGTTATCACGAGAGTATGTGCGGATTTGTCACGTCTTAAATGTAGCCAGAACGCAGGTTATCACGAGAGTATGTACGGATTTGTCAGGTCTTAAATGTTACGAGAACGCATGTTATCACGAGAGTACGTGCGGATTTGTCAGGTCTTAAATGTTGCCAGAACGCAGGTTATCACGAGAGTATGTGCGGATTTGTCTGGTCTTAAATGTAGCCAGAACGCAGGTTATCACGGGAGTATGTGCGGATTTATCAGGTCTTAAATGTAACCAGAACACAAGTGATCACGAGAGTATGTGCGGATTTGTCAGGTCTTAAATGTAACCAGAACGCAGGTTATCATGAGAGTATGTGCGGATTTGTCACGTCTTAAATGTAACCAGAACGCATGTTATTACGAGAGTATGTGCGGATTTTTCTGGTCTTAAATGTAGCCAGAACGCAGGTTATCACGAGAGTATGTGCAGATTTGTCACGTCTTAAATGTAGACAGAACGCGGGTTATCACGAGATTATGTGCGGATTTGTCTGGTCTTAAATGTATCCAGAACGCAGGTTATGACGAGAGTATGTGCGGATTTGTCACGTCTTAAATGTTCACGAAAGTATGTGCGGATATGTCAGGTCTTAAATATAACCAGAACGCAGGTTATCACGAGAGTATGTGCGGATTTGTGTGGTCTTAAATGTAGCCAGAACGCAGGTTATCACGAGAGTATGTGCTGGTTTGTCAGGTCTTAAATTTAACCAGAACGCAGGTTATCACGAGAGTATGATGTGCGGATTTGTCTGGTCTTCAATGTAACCAGAACGCAGGTTATCACGAGAGTATGTACGGATTTGTCACGTCTTAAATGTAACCAGAACGCAGGTTATCACGAGAGTATGTGCGGATTTGTCTGGTCTTAAATGTAGCCAGAACGCAGGTTATCACGAGAGTATGTGCGGATTTGTCAGGTCTAAGTGAAGAAAGACAAGCTTATATCACACAAAATAACACATGTATGCCAACTGGAGGGCTTCCGTGTGTCTTGCATAACTTATATAGATGATTAAAAAGGAATATATTGACTAACAACCCATGAACACCTTATAAACGAAGCAAAAGAATAACACATATGGATATGTATACATGTCTTTGTATTTCAGCGAACTGTACCGACGCTAAAATGTTCAAACGTATGGGGCGCCGCTTTACTATTTATTCAGTATTTTTGTGATATCAAGAATTAATTTCTTGACATCAAAAAATCGAATTATTGATATCAAGAATTATTTTTTGATATCAAGAAAATAATTTTTGATATCTATTTCTTGATATCAATTTATTTTTAGATTTTTTTTCTGAGAGTTAGATTTTTTGATATCAAGAAATGCTTAGCAAAATGGGGAGCGATAATTAATTCCAATTCTATCATTTTAATTTTAATTCTTGATATCAAGAAATCGATTTTTTGATATCAAGAAACACATTTTGTGATATACT
The DNA here is from genome assembly GCA_037043455.1 of Cyrtodaria siliqua. Lineage (NCBI taxonomy): Eukaryota > Metazoa > Mollusca > Bivalvia > Adapedonta > Hiatellidae > Cyrtodaria > Cyrtodaria siliqua. The sequence continues at coordinate 138,881 of JAWPHD010001108.1, read as the reverse complement.
GAATAAATAGTAAAACGGCGCCCCATACAAACGTACATCAATTACGGGTTTATCAACATACATAAGCTATTTTAATTGTGTTTGAACATGTACCCACCATGAATATAGAATATCGACGGCCATCCGTTGTCAAACCCATAAACACAAAGTAAGCCCGATGTTAAATAGGATGCAACAGTCCCAAAAAGAAAACCTGAAAATAAACAGTTGAAGTATTAAATATACATATTATTTGCATTGTACTTTTTTTTAGTTAATACATTTATTTAATGGATTTTTCAGTTATTCACATCATGTAGTTCTAAGAACATGCGCAAAGTCGCATTGTTGTTTTAAGAACCTATAGATTGCCATATGTTCATTTAAACGTGCACAAATCATACATGCACGTCTGTACGTGTCACTATTACTCTACAAAAAGAAAACATGCCGTTTGATCTTTTATTTTTCAAAATATATGTTGTATGCATTAATCTGTTTATAGTTCCATTGACACATTCGAAGATAGATCTGTATTTCGATGGTAAGTCATAATGTTATAATTGCCCTATATTTTGTAAACTGTATATGGCGCGGTTTTGGAAAGTTCGTATGCCATCGTATGCCATTATTTCTTTATATGTTAATTTAGCAAATAGAACATTAAAACAACAAAATCAATATAAACAAGAGGCCCAAGAGGGCCTGTGGACGCTCTACTGACTAAAGATTATGTATAAGTGCAATAACTTTTTTCAAATATCATTCAACCGGAACATGGCGATGACATACGCAGCTAGGCTTGGTACTGATCATCCCTGACACGTTTTGTTGAAATCCAGCCGGAGATTCAAGAGAACTAGTCTGTACAAAGTTAGTGCATTTAAACCTTTAATGGATCAAACTCTGCCAAAATTCATTCAACCAGAACACGCAATGACAGGTGTAACTAGGCTTGGTTCTGATCATGTCACCCCAAGATTCGTTGAAATCCAGCAAGGAGTTCAGAAGAGACTAATCTGGACAAAGTTTGTCTATTTAAAACCTTTAAAGTGTCATAACTCTGCCAAAACAAGCATTCAAAGAAATCAGACTTTATAAATCAATATATATATTAACTAGTTTTCAAGCCGTTGGCGGGCATTTGTTGATTTACATATATACATAGTTTTATATTGCTACCATATCATCCCTTATTTGTATATAGTTTTATCTTATACGTTTACATTATTTTTATTTACTACTTCATTCTTTCATCAGTTTTTGCGCACAATATGACCTATTTATGTGTCGTCGTGCCGTAAAACACCATTCATTCATTCATTCATTCATTCATTCATTCATTCATTCATTCATTCATTCATTCATTCAACCGGAACACGGTCAAAATATGAACAACTAGGCTTGGTACTGATCATTCCTGAAAAGTTTCATTGAAATCCGGCCAAATGAAGGCCCTTTCGTCTTAATGACGCCACAATATAGCATATTTCAGAAAATCAAGGGCCAGAACTCCAGTGTAAATGGCCCAATCTTGGCCAGTAGAGCTAAAAAGGTATAAAAGTCGAGCAGGAAATGAAGCATTCGCAGACACCACGCGTACGAAACAAACGACAATTAAGTAAAGGAACACGTAAAGTATACGACACCACAAACATAAAACGATTGACAACAGGGGTCAGTCGCTAAAAGGAACGCTGGGGGTTTAAACCCGAATCTAGGGTGCATCAAACTTCACTCTTACCCTATTGTCATCCCAATACAACGAAACAGTCTAAATAAATAAATCCGCGCCGGGTTATATCCTCGAACATACCAGGCAGCATCGATACGCAATATAATTGAATTGAATTTGGTTTTAAGGCGCACCAACACATGAACGGTTATATGGCACCTAACAGGCATGGACATGCCAGGCTCATCCTCCATGTACATCGAGATAAAATATGGAAAATGGGCCTAGAACCTTCTCACCCTGAACTGCAGAGTTGCTTCAAATTCTATCGTAGAAACTCCATTTACGCTGGAGCCACGTTTATTGTTTTTCTGCCACTGCTCTTTTGATGTGAGCGAGATTGCACCTGAAACAATGCAGGGATCATGATGAAGACCTTTAATGAACATGAACAAAAAATTATAAAATGAACATGAATTTAGGGGGGGGGGGGGGGGGGGGTGATTCTACCCCTCTGCCTACCCCTCCAAAGGGATCTGCAGTGGCCCTATTCTTTGCCCCGTGACCAAACGGGGCCCCCGGGAACCACACGGGGCGATACGCAATATAAACAGATGATCATATACATATGCATAATAAAAACCCAAGAACTCGGTGAATTGACAGAAGCCAGAGCAGGACGAGAATGCACGACATCACAAGATTGATGACACACATCAAACGTTACCATCCCTACCAGGATTTAAGTATAGACTATAGACCTATAGTCACAGAATCCACACTCTGTCCGGTCATCACACAATCAAGGAGGAAAGCGTAATGTCGAAATGTAAATGAGTCAACCGAATAACCTAATTAATGATATTGAATAGTGGTTAACAAAAAGAAAGACAATCTCAAAAATCACATAACTTTAAATCTTTAAATTTATTATTTATTTTTGCTTAAGATTCCTATGTACGGTTGAATACTATCTTGCTTGATCGATACAACGTATCATTTCATTGAAATCACATAAAGTTTGAACTAGAAATGTAATACTAGTAACAATATAGTTGTATCCAGATAATTTCATAGTAATTACGTACGTACGAACGCACACACGCACACACGCACACACTATTCTTTAAAAAGTCCAAGATCAAATATATAGTATACTAGGTGAAAAAAAAACACCATTTATTTTATTACATGTATATATTCTTCGAACTTGTTTTTTGCACATAATGATCAGAAATTCCGGTTATCTGTTTTATAAAGATTATGTTTAAGTAAGTTATAATTTTTAGAGAGCAAGTATATCGCTGATTGTGTGCGGTTAGTAGTATCCATGCGTTTGTGTACACCTACCACATCCACTAAATGCTATCATGGACGCTCGCTCCTTAGGTGGTGCCCACACACTTAGCATGGCCATTCCAGAAGGTATGACTGCTCCCTAAAACAATGTAATCGTATCTTAAACGTGTATCAAACCTAATGAATGACCACATGTGTTTCATATTCATATTATTATACTTTGTATTCTACTCTGAAATTAATGAATAATTAAACAAAAACCGCCAAATAACGGCAAAATTACACTGCAAAACCGTTGATCAAAACTCTATCAAGGTGTTCAGGTCATATGATAATGTATATTTGCCGATTAAATGTATAGGTTTATTATCAGATTTTTTAAAATACCCTTGACTGAATATTGTATCTTAATTCGACTCTCCAGTTTTGGGGATTGCCTTGGCTGGTTAAAACCGTTTATATTGTGTCTATAGAGTTTGGATTCTCAAAATATATAAGTTATATATATACCTAGTCGTCAGTAGGTTTAGAAACAGTGTACATCTGTTGTAAAAATTAGCCTGCTAATGGCGGGATAGCTACTTTCATAATCACGTTCTTGTTTCTGAGTCTGCTACTTATGTTCATTGCTGCCAAGGAATCCCCTTTTCAGTATGTATTTACTTACAGATATTGATTTACTTATCACCATAACCTTGCAGCCATATACAGAGATCCTGCTAGAGATTGATGTAAGCGCTATACCGAAGCACGCTCATTGTATACCGCAGCACGCTCTAATTGAATGAGTTGACGGGCATTTGTTGATTTACATACATAGTTTATATTACACTTTATCATCGCTTATTTTTTAATAGTTTTAACTTTATATATTTACATTAATTTTTAATTAATACTTCATTTCTTCATGTTTATCAATTTTTGCGCACACTATGACCTATTATGTGTCAACGTGCCGTAAAACACCATTCATTCATTTTAATTGAATGATTTAAAAACAAGCAATACACTAAGTCGTATTTCAATTGTTACGTTTTTATAGACAGTTTATATTTAATATACACCATACATGTAGGTGTGCATTTTAAAAGTTTAGACAGACTCAGTTTAAAACTTACCCCTGCGAGCCCGATCAGAATGCGAATCGCGAACATTAAATATATACTCGTCCTTGCACAAATTGGCGTCAAAATTGAACAAACTGTAGTAAGAAACATGGTAGCAGTTATGATATGTTTCCCGCCAAAACGATCCGCCAATCTGCCTGCAGGCACTTGTGTAAAGAATGATCCGTAAAAGTAGGAGGACAGAAGTATGGACGTTTCTGATTTCTTCCAATCCAACTCTGGCGTCCATGACTGCAATATAAGACAGAATGAGTATATAGGTCCAGTAGAGATAAATACAATACGAATCAAGAATTCAAACCCAACTGACACCACCACGCAAAGGCAAATGACAAGATAACTAGAATAATTTCATGGGACCGGATGCCACGCTTTAGCATTGTCAGTCAAAGTAGGTCAAGGTCATTCGCGTTGACCTACATATGGTAGGAACATGTTTTGTCTTGAAGCCGTATGTATGGAACCTGAAAGCGGTATGTCTTTTAGTATATGAGTAATTGACTTAATCGAACAATTGAATGTAAAGCAAAGGTAAATTAACAAAGTTCGAAAAGTAGGTGAAGGTCATTCTGTTTGACCTACGTTTGGTAAGAACATACTCCTGCTTATGTAGATGTAAACTTTGAATGTAAATTACCGTAGTGCAAAATGTAGGAGAAGGCCATTCATATTGACCTACGTTTGGTAGGAACAGACTGTTGTCATGTAGACGTAAACTTTTTTTCAACTTTTTCTTGTAGTCGGGTTGAGGACTTAAATATTCGTTATCTTTGTATAAATAAGAAGCTTCTCCATCAAGGCTACCATACATTTTGAAAAATCTTTGCAAAATATTATAATCATAGCATTGATCCACTTTTAAAATATAAAAGTAATTTAAAACTATTCTGCGACAAGGACTATCACAACCCGACTTCTATGGTGGCGTGACTTGCAAACGCCGTAAGATCCTTATCATAATCACTTTCAAACAATCTTTCTGACTTGTTAAAACAATTATCAAAAGAGGTTATGACCCTATCATTTTGCAACGCACTGCATGTTTAGTGGTTGACCCATTTACAGGTCGCAACTATGCTTTCCTCTTTGATTGTGCGAGAACCGGAAAGAGTGTGGAGACTATGACGACGTTTACCTAAATCCTCAAAGGACTGCAAGCTTTGATGTTTGTCTTAAATCTTGTTTTGAACCCTTAATGGTCTGTTCCCTTGTTGCTCTTTTATATTCATATATACATGATCATCTGTGTTATATTTATCTTTCCCTTTAATACTACCTTGTTTGTTGGAGAATACAAAGTTACGGGGATATCTTCATTTACACTGTCCCGTTTTATTGGGATGAAATAGGGTAAGAGTGAGGTTTAGTACACCCTAGAACTTGGTTTAAACCACCAGCGGCCTTTTTGCAACTGACCGTTCCAGGGCAGTAGCCCTATTGTCACATGTCTTGCTTATTAACATTGTAATTCTTGTTTGTTTTAATGCGTGCTTTTGTTGACTGTGTTCTGTAAAAGCCACAATTCCTGTTCGACTTTTATACCTACTTTGAATGTAAAACTTGCATGAAAATTAACGATCTGCGAAAAGTAGTTGAATGCCATTCATATTTACCTACGTTTAGTAGGAATAAACTTATACTATTATATATTACTATATTCATATTTACCTACGTTTAGTACGAATAAACTGATACCATGTAGATTTAAACATGTGCGATTTTTTAAATCTCTACTACACCATATGTCGGAGAAATGGACTTCAAATAATGAATTTAAAACCTTTTTGTACGGACCGGACGGACGGACGGACGGACCGACAAGTGTAACACTATATGCCCGCTCCAGTTTCGTGGCGGGACATAGATATTTTATTCAAACATAAGGCATTACGCCCAACAGTTCACATGCAAATAGTACATACATATAAACATGTATATGAAATACACACAATATTTTCCAGTTAATGACAATTTGTATAATTTCATAGGTGAGTTTCAAGATCATCTGTATATGTTACTAGTTAAAAAGTATTTGACAACTATTAAGTATATAAGTGTTTAATATATATTTTTAAATTAATATTCCTAAGTACTGATCCGAACACATTTATATCTGTGTACAAAAATGGAGAAAAGTGATGTTTATTTATAAAACATGTCGTCTCTTCTTTTAAAACTTTTACAAATGAAAACGGACAGTTTCTTTAATAAACTCTTGTTTTCTGTTGTCATAAGTTCAATAAATTTTGGTATGTTTGGCCGTTTCCAAAATTATTTGTTAATATATTCTTTTCTTATATCTTGATATAGTGAACACTCCAATACAAAGTGAAATTCGTCTTCTAGTATATTACATAGCTGGCATTTTCTTTCGGATCTTGGTGTTTTATTTGGTCTATGCCATCGACCAGTTTCTATTTCTAACCTGTGACTAAAGACTCTTAGTTTTGTAAAAAAAGCTCTAAATTTCTTTATATTTAGTACATCTAGATAATACTTAAACCTGAAATCTGATATTAATCTGTATGTACTAGCTCTAGTGGAATCCGATAATTCAGCATTCCAATTTTGTATAAACATATCTTTAATTCGTTGTTTAAATATATTAATGAAATACGTTATGTTTTCTACTCCTTGAGAATACCAAACTTCATTAAATCCTGTTCGTTCCAATAACCCTTTAACTTGAGATGCCCAGTTTAATTTATTTGGGTTTACGATCAGATCATCTAACATAACATTATACATATTTTTTATATATTTGCGATCACTCGTACGTGTAATTTTTAACCAGAACCGGATAATATAGGCCATACGTTGAAGTTTTAAAGGGACTCTCCCGAGTTCTCCATATATGAAATTGTTTTGAGTTTGTGTTTTAACACATAAAAGTTGTTTACAAAATTGAAGGTGTACTTTCTCTAACTTTTCCGCATTTGAGAATCCCCATATCTCTGCGCCATAATTTAATATTGGCAAAATGAGTTTGTCAAAAATGTCTAAAGTGTGACTGACCGATAAGTCAGTAAATTGATTTATATACGACTTCATTTTAAAGATTGCCTTTAATGCCTGGCCACTTAATGATTCGAACGTTTGATCAAAAGAACCGCCTGTGGTAAAGACAATTCCCAAATAGGTAAACTTATTTACAATTTCAATTACAGTATTATTATATGTGAACAATAGGTTCCTTTTTATCTGACCGCCTTTTTTAAAAAGCATGACTTTCGTTTTATTTTCATTTACGACCAATTTCCATTTCTGGCAATAACTGTGCAGTATATCTAACCCATCTTGTAGCCCATTTTCAGTATCCGAAAATATCACTATGTCATCAGCGTATAATAGTAACAGCAACTTTAACATTCCAGTATCGATACCTTTAAAACCATTTAGTGTAAAATATTCTTCTAAATCATTTACATACATAGAAAATATAAAAGGTGACAAACAATCGCCCTGCGGCGCTCCAAGAAAACAGCTAAAACTGTCACTAAGCTGGTTTTGATACTTTACTCTTGATTTTATGTTCGTATACAATGATTTAATAATATTAAGGATTTTACCTCTCACTCCATATTGCATAAGTTTATAGAATATGTTTTGTCTAACCAACAAATCAAAAGCTTTAGTGAAATCTATGAAAGTTACATATAACTTTTTTTTCCATTCAATATATGATTTATCAAACCATGGAGAACGAATAGGTTATCAATAGTTCCCATATGTTTTCGAAAACCAGCCTGTGCTTCAATATAAATATAATAATCCTCAGCCCATGTAGTTAACCTGTTGTTTAAAATTCTTGTGAATAATTTACCGAATGTACTCAGTAATGTTATCCCTCTATAGTTTTCTGGTTGGTTTATATCTCCTTTTTTAAAAAGTGGTACAATATAGCCTTCCGTCCAGTGAGAAGGGAAATAACCCATATCAAAAATCTTATTAAAAACGTTCACTAAGTATGAATCTAAATACATGCAACCATATTTGAACATTTCATTTATGACATAATCCGATCCGCCTGAGCGGTTGTTGTTTAACTCTTTACATGCTTTATGAATTTCTGCTTGACTGATTTCAATATTAAGTTCGTCAAACATTATTTGTAGTTCATTGTTCGGTATAAAAACACTATTATTGAGGGTCAGAATAACATTTTAAATGCTCTAAATGAACATTTTACAAATATCTCAAATATTATTGACAAAACATCCTTGGTTGCTGAAAACTTTTCAAATCTTCAGCAAACTCTAGATGATAAATTAAAACATGCAGTATTTGAAATTGATCATATAACGGCATATGAAGTAAAGAAAATTATATATAATTTAAATCCAAATAAGTCTACAGGGTCAGATGGTATTGGTCCCAAAATTCTTAAATACTGTGGCGATTGTATCACACCAGCAATTGCCTATATCATCAATCAAAGTATTGATCAAGGAGTTTTTCCGGATGCACTAAAAGAGGCGTGTGTCAAACCGATTTTCAAGAGTGGAGACAAAGAAGATCCAAATAATTATCGTCCAATTTCAATTTTACCGACCATATCCAAAGTGTTTGAAAGACATATTGCATCTCAGTTACAATCATATTTTATAAAATATTCTATCATTCATGATACCCAGTCAGGTTTTAGACAACAGCATTCGTGTCAAACGGCGCTCATTCATTTAATAGATTCATGGTTAAAAGATGTGGATTTAGGAAAATATGTTGGTGCGGTTTTTTTAGATCTGAAGAAGGCATTCGATTTGGTAGACCACAATATACTTATACATAAACTGCATTTGTATCATTGTTCAAATAAAACGGTCAAACTGTTTACATCGTACCTTTCAAACCGGACACAGTTCATGAAACATGGTACTTTCACTACAAACAAATTGATAGTGACATCAGGCGTACCCCAGGGTTCGATCCTGGGGCCGCTTCTATTTTTAATATATATCAATGATATTGCTTATACAACTACCACAGGAAAGTTAGATCTGTACGCGGATGATTCCACTCTATATGAAGCTGATCATGATATCCTAAAAGTACAAACCCGACTTCAGGCTAATTTGAAAGCAATAAATAGGTGGTGTGATGAAAACAATATGGCTCTACATCCCACTAAAACTAAATGTATGATTATAACTTCACATATTAAACACAAAGCACTAAATAATAACCATGTGCTATTACAATTAAACATTAATGATTCGCAAATAGAAAATGTTAACGTTCAAAAGATACTCGGAATTTATGTTGATAATACGTTATCATGGAATGTACAGATATCAAAACTGAGTTCCAAAATAAATTCTAAAATTGCACTTTAAAAAAAAATTGTTTATTTCTTGACGGATGATATGAAGAAACTGTACTACAATGCTTACATCCTGTCGACCATTGACTATTGTTGCCAAATATGGGCTAAAGGGAACAACATCAATAAGATACATAAGCTACAAGTAAGAGTAGCGCGAATAATAATGCATAAATCTTACAAAACTGGGTGCAAATCACTACTGAAAGAATTACAATGGCTATCCGTTTCAGATAGATATCAGTATCACATAGCTGTTCTAGTATACAAAGCGAAATATAATCTCGCTCCAAATTACATAAGCAAATTATTAACCTTTTCCAGCAGTAACATATATAGCCTTCGATCTATTACAAACAGTGATTTAGTAACTCCCAAGCCACGTACAAATTATATGAAAAAATCCTTTACATTTGTAAGTGCACAAGTATGGAATAGTGTGCCTGTACAGATTCGTTCATCATCGTCGTTACATTCATTTAAATATAGATATAGATCACATTTATTGCAAAGTAATGTATTATCATTTAACGATTAATTGTTCAGATAACAATAACAAAGTAAACATATAAGTGAATTTTGAGTAAGAATCCGCTTATACTGTATTATTTCATGATCTTTAATATTGTTTCTAGAAAATTAACTAATGGAGTGTTTGTCGATGTATATATGCATATTGTGTGTGTGTGCGTGCGTGCGTGCGTGCGTGTATGATATTTTGCAGAAGGCCACATTGAAAATAAGATGTATATGATGTATGTTATATAACTCTAATGTGTTACCTTCTTTAAATAAAGCTTTTATTATTATTATTATAACATTCTATTATTAAAATATAAAATATCATCATCTGGTTGGAAAAATACAGATTCTGGATCGTTTATTGATTTGAAATAATTTGCAAATTGAGAGGTCGTTATAATTGATTTTGGCACTCCAGTGCTCGCCGTTTTCAGGAGTTTCCAATATTCCTTTGCATTTTTATATCTCTGTGACTCTAATTTCTGAGTTTTTTGTTTACTAAAACTTGTTTTCTTATTTCTAATGACTGTTTTATAATGAGACCTAGACTGAGTCATAGCTTTTCTGTTTTCTGTACAGTCAGATTTTCTATAATTATTTAAATTCTTATAAAATTGATTCCTACTTTCTTTGCATTCATTATCATACCATGGCTGATTTTTCATTTTTGGTTTATGTGTAACATTATTATTAACCTTTTTCCTACAGATTGGGTCACACACCTTTTCTATCATGTTATAAAAACAAGAAAGATTTGATTCAAGCTCGTCATGGGTTTCAATATTCCGTAAGTTCTCTGGCAAATCTTCTAGTTCTAACTGAAAATCGTTTCCACCCACTGACGTTTTAAACTGTTCATATGTATCATGTCCCCATTTATAACAATAATCAATAGAATCCAAATGTTCAGTTGGAAGTATATCAGGCTGACATTTGTTTAATACAGCATTGTTTTTCAAAGAAAATGTAATAGCACAGTGATCAGAAAGTATATTCGGTTCATGTACTCTGAAGCTAGTAAAACATGGCAACAAAACAGGGTAACATATAAAATAATCTACCACGCTACACCCAGCGTCCTTTATACAAGTAAAATTACCTAAATATTTATCCTCTCCGACCCTGCCATTCATAATTCTAAGCCCATTGGATTTACAAAAAATTAAAAGTAACTTTCCACTTTCGTTCACTTTAAAGTCTTTCGAAAATCTTTCATAAATTTGATCTTCAACATAATCTTCCGGCATAAAATCTATATTATGCAAGAACTCGTTTTCAACATAATCCTTCAGTTGTCCTACTCTACTATTTAAGTCCCCCGATATTATAAAATAGCATTGGTTATAAATATGATTGAAAGACAATATATCCTCTAAAATGCATTCAAATAGGTTTTGTTCAACAAAATGTTCACGGCTGCTGCCAGCAGGGATGATATAAGTCAAACATAAGATCACATCTTGATCAAGATTAAAAACACGCTTATCAATTTTTAGCCATATAACACTGTCGTAAGCAGTTTTCAATTAAGTAACGCACGAGCTAATAGTATCAGCTATATAAACTATTAGGCCTCCGCTATCGCGTCTGGCATTTTTGTGATTTAACTTTCTGTTTAGAACAAAATGTGAAAATCCCTTTACGTTATAATCACAACTGTCATTTAACCACGTTTCTGTAAAAAGCAATATATCATGAGAATTAAAGAGGTCGATTAGCTCATTTGATAACAGTTTATTATAGGATTTACCAACTAGTCCTTGAATGTTAAGTACACAAAAGTTTACATCACTTTCCTCCTGTATGGCCTAGTGACTACCTTATATACAGACAAATACCATGAACACACATTGCGACCAAACAAAACCTCAAGCCATTAATAGGAAAATGAAACGTATATATGTAACAACATATAAATGTGACAAGATCTAATGACGGCAATAAAGAGTTATATATTGGCCTAATCCATTTGCTCGTTAAACGTTTATAAATTACTACAACAATGCATTCACTACATACAATTGAAATGCGTTTAGTTGTGTTAACTAATGTACTTAGTTATCATAAACATTATATTTCCAAGAACATGAAAACACTGTAAACTGATTTGTCAGTAAAAAAAAGGTCGCTGGTAAAGATCAGACTACACCAATTACCAACCAATCAGTGGGCAGGGAAAAAGTTCATGGATAATTCGGAGCTATTACACAGAATCCCTTTATTCTGATTGCTTGACAAGGTAAACAAACCAAAAAAATCTTGCTAAAATATTAAAACTTTTGAAGAGTACTTATAAAGGTTAAATCATACATTTGTGCAATGTATTCATGATGTGTTGCATAATCAATAAAAAAAAAATCCTCATGTTTCTACATGCAAGTAGGTGGGTCAGCACCATCCGACGCAAACAGCTTTTTCAAAACATACTCAATGTATGGGTTGTGTATGTGTTTTTGATAAAACTAAGAGAGGTCTTTCAAAACAACTAAGCAAAATTATAGCTTCTTATATTAGGGAACTCAGTACAGAGCTTAGAGCTATAATGTCTATGGACAATGAATTGGTGTAGTGTGACCTAAAACAGTGCAATTTTTTACTTCTTCCCGACTAATCTGCTTTTACAATCGTTAATTAACTCCAGTGCAAATTTAGTACTTATCAGTGACTCTAATGCTTAATGTTTTCAGTGATCAAGACGTTAGCGTGTACAGCAATGTATAATGACGTTGTTTTAATGAGCAATAGCTTATCGATCAGAATGGCCATCCTTAAACAAATATTTGATGGCTGTTTCCCGACCCAGGATTTCATAAATGGGTAGATAGGTAGGTGATATTTTTCAAGGACAGTGAACACCCCCCCACACCACCCCCCCCCCCCCCCCACCAAAAAAAAGTTAAAGAATTGCTATGAAATCGATAGGGCCCTTTTTTGTGGGTAGGTAGCGAAACAGGAAACCAACATTTTGTTTTATGGTCGCCCTAATGAAGAAAACATATTTAGCTAGACTTTTTTTTTTAGATTTTTCTTGTGTGGGATATGGTTAAATAATTCTGATAAAGGAATATGAAAAATATACTGCATGTTTGAAATAGGTAAATGGTTTGTTAGTTGAATGTTTTTTAACTTCATTTTTCAGCGCATTTTAGGCTATATATAACGATCGATTTTTAGTGGTGGAGGCAGACCACCTACTTTTTCCTGTGTAGAACAAGTTATGTGTACCTCCCACACGATCTGTACGAATCGGTACTTTCAAAAAAATAGGCACAGGGTAATACTAGTAATTTATTAATAAAAAAAACACATACAAAAAAACAAACATAAAATCAACATCCCCCGCTTGTCACTTTGCAATGTTTTGCTTTGACTTGCCAGACAAGACAAAACGGCATTATTACCAGAAGATATTTAGTGTAGTGCCATGTCATAGGTCATGATATTGACAATAGCCTGTATGGTTGAACTGTTTGATTGATTGGAACTTTTAAAGTAGAGCTATCCCGCCAACAACAGCCACATTTTACAACATATGTACACCGTTTCTAAACCTACTGATGACGAGGTATATATATAACTTACATATTTTGAGAATCCAAACTCTATGGACACAATATATAAACGGTTTTCACCAGCCAGACCAAACCCAGGAACTGGAGTGTCGAATTAATAATTCATTTTACACGTGTTCATTCACGGATATTTTAAGAATCCGTGAATAAACCTGTACTTTTGATAGGCACATGTACATTATTATATGACCTGAACACATGGACGTTTTGATAAAATGGGCTTGTAGTGTTATTTTAGCGTTATCTGGAGAATTTGTAGTGTAGTTTTAGCGTTATCTGGCGGGTCGTAATTTTAGCGTTATCTGGCAGGTTTGTAGTGTAATTTTAGCGTTATTTGGCGGATTTGTAGTGTAATTTTAGCGTTATCTGGCGAGTTTGTAGTGTACTTTTTGCGTTATCTGGCCTGTGTAATTTTAGCGTTATCTGGCAGGTTTGTAGTGTAATTTTAGCGTTATTTGGCGGATTTGTAGTATAATTTTAGCGTTATCTGGCGAGTTTGTAGTGTAATTTTAGCGTTGTCTGGCGGGGTGTAATTTTAGCGTTATCTGGCGGGTTTGTAGTGTAATTTTAACGTTATTTGGCGGATTTGTAGTGTAATTTTAGCGTTATCTGGCGGGTTTGTAGTGTCATTTTAGCGTTATCTGGCGGGGTGTAATTTTAGTGTTATCTTGCGGGTTTGTAGTGTAATTTTAACATTATTTGGCGAATTTGTAGTGTAATTTTAGCGTTATCTGGCGGGTTTGTAGTGTAATTTTAGCGTTATCTGGCGGGGTGTAATTTTAGCGTTATCTGGCGGGTTTGTAGTGTAATTTTAGCGTTATCTTACTTTTATAGTTTCTTTAAGCTATACTATACCTGTTGTTGTTGACTTGTCGTATCATCATAACAATGCCTATTCGAATTTTCTATGGAATCATCGATATTCGTGTTATTTGACACACCTTTTGCAATGTTTACTGTAGTATTTAGCCAGTCTGGGTCAGTTGCGTTACCAGCAACTGTATACAAACTAGCACCGTTATCTGTTGTCTCACTTAAATTATTTTTGATTGCTGCACCAACGACTGATGACGAGGTAGACATATCGACCATGCAGACGACGGCCAAGCTGAGGTTGACTCGGTGCATATACAGCAAGGTGTAGGTGACGAAAAGTAATTGACTTAAGCGCCATCTGGTGGAGCAGAAGAAGAATCCGGAATCTGCAAAATCAATTGATTGGTTTAATGTAAAATCGATTGTCTCGTAGTTTATAATAAATGTTTAATGCATCGATTTCGATCAAGACGACAAAACAAGTATATGGGTCGACTGAATCGTTTATCGATTTAAACGACTCATTTACAACATAATACAGTCATCCAGGGAGGCATATAGGAATCATGGAACCGTGACGTACTCTTACCCCTAACCCTAATCCTAACCCTAACCCCTTGAGTTCTGTTTTACACATTTCTTCGCACAAAAAAACAAAGAAACGTGTAAAAAAATTTGTATTATTTTGGTTTTCATAAACTCCCTATTAAATCAGCTGAAATTCAATATTTTTAAAGTTATTTTTCCCCCTAAATTATCGTCTCGCTTGAGAAATATTGAAAACAATCATTTACACTGCATACTTTTAGCATAATTTACACTGCGTAATAATGCTTTCTTCTAAAGTACAATTACCTCAGCTATTAATAAAACTGGCATAATTACTTTTAATTATTTGAACTTTGATAAGAGTTTTTTTTTGTAACGGAACTCTGTTAATTTAGAAATTAAACGAATTGCTTATAGAACCTCTACCGTGTTTAAAAAATCGCTATAACAGCATGGACATTTTCTGGCTTTCATGTTTGGGTAAAAACAAAGCAATATAGAATAGTTTCATATGGTTTCAACATACTCGGGAGGCTAAACTCCGATACACGGGACCGCCCATCTGACGGACGAGGCTAAGGAAAGTGTCTAGCCCACCAAAAAGTTAAGTGAATCGTACCCATGCTATCCGTTCTCCTCTATACAGGAAAAATATATAGGCATGAAATTCATATGTTTTACATATATATGTGCCACATATTTGCCACAAATGTATTTCACGTATGTATTTCATATGAAAGTGACATATGTGTAATACATATGAAAATACAATGTTGTAGTTAATCCAGTTTATTGATACGTGTTAATAGCAATTGCCATTCATTATAATTGTTAAAACTCCATTGTAGGGAAGGGCCGTAACTAATGTGGGTAGCACTTGTGGCCCGACCCGATTCGTTGTACTTGTACATATATGGCAATAAAATATGTTTAAATCACATATGAAAATATTTTTTAGTAAAATATATTAAACCTTTAACAGCTTTTTAAACCATTTTCTACAATATTTTACATATTTTATATTAATTAATGTTATTTATGTACTGTATGCATAAGTATTT
Organism: Cyrtodaria siliqua; assembly: GCA_037043455.1. NCBI lineage: Eukaryota > Metazoa > Mollusca > Bivalvia > Adapedonta > Hiatellidae > Cyrtodaria > Cyrtodaria siliqua. The sequence continues at coordinate 122,961 of JAWPHD010001108.1, read as the reverse complement.
CATATGAAAATATTATGTATACATTTCATATATAGCACACGTGTATTATTCTAACATGAACAATATATATATATATATATCGTACATACGTGACACATATGTAGCATTTACATATGTAAATAACATGATGTACAAATGTGCTACATATGTAAATAACATGATGTACAAATGTGCTACATTTGTAAATAACATGATGTACAAATGTGCTACATATGTAAATAACATGATGTACAAATGTGCTACATATGTAAATAACATGATGTACTTATGTGTTACATATGTAAATAACATGATGAACATATGTTCTACATATGTAAATAACATGATGTACAAATGTGCTACATATGTAAATAACATGATGAACAAATGTGCTACATATGTAAATAACATGATGTACAAATGAAAGTAGGATGCACAAAATAAGAAAGTAACACATATGTGGTACATGACACAACATTTTTCATGTAGTTTATTACATTCGACCAATGTCACATAATATCAGAAAATAACAAATACTTAATATGAGTACATACCGGTTAATTCCGCTTCCTCGTTTTCCCTTTTATACTGTACTCTTTGTGTGTCGTGTTGCTCCGCGTCATTGACCTCATCCACTTGTAGATTGTCGTGTTCTGTGCATGTGTCCTCGTCCATAGCTCACTCTGACCTGTCAACTTGAAAACCCGAATAGTATTTGGTTGAGGTGAATGGTTAAAACAATTATATCATTAAGATTTAACATATGCGTTATTTTTATACTAAAGCTAAAAGGCAGTAACGTGAAAATCATTAGTATGGACTTTTGACTTTATCCAGTTCAATCCCGTTTTGCGGTCAATAGTCTTTATTGGGGGTCCATAGCCTTTTTCAATAGGAATGACGTTTTGCTTCTCCACGTGTACATGTACATGTAAACAAGTAAGCAAATTATTGCAGTTCATGCCGAATATCTTTTTTTGTTGTTGTTCATATTAAAAATTGTTTCCATATCAAAAAATTACAACGAAAATAAATTACTTATCTTGACACCGTTACGATGTAGTATAACAAAACAACTGTCTGACTTCATATCGTACGTAGTTTTCACTACGATGCAGTATAACAAAACAACTGTCTGACTTCATATCGTTCAAAAGTTCACTGCTGCGGGTTTATATTCATTCCCTTGGATAAATATAATGAACCAAACAGCTAACGCACCGGTAGACAATACCTTTAAAGTATGAATTTATTATATGCCGACTGGTACGGTTGGTGACAGGTTTTAAATTTACAGTCGTTATTGACAAGATATTTGTCTCGTTCAGAATGAAATTTGTTTTGATTTATTGATTGTTATTATAGAGATATTAAAGGTATTGTCTACTGGTGCGTTAGTTGTTTGGTTCAGTATAGTTTTAACCATTGTCCTCAATGGATTTTTATAAATTGACTATTCACCCAAGCGAGAGAGGACTGATAGGAATCTGGGAACCTGACCTACTCTTATTAAAGAATTGATTCGTATGCTTCTTTAACCAGATAGCGAGGATAGATTGCGATATACTGGACTGGTTTACGTCCTCATCCGACGCAGGCCCGTAGCCAGCACTGAAATTTAACCGATGCAAATCCCCTCCTAGCGGGCTCTATGGACTTACCCTCGGGAATTGTTTTTTATTTCTACATGCGATTTCCTTCGTTTTAATGCATTCCCTGGCCAGATTTTAAGTTTTAAATTGGACATTTATATTCAAGACTATTTGATATTCCATTAAAATGCCTACTTCACTCTCTGGTACCTTCCCAAATTCTGCCCAGGCAACTGCCTCGGTGTAGTTGCCTCGGTGTGCCTCTGTGTATATACGTGCCTGCGACGGACGAAGCTAAGGGGAAGTGTATCTCCCAATAACACAAGGACGAAACTCAATGACGCCAGTAATTTGACTGAACAAGGGTGCTCCGGATTTCAAGTCCACCGTACTATCCACAAGGCCACGCAAACCCCCTACTGAATAAATGAAATCGTTCCCCAGCTGACACATGACCTTGAGTATAGATCAATGCACACGTGTATCAAGTTTGTATTTATTGTTCAAATATAGCACTGTCTAGATGAAAGTATTAACATACTCCTTTTCTCCTTTATAAGTCGAGCTCCCAGTATGTGAGTGAATGTTTGTAGATTTAGATGACTTCCTGTCAAATTTGGTCGATTTATTCGATTAGAAAGGTACAAAACGCATGTGTCAGCTTTGTCACTCAGGGAGCATTGACTAATTCACATATTTATCATGTATGTATTTACAATTAAAGGGTAGCACTGAATAGATGAATGTGTAAATGTATTAAGCTGGAAGATTGATGCAAAAATATTCAAGATTATTTTACTTATAATTTTTATATTTTGTAAATGCAGCTTCAATGGGATTACACAAAAGGGGACATTTACAGATTTTTTTATTGTCGTAATATTGATAATGTGAACATGGCAATGAACAAACAGGACTTCAAATCATATGGTGACAATTAAGATAACATATGGATTACATACAAGTAAAAACAGTAGTATCATGATAAATGATTCCCACGTATTGAGGGCCTGCTGCGCAAGACATTCCCAAATTGACTTTGATGTACATATGGGTGAAACAAGTCTTACACCGATCCCTCCATATGCCCATTCTGGGTAGTGTGCATTTCACTGTCGAGTACAAAACACGGTGTGGCGTTTTTTTAATTTAGATTTGACAAGATGGCGGACGAGCACGTTTGTGAAAGATAGGTGTCGTTAAATGTAGCTATATTTCATTTGATTTGTACTTGATTACCATTCAAGCCGAGCCAGTGTGTGCAAGGACGTTTAAATTCAACACGCCAGCTCTTCAATAATCGTTTTCTCTGATTTTAAGCATACAGATTGTTTTGTTTGTGAAACATGGAAGCGAGGGACGGTCGCTATTTTTGCTTGTTCTAATGAATTGAAACATTTGGTTACATGTTAGATGTAAAAATAAAACTTTTAATCTCCGCAATACAATGTAATATTCTATTGCTCTGAAAAACATGCCACTGAAGTTTATTATGCATTTAAAAATAACATCAAGTACACGGTGTAGAGCGCATGCATTTTGTAGACAACACGGTGTCGATTACATCATTTCTGCCTGTTTTAACACTGTGTAGCTTTCAAATTTAGACACGGCGGTGTAGTGTTAAACATATGTGCTTCATCTGGATGCTATTGTTTCTAAGTGAAAGTCTAAGTTTACACACAGATAACGTTACAAAAAATACTATTTCTATCAAACATAGCAAAACACAATTGTTACAGAAAATAAAGCCTCTTCTGAGCATTTTCATTATCTGGCATTAATTTACATTTTCCTTTAACTGATCTCTCAAGTGCCGATTGCGTGGTTGAGAAGTAAGACGTCGGACTCGTGACCGATGGGTTGCGATTTACTCTCTCTCTCTCTCTCTCTCTCTCTCTCTCTCTCTCTCTCTCAATTTGAAAAAAACATGAGGTTTATCTTTTGTAATATTTCAGTTAACAGACATCGCCCTGACGAAGTATGGATCACCACTATTATGTACAGTGATTTAACTACAAAAAGGTTTGGGGTTATTCCAAACGAGATATTGCAACCGGGACAGTATTTTAAGATTCGACTGGTCGATCAATATTGTAACAAAAAAGCTTGATTACAATGATCTTTCACAATTAGAAGAATCTATTCACAATCTGTCTATCGATAACATTAACCAAGAAGATGATGTTGTTCTTAAGGGGTTGTATGTGTCTCAACTTATTCGTTTTTCAAGGGCTTGTACTCGAGTTGAGGACTGTAATATTCGTAATCTTTGTATAACTAAAAAGGTACTCAATCAGGGTTACCGTTACCATAAACTTCGTAAAACCTTTGCAAAATTTTATTGTTGTAACCCTGATCTTCTTTCCAAATGTAAAAGTAATTTAAGGACTCTTCTGCGACAAGGACTATCACAACCAACCTGACTTCTATGGTGATGTGATTTATAAACTTCGTAAGATTCTTGGTCATGATCACTTTCATACTATCTTTGTTAAACTTGTTAAAAAGTTTATCAAACGAGGTTATGACCCTATCATTATCATTTTGCATCTTTAATTGTACGATAACCGGGCAGGCTGTGGACCCTATGATGACGCCTACCTAAAGCCCATTGGGACGGTGGCGTTTGATGTTTGTCTATGATCTTTCTTGTCGTGCCCTTAATGGTTTATTCTCTTGTTGCTCTGGCTTCTGCCAAGTCACTGAGTACCTTCATTATGGCTTTCTAGGCAATTGTTTTTTTGTATTATATTTACACGAGCATATTTGTGTTTTACTTATATTGCCTATTGATGCTGCCTTGATGGTTAGAGATAAGATCATGACGGGGATTTCTTTATTTACACTGTCCTGTTTTAATGGGATGACAGTATGGTAAGTGTGAGGTTTGATGCACCCTAGAACCGGTTTAAACCCCCAGTGGCCTTCTTTGCCACTGATCGTTCCAAGGCGGTAGCCCTATTGTCAACCTTTTGTGTTTGTGATGTCGTTTGCATTTAATATTACTTTTGACTTCTTGTTTGTCTGTTTGCATGTTTGTTTCTGTGTTTTGTGGTTGACTGTCCTCCTTGAATGCTACTTTCCCTGTCCGATCGTTTTATATTTCTTTCTTGTTAACAGCCCATTGTCTAAACGGGTCAAATGTTCCACCACGCCTCGACATAACTTCCTGGGAAGCCGGTTCCTAATCATGACAAAAACAACGAGGATGTCACAGATGCATTTGAAAATGACTTGGATATGCAAAAAATGGTTGAAATGTGACCAGGAATTATGGACGAAATGAAGAAAAATGGCGATTTAGAAACTTGGATTCAACTCAATAGAATGATTACCCAATGTACTTTTCCGCTCGACAACATAGCTTTCCTCCTGGATGTATGCAGATTCTGTTCAAGCGAAAATACGTCAGCTCTGAAATACAGCCCTGCAGTAAAAAACTAGAGGCCCAAGAGGGCCTGTGGACGCTCTACTGGCTCAAGATAAAGTTTATGTATAAGGGGCCATAAGTCTTTCAAAAATCATTCAACCAGAACATGGCAATGACAGGTGCAACTAGGCTTAGTACTGATCATCCTCACCAAGATTCGCTGAAATCTGGCAAAGAGTTCAGAAGAGACTAATCTGGACAAAGTTTGTGTATTAAAACATTTAAAGGGTCACAACTCTGCCAAAAATCATTCAACCGAAATATGGCGATGATATGCACAACTAGGCTTGATACTGATCATCCTTGTCAAGTTTCGTCTGTATCCAGCCAGGGGTTCAGGAGAACTAGCCCAGAAAAAAATTGTGGTATCAAAATCCTTTAACGGGCCATAACTCTGCCAAATATCTGTAAACTGGAACGTGACGATGACATTCACAACTAGGCTTGGTGCTGATCATCCCTGCAAAGTTTCATTGAAATCTGGGGAGGGGTTCAGGAGAAGTAGATCAGAACAAAGTTTGTGTATTAAAACCTTTAAAGGGCTATAACTCCGCCAAAATCATTCATATGGAACACGGTGACTATGTACAACTAGGCTTGGTACTGATCATCCCTGCAAAGTTTCAATGAAATCCAGCCAAATGAAGGCTCTTTCGTCTTAATGAGACCAAGATATAGCATATTTCAGAAAATCAAGGGCCATGACTCCGATGTAAATGGTCCAATCTGGATGTTTTTCGAACTTGTCCAAGCTTTCATTGATATTAACATCTGGTAAAGCTTCTTTAAGATCGGATGAAAGATGAAGGCCTTATCGTCTTAATGAGGCAAAATATAGGATTTCTAACTAAATCAAGGGCCATAACTCCACTGTTACTGGTCAGATCTGGCTGGCTTTCGAACTTTACCGAGCTATCATTGATATTAACAATCTAGTGAAGTTTCATAATGATCACATGAAAAATGAAGGCCCTGTTGTCTTAACGAGGCAAAATATAGCATTTTTAACTAAATCAAGGGCCATAACTCATCTGTTCTGGTCCGATCTGGCTGGTTTTCGAAAATGCCTCAGCTGTCATTGATATAAACAATCAGGTAAAGTTTTGTAAAGATCAGATGAAAGATGAAGGCCCTATCGAATTAACGAGGCAAAATATAGCACTTTTAACTAAATCAAGGGCCATAACTCATCTGTTACTGGTCCAATCTGGCTGTTTTTCGAAATTGTCTGAGCTGTCATTGATATAAACAATCAGGTAAAGTTTTGTAAAGATCAGATGAAAGATGAAGGCCCTATCGAATTAACGAGGCAAAATATAGCATTTTTAACTAAATTAAGGGCCACAACTCCGCTGTTACTGGTCCGATCTGGCTGATCTTCAAAATGTCCGAGCTTTCATTTATATAAACAATCTGGTAAAGTTTGGTAAAGATTGAATAAAGATAAAGGCCCTATCGTCTTAACGAGGCAACATATAGCATTTTTAACTAAATCAAGGGCCATAACTCCGCTGTTAATGGTCCGATCTAGCTGGTTTTTAAACTTGTCCGAGCTTTCATTGATATTAACAATCTCTGCAAGTTTGGTAAAGTTCAAATAATAAATGAAGGTGCTAGAGTGTTCACAAGACTTAATATGACATTTTTCAGCAAAACAAGGGCCATAACTCCGGTGAAATTAAATCGACCTTGCCGATTTCGAACTTGTCCAAGCTTTCATTGATATAAAGACACTGGCAAAGTTAAGTAAAGGTCCGATTAATATTGAAGGCCCTAGAGTGTTCACAAGGCAAAAAATAGCATTTTTCAGAAAAAAGGGCAATAACTCCGGTGTTACTGACCCAATTTAGCTGATTTTCGAACTTGTCTAAGCTATCATTGGTATTAACAATCTGTGCAAGTGTGGTAATGATCAAATAATAAATAAAGGTGTTAGAGCGTTCACAAGGCAGAAAATGGAATTTTTCAGAAAAAACAAGGGCCATAAATCTGCTGTTACTGAACCAATTTGGCTGGTTTTCGAACTTGTCCGAGCTGTCATTGATATTAACAATCTATGCAAGTTTGGTAAAGATCAAATAATAAATGAAGGTGCTAGAGTGTTCACAAGGCTTAATATGGCATTTTTCAGCAAAACAAGGGCCATAACTCCGGTGAAATTTATCCGATCCGGCTGGTTTTCGAACTTGTCCGAGCTTTCATTGATATAAAGCCACTGGCAAAGTTTCGTAAAGATCTGATTAATAATGAAGGCCCTAGAGTGTTCACAAGGCAAAAGTTAACAGACGGACGGACGACGGACGGACGGACGGACGACGGACGACGGACAACTCGCCATCCCATAAGCTCTGCTGGCCTTCGGCCAGTAGAGCTAAAAATCTGGAGAATAGGCTACCGCCTTTTTCATGGGAAGTTTTTAAAAAAGTTAACAACTGAAAAAATGACCCTTTCACTTGAATATTCATAACTTCCTCCTCGGCCTCACTTAAAATCAGCCCCAGAAATACAAGGTAATAATATTGCTACGAAGAGGTTTATGTTAAATATACTTGTTATTATATGTTTTGCTATGCTTGATAAAAATCATATATTTCCATAAAGCTATTTGTTGGTAAAATAAGACATTCACTTAAACGGACAATAACATTCGCAGGCAGCACATATATTACACTACACCGTGTCTAAATTTGAAAGCTACACAGTGTTAAAACAGGCAGAACATGATGAAGTCGACACCGTGTTGTCAAACAATGCATACGCTCTACACCGTGTCCGTGGTGTTATTTTCAAATGCATAATAAGCCTCAATGGCAAGTTTTTCAGAGCATTAGACTATTTCATTGAATTCCGGAGATAAAAATTAGCTTAATTTTATATATTACATGTAATAACATGTTTTCAATTCATAAGAAGAAGCACAAATAGCGACCGTCCCATGCTTCGATTTTTCAAAACAAAAAGTCGTCGGTTTTGTACACAGCTTATACGCTTAAAATGAGAGAAAACGATTACTGAAGAGCTGGCGTTTTGAATTCAATATCCTTGCACACAATGGTAATCAAGTACCAAATACATGAACTATAGCTACATTTAAACGACACCTTCCTTCACAAATGTGCTCGTCCGCCATCTTGTCAAATCTAAACTGTGTTCAAAAAAAATGCAATACCATGTTTCGTACTAGACAGTGCATTTGCTCATGCATGCTACACATGCACCCACCCACGCCACCCACGCATATGCATATACATATATTCACACACAAATACATATACACTTACATACATGTATGTGCATATACGCATACGCCTATATTACTATATGCTCAGTAAGCAACAGTGTATATAATAATTAAATTACTGTAGTAATATCTGCATCAAACAAGTTACAATATAGTTAGAAGGAAGCACTTTTCACTCCTATTCACGGTAGTAAACTGAGACAATATGTTTATAGTTTGTATTCTTAGGGTATTATACATATTACAATATATTCTAATACACCCGCACTATACATGCTATATAGCCAAGTTTAAAATGTCTCGTTATATTCAACGATATATCACTGTAATGTTTGCAACGTTAGGATGGTAAGCAAGGCAATGCGAAAGATTTCAGTTAAATTGTGTGCATTATTTTCGCATTTTATAGGTATTAGAATAGAAATAGAACATCGTTTACGGTGAATTATCGTGAAATATACCATGGTTTGTCGTTCAATTTTAAACAATAAATTCACTCGCCCTTTGGGCTCCTCGTGAAATTATTGTTTACAATTGAACGACGTCGGGCTCGTGACATAATTGTTTACAATAACTCCAAACCGTGATATATTACATGCTAATTCACCGTAAGCGATGTTCTATTTCTTAATTAAAACTTGTTGTTCATCTTCATTACTGTCATATATATCATGTATAGCAAATTAAATTGGCACATTGTCTCCGTGGCCGAATGGTTGACGACGTTGCGTTGTAAACCTTCGTCTCTCACCGCTGCGGGTTCGAATCCCACTGGGAGCTGGACTTGTAAGTGAGGAAGTGTCGATTCTTACGGATGGCGGGAGGGGTTGAGTACTCGTTTTACCCAGGAAAAGTAGGTGGTCTGCCTCCACCACAAAAAATCGATCGTCATATATAACCTTACATGTGTTGAAAATGACGTAAAACACCATACAAACATTAGCTTTGAATACACACTATGATATATATACAGTACAACACTATTTTTGATAAATAAAGTAATATATAGAGTATGGTCTCATTGAGTTGTTTAATTTAAACATCGAGGTGTTTAAATTAAACCAACAAGATAAAACCATACTCTATTTGTTTTGTAGCATGTCCATTTCAGCTGCCTGCCATACTCTAACTTCCAATAACCGGTAGTTGTAGTACTCGTACACCATTTGTTCTGACAGGTGTGTTATTGATTTACACCTGTGTTATTACAAAGAGAATTTTCAGTGACCATGCTACAATGACAACTAATGTTTCGGTATGGTTTATTTGCTGTACCTACCATAGACACCATAAAACCACAAGAGCTAGTATTCCTCACGGCTAATAGTTCACGTACAGCGATTGTTTAATTGTATATTAAGTAAAGCGTAACACACATAACATCCGAAAGATTTTTATATTAAATAAAGCGTAACACATATAACATCTGAAAGATGTTTGTGTTGCTTTATAACATTTGAACATTACATAAAAAAATGACAATAAGTGTTAATTACCTTTTGTAGATTAGACACATCTACGTTACGCACTGCTTCGTTTGTATTCCATGAAAAATGAAGGGCACATGAAAAATGAAGGGCATTTTACATGGCCGTAGTAAACATATACGAAATATGCATACACTATCCACAGTATATGTATAACTAATGTTTTCCCTCCACACACATATTAAATTCTACTTAACATTTCCTATATGCTATATGCGTATAAATGGTAAACAGTGATTGTAAATAAAATCGATAAACTGGAAGCTTTCATAGTATGTCGTTTGTGTAAATGAAGCACTGCAGCAGTTGTGTATCTTAATTAAAGGGACTGTGTGCGATCTGGAAGAATCTATGAATTATAGATATCATTTATAATAATATATTATCAAAATGTGCTTTGAGATTAGTGAGGGTCGTTAAGATCATTACACTTATTGGATGGTTTAATTAGTGTTGATGAATCATTAAAACTCGACGACAGTACTGTATGTATCGAGACGTAGTATCGTGATCAAAGTATACTCTATTTATCAATTTAAATAATTATGTACTATTTTAAATTCTTAAATAAATCATGGGGAATAATTGCTTATTACACCAATTTATAAAAAAAATGCTAAATTTCTTTCCATAAGCGTTAATTGGGACGGTAACTCACTTTAAATCCCGCACTCTTGAACTCACTGGCTATGGTTTATTGTTTGATTATTGAGGATGTAACCCCACTCCCCACTGGAATCCAGAATACCAAATAAATTGAGACCGGATTCCGGAATACTGTCTAAATTACATCTGGAATCCGGAATATTCTTCGAGCTGAAACTGTGCGCCATTTAGGGTAAATATATAAGATTGGTACCAAAAAACATAAGTTAGATCATTGGTGATGGAGCTTTAAATAACGATCATTGGCGGTGATAGTAAATTTGTTAATATCTTATACAAACACTTAACTAATGGATACATCACGAATGCTTATATGAAGTCAGCTACCTCTTTTTCCGATGGTATTTCAGGTGTATTTTGTGTTGTTTTCTGAAAATAATTACGTGGTCCGAGTATTAACTTTCATACCTTATCCAATCCCTTCTACAAGAAGCGAAAACGGGGTTGGCTGTGGTATGAAATAAAACCTTAAGGTGGCTTAAAAAGTTTGCATATTGTAAAATTGAAACATAGGTAATTTTGAACAGGTTATCACATTTTTTTCAGTTGAAAATGTAATTAAATGTGTTTTATTGTCGAAATTCCTTCTAATATAAGATTTCCCATCGCTTAATGAAATTAAGGCGGGACCACGTAATGCGAATAGCCGAGCCGCGATATACTTGTTCTTCTTCTTATTCTGCCATATGTTTAAATATGTTATTGGCGCAATATATTCAACAGTTAGTAATGTGCAAACCTAATTTGCTTATAATTAAACAATTATTAATTGAACGAATGCAAACTAACGGGACGCCGAAGCATTTAAAAAATCAAGATTGTCACGTGTTCCTTCAAAAGAATGAGAAAGAAGAACGTCTGTCGGTTTCGCATTATAAAAATACTTGTTATGACATTGTCACATAAATTGTATCTACATTGTATTATAGAACAAACTTGATTCCTTTACTGAAATCAAAGAAATACAAATCGACATGCTTTTGAAAGTAATATATCTGTTCTTAGCGACTTGGTTCATTTAAGCACCAAGATATGTGTAGCCCATCAACGTTTTAGAATAACCAATGAGCTGAGACTATTTGTTTTGTAGTATGTTGTATTTAGTGACCATGTCAGAAGAACTACCGTTCTCCAACTTCCATTTATTGGAAGCATGGTATAGCTCTGTCCCCTAGTTATTTTGAATTAATAATTTAATGCTTTGCGTTCATCAAAGCAAATGTCAGCGACCCTGCTACAAGCACTGATTATTCTCGAATTTAGCAATCTCTACCCAGAGTACACTCGTTCTTCATTTGACTCTGTCAACGTCAAAGGAAGTAGGGCGAACGGTTAGGTCACGTGATTATTCAAAAAAGTTATGACGATGTTTATAATAAATCCTTTTGCGTGATCTGCAATGATAAAATATAGACCTATATTAAATATTTTCAATTTTTATTTCTATGGGTTAATTCTTTTTGCTAATTGTCTGCTATCGAGCTTCGGTTTGAAATGTTTGCATGAGGAGACCTAAGTACGTATTAGTTTTGTAGTAAAATAGTCCCGATTAAAACTAAACTGTTTTCGTGCATTATTTCAAATCTTGCAACATCTAATCTGCAAATATTTTGAAAATTATATTTACACAATAAATAAATAAGTTTCAGACAAACATTCCAATTTAACAGGTTTTATCAAAATCTTGTAATTTAGTAGTTAGCAGAGATATATGCTAGTGAAAGGAACGATAACTCTGCGTGGAGATTGCGAATTTACATGTGTGCATCTTAACGTACTTTTCCTATTTTCGTTTTATCTGCTGTTTTCTCAAAGCCCCGAATTGTGTGTGATTTGACAAATACTACGAGTATACTCAGTTGCAAAAGAAAGTGGACACTGAGTTTTGCTTAAATTTAACTGTATAACGTTTTTTAGAATTAAATTGACAAATTCCAAAATGAATATGCTATGTTAGGTACCAAAGTTTTTATCACTGCATTGCCAATATCATGTTGTCATTTGTTTTTCAATAAGTCGAATTAAGGGACTGTAATGGCTGGATTTTATTGCAAATTATAATTCGCTTATACATAAAACTTTTCACATCGGTTAGCAAAGCGTTAAAATGTATGTTACAACGCTAAAGACAAAATTCAGTTAGCCTAAAGGTAATAACCGCCTCTAAAGTTAACAATTCCAACGCTAAAGTTAACAATCACCTATTCCGCTAAAGTTAACAACGTTAACGCTAAAGGTAACAACTTTTATGTTAACGCTAAATGTAACAACTGTCTACACACAAGGTAACACCGTTTTTTGTTTTTTTTAAATATCTACAGTTTAAATGAAAATTGAGTCAACAGGTTCTTACTAGTTACTGGGGCACCTGATTCAAAGAATTTAGCTGTACTCGTACTCCCTGATCAATGTAAATTGTAATGGAGTGACGTCAGGAAAGATCGCATATTGATTGTAATTGATTTGTCTGCTTTATTATATAAACTAAAACAGATAACGTTACTGTACGGTAGCAATGATCATTCGTAAAAATAATACGTCTCAAATAATGTAAACGGTTTTGTAGTGTATTTTTGCCATATTTGCTGGGTTAGATCAAGCCCTAATTGCCCTAATTGAGCACACACTAAGGAGTGTGTGCTCATACCAAGGGAAGTACCGTCTCCGTTACATTTATATCGAACCCATTGACCCATTCGTGAAACACATCCATATATTCCGGAGCTATTAAATCAATGCCAGGTTTAACAGTTTTGGCGTAAGTTCATCCCCTGAGCATGGATTAATGCAGTTCTAGGTATTCCATGTAAAAGAAATTAGTGGCCGTTCAAATAATGTAGAATAAATTAATTGTAGACTAGTGTAATATCTGCGACAGAGATTCTTTTTTTATATTTCAATTCAATTTCTTGATTTTACCATACGGAGGGATAGTTATGTTTTCTACATCATTAAAAGACACCGTACGTAGCCTATCCATCAAGGTGATGTTTGAAGATTGCAAAAACACCCCGATCAGGTTATATATATCCCAAACGTGTTTTTATCAAATCCATGTTAAAAATAAATGGGTTTGACAATATTCCTAATTGTTGGGATCAATGCATAATTAATGAATTAAAATATTAACTAACTAATAAAAACTAACGAAGGATAATTCTAAATCTCAAACGTTCGCACCTCCCCTCCCGCGACCCCCACGCCCCCACACCCACCCACAAACACCGTTCCTTTTATCTAAATAGTTAAAGGCAGCTACCAAATTAACAAGATTCAAGATTCAAGATTCTTTATTAAGTAACGTAAACATTACAATGTTTCTTGTTACGTGATACAATGAATAATATTATATACAACAGTCAGTCATGATAAGTATGTGCATAGGCATGAAGGCAATGAGAAAAACATGATTTATACGGAAAAGATATACAAACAGATATTGAACGTGAGGTTGTACTAAGTACATTGAAAAAAATAATAGAACAATGCAATGTGTATGTATGTACATATATACATATTGAAATATCATGAAGAACGTTAAAGCATATAGGTGTGCAAAAGATGGTGTAGTATTTACTTTAAGTGAGATTTACAGTACATTTTCATGACGATTAACTATGTTTTGTCGAATAATTGTCGCTTGATATACAAATTTACAAAGTTTGAGATAACCGAAAAACTAATAGACTGCATTAGCTCAATAAATTTATAAACGCTTGGTCTAACAAAGTAACGTGATTTAATATATTGTTTTCGAATGTCAGTGTATGCTAGACATATACAAATAAAGTGGTATTCGTCTTCTAGATCACCAGAATTGCAAATTAAACAGTAGCGTTGATCATGGTCGATTCTGTTAACACCATAACGACCTGTTTCAATCCGCAGTTGATGCGAAGACAGTCTTACCTTAGTAAGTGCAATACGAAATTTCTGTGGTATTTTATCGAGATAATACTCATAATTGAAAGTGGTCTTAAATAGTCTGTATGTACACAAAGATCGACTGTTATTAACAGTAGTATACCATGATTGAACAAATTGATCGATTATTCTTTGCTTGAACAAAAGATGAAAAGTAAGTAAATTACCACCAATTAACACTTGCGAACTAAATATGAAATGGAGCGTTGTAGTCTAGTGGTAGAGCATTGGACCCATGGTCGAAAAGTACAAGTAATTTTTAGCGATTTTTTTACAAGCTTTGTTACCATGGCAACCATACTTCTTATGCAAATCTACACAAAAGGGGAGGTGCACAACTGCACCATGACACATACATTCCTGCCAAGTTTCGAGTTTGTAGTGCCAGCTGTTCTTGAGTTATCGCGAAGACAAGCATTCATTTGTTATTGTATACATGTCTTGTTACCATGGCAACCACATTTCTTAGGCGAATCTACCCAAAAGGGGAGGTGCAAAACTATACCATAACACAAACCTTCCTGCCAAGTTTCGAGTTTGTAGTGCCAGCTGTAGGACCGACCGACCGACAGACAGACCGACCGACAATAGTTCAGTGTTTGATAAACACTTCTAGATTGCCGTGTGTCCCTTTAAAGGCTTTATGAGTCTGAAAGAAAGTGGCATTTGACTTATCTGCTCAGAAATTAAGTGGTATGGTACCCTAAAATGATTTATGTTCTGAGTGACCAGTTCCTGATCTTTTGTTTCTGTGAATATTAAATGTTAAAATATAAAGACGATACAATGTCAAACGTAAGAAAACCTGCACCTGACCAGAGAATTAATAATATTTTTCAGGCCCTCTAGCCAGGCATGCAATTTAACCGAGGCAAATCCCTTCCTTTTGGGATCTTTGGACATGTCCCCACACCGGAAAATTGTTGATTTCTATATGCCATTACCTGTGTTTTAGAGCATTCCCGGGTCAGATTTTCAGTTTAAAGTTAGACAATTGTATTGAAGACTATTGTAGTGGTTTTATTAGATATTCCATTAAAACGCCTCTAGTAGAGCACTTGAAAATTTGGAACCTTACCGAAATTCTACCGAGGCAACTGCCTCGGTTTGCCTCAGTCTTGATGCGGGCCTGTTTCTTCGTAATTATCTGATCTGACGTGAAATGTGATGCACTATTTCAATGTAAACGTCTTGAAACGTCTTGTAAAAGTCCTTGACTATTTCAAACACAAAATTAAGAAATTGAACGTTATTTTTGAACATTTTTATTTAAAGTGTCCTTGTTGCGTATACTTCACATTAAATACGTGCTAGGTTTCTCATATGATCTCGTCTGCAAATTGACGTTGTCCAACAGATGACAGTACAGTAACAGGCACTCCCGTGGTACAGGATAATATCGGACAGCTCTCATATTTAGCGATAGTCACATATGTGCATTTGTAACTGCAACACAGGACAGGAAACGATGAATTTGTAAAAACTGTGCTTTCGGTTTTGTTTCCCGTTATTTATTGTGGGGAAAAGAAAGGATTCTTTGCAAGAATTGGCAGCTGACGGTAATATCTGTGTAATATAATGATATAGACTGTATAGATAAATGTACCCCTTCCTCAGTGAAAGGTTTAGAGCATAAATTCGGGCCTCGGGGCTGGATGTGGGTGTGTTTGTGTGTGTGTGTGTGTGTGTGTGGTGGGGGGCTGGTGATATGAGAGCAATAATTCTTCAAGGAATATACTTACATGCATACACGCATTGCTTGAACAACTGCAATTTATATAAGATATACAAGAAATATATCATACCCTGTCTGCGTGTCAGTGCGTGTGTTGTCTGGACTCTTAACTTGGGTAATTGTTATCCAATCTTCTCAAATTGTATATGGCACAATATCTCAGCCAAGTTTGATAATCGTCGCCATCGCTGCAGTTATTTCAAATTCATGAAATAAGTGTTTCCCGGACTTTAACTTCGGACATTTTTATCCTCTTCTCCAAACTTGGTCAAATTATATATCAAATGGGCACAATGTCTTGGACAAGTAATCTGCCACATCGCCCCAGTAATTCAGACTTAGTGCCCATGCAATAATAAAAAATCACAAAATGAATGTTGTCCAGACTCCTAAATTGGATAATTGTTATCCAGTCTTTTCCAAATTTAGTTTAACTGTATATGGGCATAACATCTCGACCAAGTTTTATATAGTCGACCCATCGCCTCAATAATCCCAGAGTTATGCCCCTTGGAATAGTAACAAATCATCAAATATAGTCTAAAAGACAATTTCCTTATTCATATGTGAAGCATTAATGGGAGCATCCGTGTCCTATGGACACATTTCTTCTTTCGTTTGGTGAAAGTGGTGGCGAAATGGAAAAAATACCGGAGAGACCTCTGCATCAGTAAAGTTTAATTGAATAAAGAATATGTTTTGTTCTATTCTATCACCCATGCAGTTTGATATTTTAGGCTCACCGGAGAGTGTCAATTTGGTCCCATTAAACTGAAACTCAAAATTGGAACTGAGACTTTGGGCACGAAAAAGTAAGTATCACCTACCTTCCTGCCTCTAACAGACCTATATACATCTATTTGTGTAAAATGTGTGGTATTGTATTGTGATTCACACAATCTATATTTTTAGCTCGACTATTCGAAGAATAGTGAGAGCTATCCTACTATCCACGGCGTCGGCATCCCCAGCTTCACCTTAAAGTTTTTGTGCAATATATTTATAACTTCAATACTACTGAAGCTATTGTATTAAAACTTTAAACTAATGTGTCAAATTCTGCACCTTATCCAACTATCCCCATAAATCTTCCTTTCATTTTGACAAAGTTATGGCCCTTTGATTGTTTTGTCTTTACCTTAAAGTTTTTGTGCAATATATTTATAACTTCAAAACTACTCAAGTTATTGCATTAGAATTTTAAACTAATGTTTCACATCAAATTCTGTACATTATCCGACAATCCCCATAACTATTCCATTCATTTTGACAAATTATGGTCCCTAAATTTTTACATAAATGTATATAGAAAAACACTTCAAAATCTTCTTCTCCAAAACAAAAAGGGCTGCAGCTTAGATATTATGTATGTAGCATCGTCTAGTAGTCCTCTACCAAGTTTGCTCAAATGCTGACCGTGGGTTTAGAATGGACCCACCCCGGGGGTCACAAGAGGTGAAATATGAGGGTATGGGTGGGCCCCCTGAGTCATAAATTAGTAACCGTTGAGATCCCCACCCTGTAACCATATATACACTTACTGGACATGAAGACAGATACAAACATCCAACAGCATATACACCGGGTTGCTTCCCCACCCCTGGGGACATAGGCCCTCGGTCATAACTTGGACTCCATTGAGATCCCCACCCTATATCCATATATACACTTACTGGGCATGAACAGACGAATACAACCACTGAACCAGCATTGACCCCGATCTCCTTCCCCAACCCTGGGGACATATCCTCTGGGTCATACTTTGGAAACCATTAAGATCCCTACCCTATAACCATATATACTTTTACTGGGCATGAACAGACGGATACAACCATCCAACCAGCATATACGGTGGACTCTTTCCCCACCCCTGGTGACATAGCCCCCGGGTCATAACTTGTAAACCGTTGAGATCCCTACCCTGTAACCATATACACTTACTGGACATTCACAGACGGATACAACCATCCAACCAGCGTAGACCCTAGGCTTCTTTCCCACCTTTGTGGACCTAGCTCCTGAGTCAAACTTTACAAATAAGTTGATATTTTTATCTCGACTGTTCGAAGATCAAAGTTCATGGTCACAAATTGCATTTATGTGTTGATAGGCTCTTAGCATCTGGTAAATGTTTACGTCCGCATTTCTTAACATGTAAATAACTTCAACGTTTTTTATCCAATCATCATCAAACTTACATACTTTATTATAAATGGGACGATGATCGTATCTATTGAGTTCAAGATCATTGGATGAAAGGTCAAGTTCCCAAAGGGGTCAAAGGTCAAATGCATTTACATAATACTTTTAACATATTTTCTTCAAATTTTCAACTTATACAATTTGCATTATGTATCCTTTGAAAGGGTTATTATGAAATTGCCTCCGTGTCATCACAGAAAAATTGTGGCCCTTGAATTAATGAAAATTCTAATGTTTTCCTTCTTGACACACATTCAGCTCGCCCCTTTGTTTTCACTTTTTTTCTGATGTTATGCCGGGTGTATCATTTCTTGTTCTCTGAAAATTCGAAATAGTCGAGCTACGCTGTCCTCTGACAGCTCTTATTACATTACCCATAAGGAGATTTTTTAAAAGGTTCCGTAATTAATAATTAAATATGATTTTATGATACTGACAAGTTGAATCTTCCATCTTGAAAAGTTCCTGATATGATTCTAGTTACAGGCAAAGCAAGACAAAGTCTCATTGCCTGATTGTTCAATCATCAACAATATTATAGTCATCTTGCAGTGATGGATGTCTTGTAGTGTAGGGGAGAAGTAAGCTAGTGGTTAGCATGCTTTCCAAAAGTGAACAAAACGACTGTAATGCTGAATGTGATCTTTATTACCTGGAGCAAGAAGCGTCAATTCCACTTCTCACATCTGTCTGTTGGATGGGTACACACCTTAACCAGAAGGTCCCATGTGCAGAAGTATGTTCTCCGAGCATGTAAAAGAACCAGAGGAATCTTGTTCCATAGCACAAACAATATGGTGTTTGTTTGGTGTTTAACATATTTTTTCAGCACATTTTAGACTATGTGTGATGGTCGATTTTGTGTGGTGGAGGCAGAACACCCACTTATTCCTGGGTTGAACCAGTACTGTATATCTCCCGCCATCCATAAGATGCGACACTTAAACGTTGAGCTCTCAGTGGGATTCGAACCTGCAGCGGTGATAGGTGAGAAGGTTTACAACGCAACAGTGTTAACCCCTCAACCACGGAAGTAATATCGTAAAACTGGTGATCTAAGATTCCTCTGTTGTCTCTTCATCTTTGTAGAGCTGCTCATAACCTTTACCCTGCTATGAATGTATAATGGACTGTCCTTACTTTGAATTTGGACCATTCCATTTATGATACAAAGGGGTGTTTTGGGTAAATGACTGATCAGAGAGTTACTCGCAGGCTGATCTGTGTATAACTTGCAGGCTGATCTGGGTTTACACTGGATGCAAAGGCTATTGTAGTCGCTCTTAGCAACTCTTTGCATTTGAATGGGCCTCTAGATATCTTAGCTAAATTTCATGAAATTCAACCAGAGACAGTTTTGGGCTTCAGTGGGGAAGCACCCTTAAACCCTTTACCAAGGTGCAATCACCCTTTGAAACCCCATCTCACTATTGACTTCCATTGGGACTTGACAGCTCTGTGTATATAATGGCACTTTACTTTTAAGAGACTTGTAAGAAGGCTATGACCCGTCCATCAAGACCAAGAAGCCGGGAGATGAAACCTCCGATGAGGAGAAAATTATCTTTAAACTGTTTCTTCTTTCTCATCAAATAGTGTTCCACTAGGACATACTCTTAGTCTTACACTGACCAATATTACCAATATTAATAATTCATCCTCTTACCTTTTTACAGAGAGCCTTGAAACATGGCACTCCGGAACAAGAATTATTACAACTTCCAACTGGTAAGACTTTAAATATAATTAATATCAAACAAATTTAATTTAAATAGAATAGTTGTTAAACAGCTCATCAACACAGTATAGGTTATTTTGAGTAATCCCATTTGTGTATTTGCAGGTTAAGACAAGTAGAGTTGAAAGAGGAGCAGTTGAAAAGACGAGAACAGCGAGCAAATAAGCGTAAACAGATAGCTCACGAAAAACGCGAGAAAGATAAGGTATGCCATTGTCTAGTTGTTTTGAGGGGCACTGGGAAGCATTTGGATTGTCTAGTTGATTTGACATGCACTGGGAAGCATTTGGATTGTCTAGTTGATTTGACAAGCACTGGGATGCATTTGGATTGTCTAGTTGATTTGACAGGCATTGGGAAGCATTTGGATTGTCTAGTTGATTTGACAGGCAATGGGAAGCATTTGGATTGTCTAGTTGATTTGACAGGCACTGGGAAGCATTTGGATTGTCTAGTTGGTTTGACGGGCACTGGTAAGCATTTGGATTGTCTAGTTGATTTGACAGGTACTTTGTAACAATTTGATTGTCTAGTTGATTAGACAGGAACTGGGAAGCATTTGGATTGTCTAGTTGATTTGACAGGCACTGGGAAGCATTTGGATTGTCTCGTTGATTTGACAGGCACTGGGAAGCATTTGGATTGTCTCGTTGATTTGACAGGCATCACTGGGAAGCATTTCAATTGTCTGGTTGATTTGACAGACACTGGGGAACATTTGGTTTGTCTAGTTGATTTGATAGACACTGGGACGCATTTGGATTTACTAGTTCATTTGACAGGCATTGGGAAGCATTTGGATTGTCTAGTTGATTTGACAGGCACTGGGAAATTTGGATTGTCTAGTTGGTTTGACAGGCACTGGGAAGTATTGGATTGTCTCGTTGATTTGACAGGCACTGGGAAGCATTTGAATCGTCTAGTTGATTTGACAGACACTGGGAAACATTTGGATTGTCTAGTTGATTTGATAGACACTGGGACGCATTTGGATTTGCTAGTTTATTTAACAGGCATTGGGAAGCATTTGGATTGTCTAGTTGATTTGACAGGCACTGGGAAACATTTGGATGTTCTAGTTGATTCGACAGGCACTGGGAATCATTTGGATTGTCTAATTGATTTGGCAGGCACTGGGAAGCATTTGGATTGTGTAGCTTAATTGACAGGAACTGGGAAGCATTTAGATTGTCTAGTTGAATTGACAGGCACCGAGGAAGCATTTGTATTTTCTAGTTGATTTGACAGGACTGGGAAGCATTTGGATTTTTTAGCTGATTTGACAGGCACTGGGAAGCATTTGGAATGTCTAGTTGATTTGACAGGCACTGGGAAGCATTTTAATTGTCTAGTTGATTTGACAGGCAATGGGAAGCATTTGGATTTTCTAGTTGATTTGACAGGACTGGAAAGCATTTGAATTGTCTAGTCGATTTGACAGACACTGGAAAGCATTTGGATTGTCTAGTTGATTTGACAGGCATTGGAAAGCATTTGGATTGTCTAGTTGATTTGGCAGGCACTGGGAAGCATTTGGATTGTCTAGTTGATTTGACAGGCAATGGGAAGCATTTGGATTTTCAAGTTAATTTGACAGGCACTGGGAAGCATTTGAATTGTCTAGTCGATTTGATAGACACTTGGAAGCATTTGGATTGTCTAGTTGTTTTGACAGGCATTGGGAAGCATTTGGATTGTCTAGTTGATTTGACAGGCACTGGAAAGCATTTGGATTGTCTAGTTGATTTGACAGGCATTGGAAAGCATTTGGATTGTCTAGTTGATTTGACAGGCACTGGGAAGCATTTTGGTAATCGTAATATATTGTGGCATATATCTAGGCATATATCTAGGCTCAACGGGTTCTCTTCATTTCAGGACTTTAGGAAGTATTGAAATCCTCCCGATATATAACAATATTCCTTCACTAAACAATATTTAATAGAAGGGTCATAAAATGACGCAAGCCCAAAATTACAGACTTATAAGATGCTCTGCCACTGTGCCATCGCCCAGGTAAAAACGTGTTTGTATGAAGGAAACGTTTGACATGTTTCCACCAGTGAGCATCTCCAACAGACCCTCGGTGCTTTTGTTATAATAATCAGATGATCACAATCTTTTTCTTCATTTTTCCAGAGACAGACCCTTGACAGACTTCTGAAAAAACAGGAGAGTAAACTGAAAGGAGCAATGAAGGTAGTATGAATGATTTGTGATAACTCTTTATATAATTTCAGTCTGGGTCAAGAAAAATCTTGTCCTCTGAGGTGGGGGTCAAACGTTTGTTTAAAGAGGTTTCAGATGTTTAACATAGATATGTATAGGGAAAAGGCGTTAGCAGCACCTTTTCTGAAACTGTTAGACCAATTTTGGTGAAATTTTATCATCTGTAATAAAAAATTTAACCGAAGAAAAATTAAATCATTCAAACTTTCAGAATGGCAGCAGTAACTAAAAATAGCCAAAACCTTAATAAACAAAAATCTTCTCAAGAATGGCACCATATATTTTGATAACTGTGTTTTAGAATTGATTACCTGATATTAAACTATAAAGTTTCTGTTTGTTTGTCTCCCTTTTCAAAAATAACCCCACCCCAGGGGTTCAAAGTTTGTATGTACAGATTTCACATGTTTTACATAGACTTATAAGTGAAAAGCTTATTGTTTTTTAACTTACAACTTTTGTCCATTATGATATTAAAGTACCCTGGGGTCAAATTTGTCCCTAACCAAGGGGTCACATGTTTTACACACTAATTTAGAGACAAAAATGTAATCTCTTTTTCTGAAACCACAAAAGGTCATATATTGCATGTAGCATTAGCTTATCGTCCTCTACCAGTATAAATAGATTTCGACAGTTTTCATTCATTAATGATTTCCAATCCCTAGGCTATCAAATTTGTTCAAATGAAATTCCCAGGGTCCTAAGTTTGTATATAGAGATTTTGCATGTTTTACATAGACATATAAGGAAAAACTTAAAAAATAATATTTTCTAAAACCACAAGGAGTAGAGCTCTCATATGTTGCATGTTGTATAAGCTCATGGTTCTCTACCAAGTATGTTCAAATGGTGAACCTGGGATCAAATTTGGTCCCGCCCCAAGGTATCATGTTTTATCTGACTTATATAGTGAAAACATAAAATCTTCTGAAACCACAAAAAGGCATAGACTAGAGCTTTCATATATTGTATGCAGCATAAGCTTATGGTCCTCTTCCAAGTTTGTTCAAATAGTGACCCAAGGGTTAAATCTGGCGCTGCCCCAGGGGTCACATGTTTAACATAGACTCATACATTTTTACATAGAATTATATAGGAAAATCCTTTCAAAATCTTCTCTGAAACTACAGGAGATAGAGTTCTAATATTATGCATGTACCATAAGCTTAAGGTCCTCTACCAAGTTTGTTCAAATGGTGATCATGGCGTTAAATTTTAACATGACCTGGGGAACCAGTTTAAAATAGAGTTATATTAGAATATCATTACAACATATTATGAAATTACCAGACCTACGTTTATCTGAACCGACTTTTGTTAATGTTGCAAGTATATACAATGGCCAAAGGTCATCAGGTGAGCAATTCAGGGCCATTTGACCCGCTTGTTTCAAATGTTAACCTTGTGGTAGAATTTTCGAGGCTTCATAGATTTACATAAACTTGTTACGAACTGTTTTTATCTCTGCTGAATTTTCTGTTCACAGTGTCGATATTTGAGAAAATGTGATGTTCCAAAAGTTACGTACATCAATAACGTCTCAGGTATCTCCATATCCGTCCCGGCTGGTACACAGTTCCCCTTCCTGCCCAGAAAGCAGAACCTGCGACGCCCTCGCGGCCAAAGTGTACAATATCGGGATGCAAGAATGAGAAGAAATATGCATGGTCAAAAACTGGAAACCCGCTGTGTAGCTTTGCATTTTATAAGAAAAATATGGCTGTGCATGGACTAAATCAACCGGGCCTAGTGACTACAAGATGAATTTTATGTGTAAATTAGCAAATTTGTTCATGTTATGTAGAACAGAGGGCCTATGGGAATGGAGTTTCTGTTCATATTGTGTAGGACGGAGTGCCTGGGGTAGAGTTTGTGTTCATATTGTATAGGTCGAAGGGCCTGGGTGGAGTTTAGTAAAACGTTATCAGTTAAAAAGTAGCGGGAGGGATTTTGGTGTTACAGTGGACAAATATGGACCTTGGTGGTTTTACAGCAGACAGATTGTGTGAAAACAGAGTAATAATGAATGAATAGGAATGTTGATTCCGGTTGATATAATTTGATTTTCTAATTATCAGGTTTACAAATCTTTAGGATGTTTACTACGAGGTCACAGTTATTGGTCTGTTTTTGAGGTGTACAGTGTTCTCCCTAAAATGCTTTACACATCGTTTATATCAATAGAAGTTTGTAATTATAAGCCAATTCATTATTCACTGGAACCAGTTCAGACACAACACGAGGAAGGTTGTCAAGTTATTTATTTATTTCAACCAATCAAACCAGTAAGATAGCCGATAAACAGTAGCATGTGCAACTGTATAAAAACGCACATGCAATTGTATTATAACCTATTGGCCTTTGGATGGAGTTTGTATTCATACTGGGTAGAACAGAGGTCCCGTGGGTGGAGTTTGTGTTCATATTGTGTAGAACAGAGGGCATGTGTTCATATTGTGAAGTTGGTAAAATGTTATCAGTTGAAAAGTAGAGGGAGGTTTTTGATGTAACAGTGTACAAAGATGGTGGTTTTACAGCAGATTGTGTGAAAAATTAGTAATAACTAGAGATTGTTTTTAGTAAAAACAGATGTCTCACCCACTGGGGAAAGGGCCATAAATACGACAAAAATCATTCAACTGAAACACAATGATGATATGCGCAATTAGGCTTGCCAATGATCATCTCTAGCAAGTTCTGTTGAAGTCCGGCCAGGGGATCAGGAGAACTAGTCCGGACACAAATGTTTATTAAAATTATTAAAGGGCCATAACTCATTCAACTGGAAATTAAAAATCATTCAACCGGAACATGACGACGATATGCGCAACTAGGCTTGGTACCGATCACCCCTGCCAAATTTCGCTGAATATTCCGGACAAAGTTTGTATATTAAAACTTTTAAAGCGCCACAACTCAGCCAAAGTTCATTCAATCGGAATACTGCGACGATATGTACAACTAGGTTTGGTAATGATCATCACTGTTAAGTTTCGTTGAAATCCAGCTATGGGTTCAGGAGAACTAGTCCGGACAAAGTGCGTGTATCAAAATATTTAAAGGGCCATAACTCTGCCAAAATCATTCAACCAGAACACGGCGACAATATGCGCAATTAGGCTTGGTACTGATCATCCTTGCCAAGTTTCACTGAAATCCGGCCAAAGGTTCCGGAGAACTAGTCCGGACAAAGTTTGTGTATTAAAACGTTTAAAGGGCCATAACTCTGCCAAACATCATTCAAACGGAACACGGCGACGATATGCAAAACTAGGCTTGGTATTGATCATCCCTGCAAAGTTTCTTTGAAATCCAGCTTAGGATTGAGGAGAACTAGTCCGAACAATCTTTGTGACATACAGACATCACAAAAACAATGTCTCTCCACTAGTCCGGACAAAATGTGTGACATACAGACAGCAATGAAAGTAATAGGAATGTTAATTCAGGTTGATATAATTTGATTTACACATTATCAGGATGTTTGCTATGAGGTCACAGTTATTGGTCTGTTTTTAGCTCTGCTGGCCCCTTGGCCAGCAGAGCTTATGGGATGGTGTGGTGTCCGTCGACCGGCGTCCGTCGTCCGTCCGTCGTCTGTCCGTTAACTTTTACCTCGTTAAGACGATAGGGCCTTCACGATTTTTAGCTCTACTGGCCAAAGGCCTTCATTTTTCATCCGATCTTTACCAAACTTTAATAGATTGTTAATATCAATGAAAGCTCGAACAAGTTCGAAAACCAGCCAGATCGGACCAGTAACAGCGGAGTTATGGCCCTTGATTTACTTAAAAATGCTATATTTTGTATCGTTAAGACGATAGGGCCTTCATTTTTCATCCGATCTTAACCAAACCATACCAGATTGTTAAAATTAATGAAGGCTCGGACAAGTTCGAAAACCAGTCAGATCGGACCACTAACAGCGGAGTTATGGCCCTTGATTTACTTAAAAATGCTATATTGCTATATTTTGCCTGATCTTACCAAATTTTACCAGATTTTATGTTTTTGTTTAATTTTTATTTATTATTTTTTTGTTTAATTGATTTATTTGCTTTTTTTGTTTTTTTGTTTAAATGTTGTTGTATTTTTTTTTGTTTTTTTGTTGTTGTTTAAAATTGTGTTTAAGTTTTTATTTATTTTTTTATTTGAATTTTAATTTTTTTTTCTTTAATTTTTTTTTTTTTTTAAATTTTTTGTTAGAATTTTTTTTGAATTTTTTTTTTTTACTTTTTCCATTTTTTCTTCTTTTTTTTTCTTTTTTTTTTTTTTAGCTCTATTGATCAAGTTCGAAAACCAGCCAGATTGGACCAGTAACAGAGGAGTTATGACTCTTGTTTAGTTAAAAATGCTATATTTTGCCTCGTTAATATGGTAGGGCCTTCATTTTTCATCTGATCTTTACCAAACTTTACCAGATTCTTTAGTTATTATGACCCTTGATTTAGTTAAAAATGGTGTATTTCCCCCAAATTTTTCAAAAAAAAAAGGTAAATTGCAATCACTCCCTTCATTGATGTTATAAGAGCCATGTTAGCCAGTAGAGCGTCCACATGCCCTCTTGGTCCTCTTGTTTAGGTGTACAGTGTTCTCCCTGAAATGGTTTACACATTCGTTTATAAATATACTGAAAGGAAAAAGAAACGCGACACGGGAATTTCCGCTATATATTGTATATACAATATGCTGCTGTTAATCGAATGTTAGATGGCTTAGGATGCAAAATTTTGCAAACTCTTTACGTTAAATACAGTACTGAACTGGCTCAATTTTTCAAAGACGAACTTCAACATTTATGAATTTCTTGTTACAACGTGTACTGTGATTAAAACGTCGACAACATCACACTTGTGTCCTTTCTCTAACTGCAACTTTTTTTTTAAAAAATAAAACAACTTTGGATTTCCTTGGAATATACACAGACATATTAATATTTGTTATTAGGTCTGTGGAATTTTTGTTTTATTTATAGGAGAAACGAACAAAAGATGTAACTTCCAATAAAATGAATAGTTTTATAATAAAAATTAAAACTATACAGACAGTCTTAATTTTCAATTTTCGTTACAGCTGATCCCCGTGGAGTTGCCGGTGTGGAATACAACCACTGCAAATCCCGCTAGAGGCAGAGGGACCTCGGCCTCCGCCCTAGTGTGTTAAAATACACGTTTAATGCTCTTTTGAAATTTTTCGTATTTGCGAGCATCAACAATACGAACAATGCAGTTACATAGAACGTCAGAAAAATAATAAAAAACTGCATAGGAGACAATTTATTAGGATACCCCCGCCCCACCCCTTACATGTTCTTTTTTTCATTTTTGTTTCATGCTCATTCAAGGTCTTCTTCATAACACCGCATATGCAAATGTGGAAACGTGGCTCCCTCGTAAATGGAGTGTCTACACTAGAATTTGCAGCAACTCTGCAGTTGTGCAGGTTAGAAGGTTCTAGGTCGATAACGCTAAATAAAGCGAATAATTTTTGTTAAAATAATACATATTCTAGATTATTTAACTGTTGTGATCGATTATATGGAAATCCTTCACTGGATGGTAGGCGTGTGTTGTTTTTTTCACTCACTCGCTTACGCTCGTTCGTAAAACCCGAATTCAATTAAATTTAATTATTTACTGTTGAATCTTTAGTAATGAAATGAATATGAACCCTTCAAAAGAATAATTCGAAATACTGCCTTAAAAAACCTTGATTCCAAAACATTGTATCTGGTTTGTTGGTACAAGCATAGATGTATTGATGTCTATGCTACAAGATTTGTTAGCTTGACTTTTTTCGAAGGAAACAAGCTATTATCATCACTTGATTGTTGTCTGCGTCCCCTGGTTAAAGTTTTGAATGTAAGCTTGTATCTCGGAAACTACTTCACATAATGGATTGAACCTTCACGCATATATTCAGCATCAGCAGACATCAAAGAGCCCCACTGATAGTATACAATAATGCATTAATACGGACTAAATTCTCCGCCCTTTCTGAAATAAAGCAGTATTTTTTCTTTAAAATGTATACCAATGTACTTGACAGTATTTATCATATTAAAAAAAAACAAGTCAGATATCCTGAAAGAACATCAATACAGCTGTGAAGGAAGAGCAATACAGGTGTTACAGTACAGCTGTTTTACATGCTTATTTTACTCACCAATGTCATAAAAACATCTGATGTACCATGTGCCCTGGTTTTACCAGGCAAGCGCATGTATTTGCAGTGTGTTATTAGCCTATGCAGGTATATATTTTTAATTTTACAAATATTACACAATTAGAAACAAAAAGAGCATAACCTTATAATATTTTGTCAGAATTTTGGTTTTAAAAACGACCAAAAACGTTACACAATTTCTTATTTAATAGGTTTTCATAAAATCAATAAAAAATAACATGAGATTCTACCAACTGCACTCCTCCTTGTATACACTCATTTTTCACTGCACCCATCTCACTGCACTCATCATTCTCTACACTCATATTACACTATGTACACTTATCTTTCAGTGCATTCATCTTGTTCTACACCCATCATTCATTGCACTAATTTTCACTACTCATCTTTCATTCCACTCTTTTTTCACTGCACTCATTTTTCACTGCACTAATCTATCATTGTACTCATCTTTCACTATGCACATCCTTCACTTCAATGTCACAGTGTGATGCATAGCACCAAGTGCAAGCAATACAGGTTAACGAACATGATACGGAATATGATATATATATATGGAATATGATTTGTGTTATGATGTAGAGATACAGTTCATCAACGTGTGTTGCAGCTACCTTTTTTAAGGAGTGAATGCATACGCTTGATGTCTGTGTATCTCGTCATAGCTAGGCGCCCTGCCGTAATTCGTCCGAAGGTTGGCGGTCCTTGGTAGTTCACAAATATTTCTCCATATATATAATTCTGCCTTGTGAACGTGAATCTCTTACGAGATCCCAATTTCGAAAGTTGCCGTAGTGAGTTCAAATTCTCTCCCTTTGGAATATGATTTTTATATATATGGATTATGATATATATACGGAATATGATATGGCTTACATGCTAATTACAATAACATGCACAGGTGTGATGCCTATTGCATAACAACCACTATGATACGGCTTTATCAAAATCCACAACAGGTTAATTACAATACAATAAAATAGTAGTATATAAATATCACATTCATTGGGGGTTGATAGTAAGAATGTTCACCCTGAGGATATGGCGGTAATCATTTTCGAAGGGTAAACAATTTCAATTTTCACCCCCAGCTTAAATGCTACATCAGTTGTTATTATGCCTAGGAATATAGTACACTGAATCTCGAAATCGCAAAGAGAATTGTTTCGGATTATCTATTTTTTGTTTCGGATTATCTATTTTTTGTGTTTGGTGTATAGACGGAAACAAATGTCCTGGAAAACATTTCTTTTTTTTAAAATCGGGAAAATCAAAACCCTATATGATATCGCACCTCTGTATCACAGGTATATTACCCCACTTCATCACACATCTAAGTTTACCTCAAAATATCTCAATGTCACAACCTTTTCTAAGACTTTAACAAAACGTTAATACATTCGTTTTCATCGATGTTTTTCTCTTCGTCCTTTTCGTTTATATTTGATGTCTGCATTTCATGTGTAACACCATTTATAGTCATTGTATAGTCTAAATTTAAAACCAATCACAGCCCATGGCTGCAGTTTTGTCGATGAACATGTAACAAAAGCTAATGCACCAATCAAATCAATCCCTGCTGCGATATAGAAAACTGTTTGCCATTCTTCCTGCAAACCCTGAAAGATATGTATATACTTATATATATATGGACATACATGTAATTTAATAAGTGTGTTTGGGATTGATCATTACTGTTTAGACATTATCAACACTAAACAGATTCAAGAATGCTTTTCCAAGTGGTTTATGCCAAACGTGTTTCGACTTCTTAATAAGGGTACACAACGGTGCCAATAAATGTCCATGAGAATGGAATGTATGAACGTCCTTTAGGCAAAAAAACACACACAAAACAAAAAGTATGTCGTAAAGAAAAAAGGAAAACCAGGTTTTCCAATTGAAATGCTATTACTGTAACGGTAAGATGAAAATGAAGTAACAAAAGATAAGTTTCTTTCCAATATCTCATTCCCAACTAAGGTTTTGAGCAAGAACCGTTTTTCTATTTTAGTAACAATGACATTGACTTTGACTCCAGTGGCCCCATGTGGTTCCCGGGTGCCCCGTTTGGTCACGGGGAAAATAATAGGGCCACTACAGATCCCTTTGGAGGGGTAGGCAGAGGGGTAGAATCCCTCCAAATTCATGTTCATTTTGTCATTTTTTGTTCATGTTCGTTAAAGGTCTTCATCATGATCCCTGCATTGTTTCAGGTGCCATCTCGCTCACATAAAAAGAGCAGTGGCAGAAAAACAATAAACGTGGCTCCAGCGTAAATTGAGTTGTTTACGATAGAATTTGCAGCAACTCTGCAGTTCAGGGTGAGAAGGTTCTAGGCCAATTTTCCATACTTTATCTCGATGTACATGGAGGATGAGCCTGGCATGTTCATGCCTGTTAGGCGCCATATAACCTGTAATGTGGTGCGCCTTAAAACACCAGTGCAATTCAAATGACCCCAGTGACCCCAACTGCAATCCCAAAATTCCTTTTAATATAAGCTACCTACACAGCAAGTTTCGATCGAAATATTTCATTCCAAACTAAAATTATTAAGTGGAAACCGTTTTTCTATTTGTAGTAACAATGACCTTGACCCTGACCCAGTGACCCCCAAAATGCCGTCCCAAACTTTCTTTTGATAGGAGCTACCTACACAGCAAGTTTCATTCTAATACCTCATTCCTTAAGTTATTGAGGGGACCATTTTCCTATTTTTAGTAACAGTGACCTTGACCCCAGTGACCCCAAATGCAATCCAAAACTTCCTTTTGATATAAGCTACCTACTCATCAAGTTCTAATATCTCATTCCTTACTTAAGTTATTGAGCAGAAACCATGTTTCTATTTTTAGTAAGTGACATTGACCTTGACCCCAATGACCCCAAATGCAATTCCAACCTTCCTTTCCATACAAACTACCTACCCTGCAAGTTTTAACGCAATACTTCATTCCTAACAAAAGTTATTGATCGGAAACGAAGAGTTGGACAACGCCAGCCCGCCCGCACGCAGGCACGTCCGCCAAACGAAATACCCTAATATAATAACCACGTAAACTGCTAAGCATGACTATAATAGCCTTTGCGTCCATTGTAAACCCAGATCAGCCTGCAAGTAACTCGCAGGCTGATCAAGGTTTACAATGTCCGTCTGCTGATCAGTAGTTTTCCCAAAAACACACTTTTGTCAAATAAATGGAATGATCTTAATTCAAATAAAGAACAGTCCATTATATATATGTAGAGGGTTAAGGGTTAATTAATATGAATCACTTTTGAACTCTGTGCATCCCAAAGTTTTAAGCCCCTCCAACGGTAAGCACACACTACTGTGTATACTTTATGACAATGGAACCGTTTTGTTCTAAACTCCTTACATTGGGCGTCAAAAGTCCAGCGATCATAGAAGCTAGCACGGATGAGATTACTCCACCAGCATTCGTTATTCCAAACACCGTCCCTGAAAATCTGTATAAATACAACACATGCTATTCAGTTCACTGATCCAACGAAAAGTACATTATTTGAAAGTTGATTCCTTATAAATACAAGAAATCCGTGGATTCACATGTCTCGCCTAACGGGGGCTGGACTTAAAAATAAAAAGGTCAATGATGATTAAATGAAAGTTTGTAAACATTTTAGTAATTAAAAACAATCGAGTTTGCCGTTTGCTGAGATGACATTTAAGTGCATTTGTTTAAAAACAAAATGCCATTCTATTAAAAACAAGAGGCCCACGAGGGCCTGTGGATGCTCTACTTGCTAAAACAGGTCTTAAATCAAGGGTTGTCGACATAAAATTTCCATCAGTAGTTTTTTTAAAACATTGCAAAAACAACAGGGATAGGATATCCTTAGATCGCTCACCTGGTAATTATGGGCAATATGTCTGCTGTGTCTCTGGGCATTTTTTAATTTGTCCCACTTCTTCTATGAATGAAATTTCGTAAATATGGGTGGGGGGAGGGTTTATATTAACATTCTAAACAAATACGGTAAAGATCAGATAAAAAATGAAGTAACTACAGATTTAACAAAGGAAAATACAAAAATACAATATAGCATTTTTCAACAAATCAAGGGCCATAACCTGTTGTTACTAACTAGATCTAGCTGGTTTTCGAACTTGTCCAAAATTTCATTGATATACCATGCTTTGCACAATGAGACATCATACTGAGGCTTCCTGCGAAATATTGTAGAAATCCAACAAGCCGTTAAGGAGGAGTAGCGCCGACAAGAAATTTAAAGTAAAAATGTCAAAGTGCCATTACTCCGTCATAAATCAGCAAACTGGAACAAAAGCGCGATATGCACAACTAGACATCTTACCGATGCTTCCTGCCAAGTTTCGTCGAAATCCAACAAGGCGTTTAGGAGGAGTAGCGCTGACAAGAAATTAAAAAAAATGTCAAGGGGCTGTTACTCCATCAAAAATCAATGAACCGGAAAAAAAATGCAATAGGCACAGCAATGCTTCCTGCTAACACGGCGTTAACAACAACAACAAAATTAAAACAAAAAAATAATGAAATAAGAAAACTGTAACTCCATCAAAAATCAATGAACCGGGAAAAAAATGCAATAGGCTAAGCAATGCTTCCTGCAAACATGGCGTTAACACCAAAAAAAAAAAAAAAGGTAAAACATCTGGCAAAGTTTGGTAAAGACCAGATGAAAAAATGAAAGCCCTATCGTATTAACGAGGCTGAATATAGCATTTTTAACTAAATCAAGGGCCATAACTCCGCTATTATTGGTCCGATCTGGCTGTTTTTCGAACTTGTGCGAGCTTTCATTGATATTAACAATCTGATAAAGTTTGGTAAAACTCGGATGAAAAATGAAGGCCTTTGGCCAGTAGAGCTAAAAATCATCAGCTCCAAAAAGTAGGTCAAGGTCATACATGAAATCCAGGCATAAAAAAAAAGATGCACTAACGAAGACACAACTACGTCAAAATAGAATATGTTTTCTTCCTAAGATTAAGCTATAAATTAGGTTTAAAACATCTAGTGCATAATTCTAGTTCATGAGAAAGTGATGTAAATGTAACAATTAAAGTTATCTGCCCTTTGCTTGGATGGTGAAGGTCACATCCACATTTGCTTAGTCACGGTGCAATGTACCACTCAAGATACAACTATAAGCAAAGTTTGAAAGGTCTTAGTGCATACAGTTTGTGAAAAAGTGACCTAAACGCCAAAGTTGAAGGTAAAAATTATAAGGTTATCTGCCCTTGCTTGGAGGTCAAGGTCACTTCCACATTTGCTTTGTCATGTTGCGATGTACCACTCAAGATACAACTATACTCGGTAAAAAAAGTTTTGGACCAGGGCAGTGTTCGAACCCGTACAATGATCGCTGAACCATGACATTCGACCATAACCCTTATTATCTCAGTTGATAATTGACAATAGATCAACTATCAACAATAATTATCGTTTACAATGAAACTTTGCAAAAAAATAATAATCTTTTTATTGGTCTTTTTATATGTCTGTAACTGTTACTTTTTATGGACTTTTGCAACATATTTTACAGACCCTTTGTGTGTTCGCGATATTTTTTTAAAATCAAATCTTGTTTGGAATTTAATGTCTCTGGTACCAAACTAACCGGGTAGGATAGACCTTGGTAACTAAAAACAGATACTTAAATTCTGTTCACTAGTTTTATTTTTATATGACTTTATATACCCTGGTCCAAAACCTTTTTTGCCGAGTATATAAGCAAAGTTGTAAAGGTCTAGTGCATACAGTTTGTGAAAAAGTGACCTAAACGCAAAAGTTGAACCTAAAAATTATTAAGTTATCTGCCCTTTGCTTGGAGGGTCAAGGTCACTTTCACATTTGCTTTGTCACGTTGCCATGTACCACCCAAGATACAACTATAAGCAAAGTTTGAAAGGTCTAGTGCATACAGTTTGTGAGAAAATGACCTAAACGCAAAACTTGAACCTAAAATTTAGTAAGTTATCTGCCCTTTGCTTGAAGGGTCAAGGTCACTTCCACATTTGCTTAGTCACGTTGCGATGTACCACCCATGATACAACTATAAGGAAAGTTTGAAAGGTCTAGTGCATACAGTTTGTGAGAAAATGACCTAAACGCAAAACTTAAACCTAAAAATTAGTAAGTTATCTGCCCTTTGCTTGGAGGGGTCAAGGTCACTTCCACATTTGCTTAGTCACGTTGCGATGTACCACCCATGATACAACTATAAGGAAAGTTTGAAAGGTCTAGTGCATACAGTTTGTGAGAAAATGACCTAAACGCAAAACTTGAACCTAAAAATTAGTAAGTTATCTGCCCTTTGCTTGGAGGGGGTCAAGGTCACTTCCACATTTGCTTAGTCACGTTGCGATGTACCACCCATGATACAACTATAAGGAAAGTTTGAAAGGTCTAGTGCATACAGTTTGTGAGAAAATGACCTAAAGGCAAAACTTGAATGTTGACGCCGCCGCCGCCGGAAAAGCAACACCTATGTCTCTTTTTTTCTTCGAAAAGGCGAGACAATAAATAAAAGCACAAATGTGAACTATTTTTAAGAAATTTTAATTTATATACAAACAATTGCTAACGGCTAGCAGTGTTCAACAATTTCAGTGTATGAATAACAAAAACGCAATTCTGTTAAATGTTTAAGACATATTTGAAATAATGTACTATAGTAAAATGTAAGCTCCACTTCTCAGAATTTGGTTTATTGCTGTTAAGCACAAATGTATCATTGAATATGTGTGATTAATTTTCACCTGACATATTTTTTCACTCCATATTAATGTTTGATTCCTGGTTTAACTGAGTTCAGAAGGCACTTACTGTCCTGAGAACTCTGTATGATTAGCCAGCCAGCCTCCATACGCCAGCCCGGCGAAGATGCACGCCAGACACAGCACCGCCACAGCCACGTACCGAAACTCGCAAGTTATGTGACCAGCACAGACCAGACACACGGCAAATCCTACCAAATCTTGTGTCATGAAAAAAAGAAATGTGGTATTAAACCAACTACAAACTTATTTATTTCCTCTGTTAAGTTAAATGAAAACAACGAGAATCGGAAGTCGGCAGTGTAGCAGAATACCCCACCCCCATTGTTGTTTTTCCTTTTGGGATGCTATTATATTCGTGAATAAACTCTGCTTTCATGTATGTATGGTGTTTTAGGTCATTTTCAACACATATAAGGTTATATACGACGGTCGATTTTTTGTGGTGGAGGCAGACCCACTTTTCCTGGGTAGGACCAGTACTGTACACCTCCCGCCATCCGTAAGAATCGACACTTCCTCTATTACAAGTGGAGCTCCCAGTGTGATTCGAACCCGCAGCGGTGAGAGGCGAAGGTTTACAACGCAACGTCGTTAACCATTCGGCCACGGAGACAATGTCTGCTTGGAATAAATGTAACGTGTTTCTGATTCCTGTAGTGGGTTTATTATAATGTAGAGAACTTTTGTGAATAAACTCTGCTTTCATAATTATTGAACATTGTCTACTTGGGATGGATGTAAAGTGTTAGATTCCTGTAGTGGGTTTATTATAATGTAGAGAACCTTCGTGAATAAACTCTGCTTTCATAATTATTGAACATTGTCTACTGGGGATGGATGTAAAGTGTTAGATTCCTGGGTTTATTATAATGTAGAGAACCCTCGTGAATAAACTCTGCTTTCATAATTATTGAACATTGTCTACTTGGGATGGATGTAAAGTGTTAGATTCCTGTAGTGGGTTTATTATAATGTAGAGAACCTTCGTGAATAAACTCTGCTTTCATAATTATTGAACATTGTCTACTGGGGATGGATGTAAAGTGTTAGATTCCTGGGTTTATTATAATGTAGAGAACCCTCGTGAATAAACTCTGCTTTCATAATTATTGAACATTGTCTACTTGGGATGGATGTAAAGTGTTAGATTCCTGTAGTGGGTTTATTATAATGTAGAGAACCTTCGTGAATAAACTCTGCTTTCATAATTATTGAACATTGTCTACTGGGGTGGGTGTAAAGTGTTAGATTCCTGGGTTTATTATAATGTAGAAAACCCTCGTGAATAAACTCTGCTTTCATAATTATTGAACATTGTCTACATGGGAGTGATGTAAAGTGTTAGATTCCTAGGTTTATTATAATGTAGAGAACCTTCGTGAATAAACTCTGCTTTCATAATTATTGAACATTGCCTATTTGAGATTGATGTAAAGTGTTAGATTCCTGTAGTGGGTTCACATTTAACAGCCTATATTTGCGTAAACTACGACCTTCTGCACACTTCCTTTTTGATACATACTTGTATCAAGTTCAAATAAGCCCGTATATATGCATATAGTTCGGCAATTGGCCAAGTTGCCTATGTAATAGAATAATCTTGTCTCAGCGAGTTGGTTTATTTAAACACCGAGATAGGGGTAGCCCATCGAGGTTTTTAAATAATCAACGAGCTGAGACAGGCTCTATCTGTTTTGTAGTATGGTGTACTTAATGACCCTATCCGTAATCTATATTACATTTTTATTGTAAGGCGCCGTCCTTTTGTTTATCCTGAATTAAACGATTTAATGATATGCGTTCATGCAATGCAATTTCACCCAGCATACCACAAATATCTCTCTATATAAAAATCAGCTGCTTGACTTGGGTGTTTACCAATCGTTTACACAAATACCTGATTTTGCTTCAGTGACATCGATATACTATGTTAAAGGGACGCATGGCAATCTTGATTTTTTTTAAACTCACGACGTTCCGTTAGTTTTTCTCTTAACTTGCATTTGTTTAATCATTAATATTAATTTTTAAAATAGTTCAAAGCAAATTGTTTTTACATATTACTGTATTTAAGAAAAGGTAAAATAATGAAAAAAATTGAAATCTCAATTTTTTTTAAAATTGTATCAGGGCTTTATATGACAGCCCAGATTATATGTAAGGAGTTTTAAAGTCAAAACGCAGGATTACTAAATCGAAGAGCAAGTTTTAATATTTAAATAAAACTCAAGATTGCCATGTGTCCCTTTAATATATCGGTCAAGTCTTTGAACGATTTTCGAATTAAGCTTTGGAAACTAATGTTTTGTTCGGCGACTTGGAAGTTTTGTCCAGAAAAGGAAACGCATATTTTCTTGTTTCGGTGAATATTTTCTTTATATGACCAGGCTAGGTTATATTTTCATAAATACATACTTAATACACTGAATAGTTCATGGGCTTGTGATTCACTTAATGCTTTTTTGGGCTCGGAACGTTTCAAGGAACTCTCTTATTTTATGAAATACAAGCCTGCTTTCAGTGTTTGCAATTCATAATTTTGATAAAGCATCATCAAAATAAACTGACCAATCAGTAACCAGAAATTTGTCACACCTCTAAATTCTGATAGGTGATAGACTCGGTCTATATCCTAGATGTTCAACAAGTTTACTGTTAAAACCAAGGTATTTACAGTGCGATTATTTTAAAATCATGAACATTTATGAAAATTGATTCAGTATATGTATCTTTCAAAATCGATTCTTGAACATTATCATCTTTTTACTCTGCCAAAGATTTTTATGTTACTATATAACATAAGGATAAAAACCGAGTAACACAAACGTTATCACTAGGTGAAAATAAGGTAAAATCTCAACAGTTTGGCTATGGAAAATTATACTTACTTACTGCACTGAAAATTCGCCGAGTTGCAAGGTGGCCTAGATACTGTTTGACGATCAGAAGATTTGCAGTCTTGGCCGACAACAGTATCGAACAAATACAAACTATAAAAGGCATGGCTGAATACAAGCCGTTCTGAAATAGTAAAAGACAACAATGTAACCAATACTCGTACACGCAAGAAGAATAACTCCTGAATTATTAATTTCATTAAAGGGACACACGGCAATCTTGAAGTTTGCATCAATAATTAAATTCGCATCTTGATAGATTAATTCAGTATCATTTTGACTTGAAAATTGATTGCACATATTTAAATACCATTTTGAGTGTTCAATTTTTCTTCTTTATTCTACGATAAGTTTAGGTATATTATTGATATAATAAACAGTTAGTTATACGCAAAAACACTTACCATTTAGCAATTCTTATAATTAATATTAATGATTGAACACATGAACGTTATCAGAAAAACTTACGGCACGCCGTGAGGTTTTAAAAAATCAAAATTACCATGTGTTTAAAGTCTATCCTAGTCCATATAAGTGCCACCGCTGTGGGGAATCCCACTTGGAACTTTTTAAGTGAGAACGTGTTTATTCTTACGGATGGCGGGAGGTATACAATACTGGTTCTACCTACTAGGAGAAAAATGCGTGGTCCGTCTCCACCACGAAAAAATCGACCATCATATAGACTAAAATGTGCCTAAAATGACGTAAAACACCATTCAATCAACCAACCAACCTTACAATTGCTTAAGTACTTTAGTAGCACATTTTTTATCCAAACTAATATTATGAGCAGCTACGAGTACAGCGATACAGTATGGGAGGGTATGTCTAGGTAGTCTGGTACCCTTCCCCTATTGCGCTCGTTATGAAGAGAGTAACGAGCACAGTAGAGGAAGAGTACCATACTAGTGATTTCCGAGAACCATCATGCATCTGTGTGGTTTGAACGCGTTCGTAAAGTTCTGGAACTTTTTTGTTGTGCACTCTTTTGGACGTATTATGCCCCGCCGATTGGAATCGCGCTATTGGAATCTCGCTACATTTATAATTTGTATTATCGAGACTTGAATAGCTTCTGTATAGACCTTAAATGTCCGTAAAGAGCACACACACACACACACACACACACGCACACG
The DNA here is from genome assembly GCA_037043455.1 of Cyrtodaria siliqua. Classification (NCBI taxonomy): domain Eukaryota; kingdom Metazoa; phylum Mollusca; class Bivalvia; order Adapedonta; family Hiatellidae; genus Cyrtodaria; species Cyrtodaria siliqua. The sequence continues at coordinate 83,720 of JAWPHD010001108.1, read as the reverse complement.
CACACACCAAGTTTAACCTCAATATAACAATTATTGAGCTATGCAGGTGTTATGTTAACAGTTATGCACCGGACGTGAAACCCACGTGAACAGAAATGCACGTACATGTACATGTATTAAGCCTTTTTTGCGGGCATCAATGGACTATACCAGCATATATACATACCTCTTGAATGTGGAATTTAAGAACCTCTTTCATGAACAATGGAATGTTGATAAGGACTGTTATAAAGCTCCAGTTGAAGGCAAAATGTGATATGATTGAAGCCCACATAGGCTTAGACGTGAATATGCTCAACCATGGAGTGTGCCGTGGTGCTTTCTGAAAAAAACAGCAAAATAAACAAAAACAATGAGGTATTCGAACGGCCTTGTACAACGTATGAACATTTATGCTTACTTTGGGATAAAGGTCAAATATAAAGATTCAGGAGAGATAGAAGGATAAATGGTTTGATAAATGGTTTGCTATAAAAAGGTATATTTTGGAGAAAGTAGGTCACAGTGACCTAGTTTACAGGTTGTGGTCAGTGGTTAATGGGAGTAAGATGCTGTTAAAGTTTGATGAAGATCGGACATGGTATTGCGGAGATATAACAAAGACTTTATTTCACCCCCCCCCACCCCCACCCCCTCCCCAACCCCCCTCTCTGAAACTTAAACAAAAAGCTATATTTTGGAGGAAGTAGGTCACAGTGACATAGTTTTCAGATTATGGTCAGTGATAAATAAGAGTAAGGTGGTAATGCGGAGATATAATTAAACTTTATCCCCCTCCCCCCCCCCCCCCCCCACCGACGAAACTTAAACAAAAAGGCATATTTTGGAGAAAGTAGGTCACAGTGATCTAGTTTTCAAGGTATAGTCAGTGGTTAATGGGAGCACCACCACCCCTCCCCACCCCACCCACCCACACACACGCCGAAACAAAAAGGTATATTTTTGAGAAAGTAGATCACAGTGACCTAGTTTTCAGGTTATGGTCAGCGGTTAATGGGAGTAAGATACTGTTAAAGTTTGATGAAGATCGGACATGGTAATGCGGAGAAATATAGAAAAAACAAAATGTAGACGCCCGCCCGGTTTACGCCAATCTATAACCCGATTTGTTTTCACCCCAAAAAAACGGCTAAAAATAAATAAAAAAAACAACTTTAGTTAGCTGACCCTTTCCGATTGCACAGCGATCTCGTAGAGAATTTGGTTTAAACATCTTTGTTCTCGAAATGGTGCATGAAAACAGTTAAACATTTCAAAAACAAAGGGTTGGATAGAAAGAAACACTCTTGGAACTTATTTTAACACAAATAATTGGACAGATATTGTTATTGGAATAATGGGGATTTATGACTGATCAGTCCCTACGGTAACCCCAACCTTCAAAACAACCTCAACAATGTTCTGAGTTAAAAGTGGGAATAGTGAATGAATAGTCTTGATTATTGTAAATACAAACGTCTTGACCGTTTGTACAGAAACAAATTTGAAACCGGAAGCACGTGACGGTATTTTCTTTTATCAAAGTATTTCTGACCATCCGCATTTAGTTCGTCGATATAATGATGTAGTTTTCCTCTTTGTTTATTTATAAATTTATTGTCTTTCTGCTTTTTTGTATGTGTTGGATAGCAGATGTTTCTGTCTCAGTCAATCAGAAACAATACCAGAATCTCGGCAAAAGTCAAACTTTTTTGGGAGAACTGTTCTAGAGGTTCTAGACGTTTGTCTTGAAAACAAGCAAGCGTCGCAGATGATCTAGACTAGTGACTGAAAGGTTCCACTATGTACTCCTAACGTACATGAAGATTACACTTTGTGATCGTCCTTCAATAGATTTTACATGAGGAATATACAATTCAAAGGTGTATTTATACAAGTTATTACACCTACTTTGGCATTATGTTTTACAGATGAGGCTATGTACTCCAACTCAGATCTGGATATTCTAGGATGTTGTGAAGGACTACTGTACGCCTCGTACCACCATATACATATAAACAAAAACGACAGCCCACCTAAAACACGAAAACAGGAGATATTCTAACAAATCGATGGGTCAAAGAGACATGTTCTTTATTTACATAAACTGAGCAAAAATTGAAACGTCCCCAACTTTACCCATAGAGTTAGACACAATGAAATTATATTTTATTTAATCTTTTATGCCAATACCTTTGTTAAAGGCAAGCACTGTCATGAAAACAATTTTCTTTGAATAAAACTTGTGGGTAAACTTATTCCCCTTGATTTGGTTTAAACAGCATTTCCGGGTCTTGCGGTTAAAACTTTGAGTTAACACAGTTTTGTTATATTGAAATAAACAGAGAATGACCTCATCACCACAAAAACAGAGAAAAGATGCTGATCTTTTCACTCATTTTTGCGCCATACAGCTTTTAAGAACGAATATTTTCAGATTACCTCCCTTTATAATAAAAGTATAGTGATTTCGCAATTTGAATAAAACATGTTTGAGCAGAACAAACAACCTTTGGTTTTTGAAGATTATTAATATTGATCAGAATGATTGAGTGATAAGTATAAAATGATGAAATTGTATCTAGATTGGTGTACAAGTGTAACAAAGTCAACCCTATGCAAATCACAGCTTAAAAGAGGGACGTTTCTATTTTTACTGAGTATAGTTACAATAGTTCCGCGTTTACCTCACGAAATATAAACAATTAATAAACGTTTAGAAATGGAACACATGATAATGAAAAAATAAATAATTAAATGTGTAAAATAATGTCTATAGCGTGTATGATAAATATAACACAAGGCGATACATTTATATGGTATTCGCGTTAACGCTTAACACGCTACATATATATAATGGACTGTTCTTTCTTTGAATTAAGACCCTTCCATTTATATGACAAAGGGTTGTTTTGGAAATGACTGATCAGCAGCCGGACATTGTAAACCCTGATCAGCCTGCGAGTTAGACCTGGGTTTACAATGGACGCAAAGGCTATTATAGTCGTGCTTGTCGGGTTAAGGGTTAAGTTGCATAACTGGGTTCCCTCTTCCAAAAATATTAACGCAGATAAGCCTTTATATCAAAATCATCAAAATCGCAGCATTCGTTTACACATATCCTTCAATGCCAACAACGTATGTTACTGTTATACTTTGGGGCGTTTTACCCCTTTTTGCAGCGGCCTGTATAAGGCTCCTTCCTCACCCACATTTCTTGAAATAAGAGGCCCAAGAGGGCCTTCGTACGCTCTACTGGCTAATATGGCTCTTATAACATCAATGAAGCAAGTGACTATCGTCTTAAAGAGGCAAAATATAGCACTTTTAACTAAATCAAGAGCCATAACTCCGCCATTACTGGTCCGATCTGGCTGGTTTTCGAACTCGGCCAGTAGAGATAACAAAAATCAAAAAAAAAATCAAAAAAAAAATAAAAAAAAAATAAAAAATAAAAAAAAATAAAAAAAAAATAAATAAATAAATTAATTAATCAAAAAAATAAAATCAAAAAACACAAAGAAAAAAATAATAAAGAAATATTAAAATAATAAAAGAAGAAAAAAGTAAAAAAATCTGGTAAAGTTTGGTAAAGTGAAAGCCGTATTGCCTTAACAAGGCAAAATATAGCATATTTAACGAAATCAAGGGCCATAACTCCGCTGTTACTGGTCCGATTTGGCTGGTTTACAAACTTATCTGAGCTTTTATTGACAATAACAATCTGGTAAAATTTGGTAAAGATCGGCTGAAAAAAGAAGGCTCTATCGTATTAACGAGGCAAAATATCGCATTTTAACTAACTCAAGGACCATAACTCCGCTGTTACTGGTCCGATCTGGCTGGTTTTCGAACTTGTCCGAGCTATCATTGACATTAACAATCTGGTAAAGTTTGGTAAAGATCAGATAAAAACGCCCTATCGTCTTAACGAGGAAAAATATAGCATTTTTACTAAATCAAGGGCCATAACTCCGCTGTTACTGGTCCGATATGGCTTTTTTTCAAAATTATCCGAGTTTTTACTGACATTAACAATCTGGTAAAGTTTGCTAAAAATCAGATCAAAAATGAAGGCCCTATCGTCTTCACGGACGACGGACAACTCGGCATCCCATAAAAACACGCAGATCCCATTATTTAAACTTACCTTGCAAATTTCATTCCCCATTTATGGATTTTTACCCCCAATTTAGGGCAAAAGGCCTCTTCTTCAAAACTGGTAAAAAGGCCCTGTACTTTTCTAACTTCATGTTACACAAAGTGATTGAATTGTTGTGTCAACACACTATCGCAAATCTCCAAAGAGAGAGAATGGAAGGATAAATGACCCCAGGAATCCCACCATACCTACAATTACGGTCGAATACATTCATATTTTGTTTAACCTGCTCGGAAAATAGAGTACTAAACATTACGTATCCATCCGACGGACAAGGCCAAAGAAAGTCTCTTGCACAAGGTCAGGACAAGGAAACAGATCTCACGTAAATCATTCACATATGATTTACCACCACATAAATATGTTTCGGTTGTTTTTCCATTGATAAATGTAACAAGAACGCAGGTTATCACGAGAGTATGTGGGGATTTGTTAGGTCTTAAATGTAGCCAGAACGCAGGTTATCACGAGAGTATGTGCGGATTTGTCAGGTCTTAAATGTAGCCAGAACGCAGGTTATCACGAGATTATGTGCGGATTTGTCAGGTCTTAAATGTAGCCAGAACGCAGGTTATCACGAGAGTATGTGGGGATTTGTCATGTCTTAAATGTAGCCAGAACGCAGGTTATCACGAGAGTATGTGCGGATTTGTCAGGTCTTAACTGTAGCCAGAACGCAGGTTATCACGAGAGTATGTGCGGATTTGTCAGGTCTTAAATGTAGCCAGAACGCAGGTTATCACGAGAGTGTGTACGGATTTGTCAGGTCTTAAATGTAGCCAGAACGCAGGTTATCACGAGAGTATGTGGGGATTTGTCAGGTCTTAAATGTAGCCAGAACGCAGGTTATCACGAGAGTATGTGCGGATTTGTCAGGTCTTAAATGTAGCCAGAACGCAGGTTATCACGAGAGTATGTGCGGATTTGTCAGGTCTTAAATGTAGCCAGAACGCAGGTTATCACGCGAGTGTGTGCGGATTTGTCAGGTCTTAAATGCAGCCAGAACGCAGGTTATCACGAGATTCTGTACGGATTTGTCACGTCTTAAATGTAACCAGAACGCAGGTTATCACGAGAGTATGTACGAATTTGTCACGTCTTAAATGGTAACCAGAACGTAGGTTATCACGAGATTATGTGGGGATTTGTCACGTTTTAAATGTGACCAGAACGCAGGTTATCACGAGAGTATGTGGGGATTTGTCACGTCTTAAATGTAGCCAGAACGCAGGTTATCACGAGAGTATGTGCGGATTTGTCAGGTCTTAAATGTAGCCAGAACGCAGGTTATCACGAGAGTATGTGCGGATTTGTCAGGTCTTAAATGTAGCCAGAATGCAGGTTATCACGAGAGTATGTGCGGATTTGTCAGGTCTTAAATGTAGTCAGAACGCAGGTTATCACGAGAGTATGTGGGGATTTGTTAGGTCTTAAATGTCGCCAGAACGCAGGTTATCACGAGAGTATGTGCGGATTTGTCAGGTCTTAACTGTAGCCAGAACGCAGGTTATCACGAGAGTATGTGCTGATTTGTCAGGTCTTAAATATAGCCAGAACGCAGGTTATCACGAGAGTATGTGCGGATTTGTCAGGTCTTAAATGTAGCTAGAACGCAGGTTATCACGAGAGTATGTACGGATTTGTCAGGTCTTAACAGTAGCCAGAACGCAGGTTATCACGAGAGTATGTGCGGATTTGTCAGGTCTTAAATGCAGCCCGAACGCAGGTTATCACGAGAGTATGTGCGGATTTGTCAGGTCTTAAATGTAGCCAGAACGCAGATTATCACGAGAGTGTGTGCGGATTTGTCAGGTCTTAAATGTAGCAAGAACGCAGGTTTTCACGACGGTATGTGGGGATTTGTCACGTCATAAATGTAACCAGAACGCAGGTTATCACGAGAGTATGTGGGGATTTGTTAGGTCTTAAATGTAGCCAGAACGCAGGTTATCACGAGAGTATGTGCGGATTTGTCAGGTCTTAAATGTAGCCCGAACGCAGGTTATCACGAGAGTATGTGCGGATTTGTCAGGCCTTAAATGTAGCCCGAACGCAGGTTATCACGAGAGTATGTGGGGATTTGTCAGGTCTTAAATGTAGCCAGAACGCAGATTATCACGAGAGTATGTGGGGATTTGTCACGTCTTAAATGTAACCAGAACGCAGGTTATCACGAGAGTGTGTGCGGATTTATCAGGTCTTAAATGTAGCCAGAACGCAGGTTATCACGAGAGTATGTGCGGATTTGTCAGGTCTTAAATGTAGCCAGAACGCAGGTTATCACGAGATTATGTGCGGATTTGTCAGGTCTTAAATGTAGCCAGAACGCAGGTTATCACGAGAGTATGTGGGGATTTGTCATGTCTTAAATGTAGCCAGAACGCAGGTTATCACGAGAGTATGTGCGGATTTGTCAGGTCTTAACTGTAGCCAGAACGCAGGTTATCACGAGAGTATGTGCGGATTTGTCAGGTCTTAAATGTAGCCAGAACGCAGGTTATCACGAGAGTATGTGGGGATTTGTCAGGTCTTAAATATAGCCAGAACGCAGGTTATCACGAGAGTTGTCAGGGCCTAAATGCAGCCAGAACGCAGGTCATCACGAGAGTATGTGCGGATTTGTCAGGTCTTAAATGTAGCCAGAACGCAGGTTATCACGAGAGTAAGTGGGGATTTGTCAGGTCTTAAATATAGCCAGAACGCAGGTTATCACGAGAGTATGTGGGGATTTGTCACGTCTTAAATGTAGCCAGAACGCAGGTTATCACGATAGCTTCTGTGGGGACTTTAGGTCTTTAATGTAACCAGAACGCATGTTATCCCGAGAGTATGTGCGGATTTGTAAGGTCTTAAATGTAGCCAGAACGCAGGTTATCACCAGAGTATGTGGGGACTTGTCAGGTCTTAAATGTAGCCAGAACGCAGGTTATCACGAGAGTATGTGGGGATTTGTCAGGTCTTAAATGTAGCCAGAACGCAGGTTATCACGAGAGAGTGTGCGGATTTGTCAGGTCTTAAATGTAACCAGAACGCAGGTTATCGCGAGAGTTTGTGCTGATTTGTCACGTCTTAAATGTAACCAGAACGCAGGTTATCACGAGAGTGTGTGCGGATTTGTCAGGTCTTAAATGTAACCAGAACGCAGACTATCACGAGAGTGTGTGCGGATTTGTCAGGTCTTAAATGTAGCCAGAACGCAGGTTATCATGAGAGTATGTGGGGATTTGTCACGTCTTAAATGTAGCCAGAACGCAGGTTATCACGAGAGTATGTGGGGATTTGTCACGTCTTAAATGTAACCAGAACTCAGGTTATCACGAGAGTGTGTGCGGATTTATCAGTTCTTAAATGTAGCCAGAATGCAGGTTATCACGAGAGTATGTGCGGATTTGTCAGGTCTTAAATGTAGCCAGAACGCAGGTTATCACGAGAGCATGTGCGAATTTGTCAGTTCTTAAATGTAGCCAGAACGCCGTTTATCACGAGAGTATGTGGGGATTTGTCACGTCTTAAATGTAGCCAGAACGCAGGTTATCAAGAGAGTATGTGGGATTTGTCAGATCTTAAATGTAGCCAGAACGCAGGTTATCACGAGAGTATGTGGGGATTTGTCAGATCTTAAATGTAGCCAGAACGCAGGTTATCACGAGAGTGTGTGCGGATTTGTCAGTTCTTAAATGTAGCCAGAACGCAGGTTATCACGAGAGTATGTGGGGATTTGTCACGTCTTAAATGTAGCCAGAACGCAGGTTATCAGGAGAGTGTGTGCGGATTTGTCAGGTCTTAGTGAAGACAGACAAGCTTTTATCACACAAAATAACATATTTGCCGACTGGAGTGCTTCCGTGTGTTTTGCATATCTTATATAGATGATTAAAAAGGAATATATTGACTAACAACCCATACACACCTTATACACGAAGCAAAAGAATAACATATGAATATGTATTCATGTCTTTGTATTTCAGCGAACTGTACCGACGCTAAAATCAAACGTATGGGGGCCGTTTTACTATTGACTCAGTATTATTCATTTCGTGATATCAAAAAATCGAATTACTGATATCAAGAATTATTTTTTGATATCAAGAAATTATTTTTTGATATCAAGAAAATAGATTTTTTGATATCAAGAATTATACTCATTTTTGATATTAAGAATTACAGGTTTTGATATCAAGAGAAATCGGTTTTTGATATAAAAAAATCCAGTTCTTGATATCAAAATATCTCTCTATATCTTGATATCAAAAATTCGAATTATTGATATCAGGCAATGAAAAGAAATACCGTGATTGCAATGATGTCTCCCCATCGTGAACGCTCGGCCAATCCCGTCAAGCAGTGGTGTGATCACGTGGTTTCCCAACACAAATTGTTTTCCGCACTAATGCATAGCGAAATGGAGAAGCGATAATTTATTCATTTTAATTTTAATTCTTGATATCAAGAAATCGATTTCTTGATATCAAGAAATATAATGATTTTCTGATATAAAAAAATGCATTTCTTGATATCAAGAATTCGATTTCTTGATATCAAAAATTAGACTGATTTTTTGATATAAATAAATAGAGTTTTTGATATCAAGAAATACATTTTGTGATATCAGAAAATAATTTCTTGATATCAAGAAATGCATTTTATGATATCAAGAAATCAGCTGATTTTCTGATATCAATAAATCGATATTGTGATATCAATAATTCGATTTTTTGATATCAATAAATGAATTTTTGATATCACAAAATACTGAATAAATAGTAAAACGGCGCCCCATACAAACGTACATCATTAACGGGTATATCAACATACATAAAATATTTTTAATTGTGTTTGAACATGTACCCACCATGAATATAGAATATCGACGGCCATCCGTTGTCAAACACATAAACACAAAGTAACCCCGATGTTAAATAGGATGCAACAGTCCCTAAAAGAAAACCTGAAAATAAACAGTTGAAGTATTAAATATACATATTATTTGCATTGTACTCTTTTTTTTGTTAATATATTAATTTAATGGATTTTTCAGTTATTCACATCATGTAGTTCTAAGAACATGCTCAAAGCCACATTGTTGTTTTAAGAACCTAGATTGCTATATTTAAACGTGCTCAAATCATACATCTGTACGTGTCACTATTACTCTACAAAAAGAAAACATGCCGTTTGATCTTTTATTTTTCAAAATATATGTTGTATGCATTAATGTGTTTATAGTTCCATTGATACATTCGAAGATTGATCTTTATTTCGATGGTACGTCATAATGCTATAATTGCCCTATATTATCTTAACTATTTATGGCGCGGTTTTGGAAGGTTCGTATGCCAATGCGAGGGTAACTGTGAATTATTTCTTTTTATCACATAACGTCCCTTGTTAGCAGTGTCGAACACCCATTTAATATACTATTGTATGACACACGTAATACAACCTGGAACGATTTTGATTGGTTGAGTTAAACCTGTAAAATTACGCAAGTTTATTAACTGAAACTATTTTATTTATTACAAATTCACCCAGATCTGAGTCATACACTTATTTTTGTCACAGCTGATAAACATAATGCACGTTATACAAAACATTGTTGTTGGTTTGTTAAAAAGCTGGCGTAAACTATTATTTTGTAAAGAGGTAAAACACGAACTCTTTTATACGCAACGTTATGTGTGAGACGCGACGATACGACGTCACATATTTTATGACGTTTTGGCGCTAAAGTGTGTCTGACGTCTTGGTGGTTCTATGTCCATCTGAATTATTTTTTACTAATTTCATTGCAATGTTATGTGACAAAAAGGATCTTAAACTCGTTCCCATTCCATATAAGATTTATGAAACTCGTTATGAATTATTTTTAATTTTAACTCGCCAAAAGGCTCGTTAAAATTAAAAGAATTCATAACTCGCTTCATAAATCTTATATGAAATGGGAACTCGTTTAAGATCCTCTATATATGTTACTTTAGCAAATAGAACATTCAAACAACAAAATCAATAAACAAGAGGCCCAAGAGTGCCTGTGGACATTCTACAGACTAAAGATTATGTCTAAGGGGCCATAACTTTTTCAAATATCATTCAACCGGGACATGGCGATGACATAAGCCACTAGGCTTGGTACTTATCATCCCTGACAAGTTTCGTTGAAATCCAGCCAGAGGTTCAGGAGAACTAGTCTGTACAAAGTTAGTGTATTAAAACCTTTAAGGGATCGTAACTCTGCCAAAACCAGAACACGGCAATGACAGGTGCAACTAGGCTTGGTACTGATCATTCACCCCAAGATTAGTTGAAATCCAGCAAGGAGTTCAGAAGAGACTAATCTGGACAAAGTGTGTCTATTAAAACATTTAAAAGGTCTTAACTCTGACAAAAAACATTCAACCGAAATATGGCGATGACATGCACAACTAGGCTTGATACTGATCATCCTTTTCAAGTTTCGTTGAAATAGGGGTAGCCAGGGGTTCAGGAGAACTAGCCCAGAAAGTGTTTGTGTATCAAAAACCTTTAAAGGGCCCTAACTCCACCAAACATCTGTAAACCGGAACGCGACGACGATATGCACAACTAGGCTTGGTACTGATCATCCCTGTAAAGTTTCATTGAAATCTGGAGAGGGGTTCAGGAGAACTGGTCCAGACAAAGTTACAGTTTGTGTATTAAAACCTTTAAAGGGCCATAACTCAGCCAAAATCATTCAACCGGAACACGGTCACAATATGTACAACTAGGGTTGGTACTGATCATCCCTGAAAAGTTTCACTGAACTCCGGCCAAATGAAGGCCCTTTCGTCTTAATGACGCCACAATATATAGCATATTTCAGAAAATCAAGGGCCATAACTCCAGTGTAAATGGCCCAATATTGACCAGTAGAGCTAAAAAGGTATAAAAGTCGAACAGGAATTGAAGCATTCACAGACACCACGCGTAGGAAACAAACGACAATTAAGTAAAGGAAAACGTAAAGTATGCGAAACCACAAACACAAAACGATTGACAACAGGGGTCAGTCGCAAAAAGGACCGCTGGGGGTTTAAACATGGTTCTAGAACTCGGTGAATTGACAGAAGCCAGAGCAGGACAAGAAAGCACGACATCACAAGATTGACGACATACATCAAACGTTACCATCCCTACCAGGATTTAAGTATAGACCTATAGTCACAGAATCCACGTTCTGTCCGGTCATCACACAATCAAGGAGGAAAGCGTAATGGCGAAATGTAAATTAGTCAACCACATAACCTAATTAATGATATTGAATAGTGGTTAACAAAAAGAAAGACAATCTCAAACAATCTCAAAAATCACATAACTTTAAATCTTTAAATTTATTATTTATTTGCTTAAGAAGCCTATGTTCGGTTGTATACTTATCTTGTTTGACTGATACATCGTATCATTTCATTGAAATCACATTGAAATCACATAAAGTTTGAACTAGAAATGTACAGTGAGTGCTCTATTAATAACAACATAGTTGTATCCAGATAATTCCATAGTAATTACGTACGTACGAACGGATACACGCACACACTATTCTTTAAAAAGTCCAAAATCAAATATATAGTATACTAGGTGAAAAAACACCATTTATTTTATTACATGTATATATTCTTCGAACTTTTTTTTTGCACATAATGACCAGAAATTCCGGTTATCTGTTTTATAAAGAGTTATAATCTTTAGAGAGCAAGTATATCGCTGATTGTGTGCGGTTAGTAGTAGCCATGCATTTGAGTACACCTACCATATCCACTAAATGCTAACATGGACGCTCGCTCTTTAGGTGGTGCCCACACACTTAGCATGGCGATTCCAGAAGGTATGACTGCTCCCTAAAACAATGTAATCGTATCTTAAACATGTATCAAACCTTATGAATGACCACATGTGTTTCATATTCATAATATCATACTTTGTATCTTTATATATCACATTCCACTTTGAAATTAATGAATAATTAAACAAAAAACGCCAAAATAACGGCAAGATTACACTGCAAAACCGTTGATCAAAACTCTATCAAGGTGTTCAGGTCATATGATAATGTATATTTGCGATTAAATGTATAGGTTTATTCACAGATTTTTAAAATACCCTTGATTGAATATGTGTAAAATGAGGAGTAAATTTTAATTCGACTCGTCAGTTTTGGGGATTGCCTTGGCTGGTTAAAGCCGTTTATATTGTATCTATAGAGTTTGGATTATCAAAATATGTAAATTATATATATACCTAGTCGTGGGTAGGTTTAGACACTGTGTACATATGTTGTACAATTAGCCTGCTAATGGCGGGATAGCTACTTTCATAATCACGTTCTTGTTTCTGAGTCTGCTACTTATGTTCATTGCTGCCAAGGAATCCCCTTTTCAGTATGTATTTACTTACAGATATTGATTTACTTATCATCATAACCTTGCAGCCATATACAGAGATCCTGCTAGAGATGTATGTTCATTCCTGCCAAGGAATCCTCATTTCAGTATGTATTTACTTACAGATATTGATTTACTTATCATCATAACCTTGCAGCCATATACAGAGATCCTGCTAGAGATGTATGTTCATTGCTGCCAAGGAATCCCCTTTTCAGTATGTATTTACTTACAGATATTGATTTACTTATCACCATAACCATGCAGCCATATACAGAGATCCTGCTAGAGATTGATGTAAGCACTATACCGAAGCACGCTCATTGTATACCGAAGCACGCTCTAATTGAAGGATTTAAAAACAAGCAATACACTAAGTTGTATTTCAATTGTTACGTTTTTATACGTAGACGTCTTCAGTAACACATTATTATTTCATTAACAGTTTATATTTAATATACTCCATACATGTATTTGTGCATTTTTAAAGGTTATACAGACTCAATTTAAAACTTACCCCTGCGAGCCCGATCAGAATGCGCATCGCGAACATTAAATATATACTCGTTCTTGCACAAATTGGGGTCAATATTGAACAAACTGTAGTAAGAAACATGGTAGCAGTTATGATATGTTTCCCGCCAAAACGATCCGCCAATCTTCCTGCAGGCACTTGTGTAAAGAATGATCCGTAAAAGTAGGAGGACAGAAGTATGGACGTTTCTGATTTCGTCCAATCCAACTCTGGCGTCCATGACTGCAATATAAGACAGAATGAGTGTATAGGTCCAGTAGAGATACAATACGAATCAAAAAGTTCAACCCAATTGACACCCACCACGCAAAGCCAAATGACAAGAGAACTAGAAAGGTTTCATGGCACCGGTTGCCACGCTTTAGCATTGTCAGTCAAAGTAGGTCAAGGTCATTCACGCTGACCTACATATTTCGAAAAATCTTTGCACAATTTTATAATCGTAGCCCTGATCTACTTTTAAAATATAAAAGTAATTTAAAAAACTATTCTGCGACAAGGAATATCACAACCCGACTTCTATGGTGGCGTGACTTGCAAACTCCGTAAGATTCTTGGTCATACTCACTTTCAAACAATCTTTCTTACTTGTTAAAACAATTATCAATAGAGGTTATGACCCTATCATTTTGCAACGCACTGCATGTTTAGTGGTTGACCCATTTACAGGTCGCAACTATGCTTTCCTCTTTGATCGTGCGAGAACTGGAAATATTGTGGACCTTATGACGACATCTACCTAAATCCTCAAAGGACGTCAACCTTTGATGTTCGTCTTAAATCTTGTTTTGTACCCTTAATGGTCTGTTCTCTTGTTGCTCTGGCTTCTGTCGAGTACTTCCTTGACTTTTTAGAGTTTTTTATATTCATATATACATGATCATCTGTGTTATATTTATTTTCCCCTTTAATGTTACCTTGTTTGTTAGAGAATTCAACAACAGCTACATTTTACAACATATGTACACCGTTTCTAAACCTACTGATGACGAGGTATATATATAACTTACATATTTTGAGAATCCAAACTCTATAGACACAATATATAAACGGCTTTAACCAGTCAGACCAAACCCAGGAACTGGAGCGTCGAATTAATAATTCATTTTACACGTATTCATTCACGGATATTTTAAGAATCCGTGAATAAACCTATACTTTTAATAGGCACATGTACATTATTATATAGTTTTAGCGCTATCTGGCGTGTTTGTAGTGTAATTTTAGCGTTATCTGGCGGGTTAGTTTCTTTAAGCTATACTATACCTGTTGTTGACTTGTCGTATCATCATAACAATGCCAATCCGAATTTTCTATGGAATCATCGGAATTCGTGTTATTTGACACACCTTTTGAAATCTTTATTGTAGTATTTAGCCAATCTGGATCAGTTGCGTTACCAGCAACTGTATATAAACTAGCACGTTTATCTGTTGTCTCACTTAAATTATGTTTGATTGCTGCACCAACGACTGATGACGAGGTAGACATATCGACCATGCAGACGACGGCCAAGCTGAGGTTCACTCGGTGCATATACAGCAAGGTGTAGGTGACGAAAAGTAATTGACTTAAGCGCCATCTGGTGGAGCAGAAGAAGAATCCGGAATCTGAAATCAAAACCAATTGCTTGGTTTATTGTAAAATCGATTGTCTCGTAGTTTAATATAATTGATTAATGCATCGATTTCGATCAAGACGACAAAACAAGTATATTGGTCGACTGAATCGTTTATCGATTTAAACGACTCATTTAAAACATAATACAGTCATCCAGAGAGAAAGGTGGGTAAGGTATATAGGAATCATGGAACAGTGACGTTATTTCCAACTTATTGTATTTGTGGGGAGGGGTGGGGGGAGGGGGGGGATAGAATTTCAATAGGTAACTGTAAATCACTGTTAGCCATACACTTTCATGAGCAAAGTGTGATATTCAATTTTCTTCAGTTTATGAGTCCCACCCAATAAAGCATTTGAGACCAGTACACATAATAACACATTAAAGAATGTTGTATATTTATGGTGTTGTGCTCTGATTTTTGGTCTAAAAACAATTAAGAAATACCACATAAATTTTGTATTCAAAAGCTAAATTATAAACATATATTTATCATTAAAGTAAATTACAAAGTGTTGTTAAGCTATTCTTACCCTCAATATAGTAATGTTATACAAACAAAAAAATCTAAGAGTGGGCCTCAATTTATATACCTGAGTTGATCAGCCATGAAGCGTGCTGGCTGTAAATATTCAAGCTTCGCATGCTTTTTCACTGACCAAGTAGCGTTGGGAAATGTGCCTTTAAAGATCTTGAGTTCTGATTTACACATTTCTTCGCATAAAAAAACACAATGGAATTGAATGTTGTTTAACGGCTTATCAACACTGTATAGGTTATTCAGAGCCGCCCCAGAGAGATGGGAAGGATACATAGGAATCCATATTTTGGTCTTCATAAACTCTCTATTAAATAAGCTGAAATTCAATTTTTTAAAGTTATTTTCCCCCCTAAATTATCGTCTCGCTTGAGAAATATTGAAAACAATCATTTACGCTGCATACTTTTTGCATAATTTACACTGAGTATTATAATTTTCTTCTAAAGTACAATTAACTCAGCTATTAATAAAACTGGCATAATTAATTTTAATTCTTTATAGTCTGACAAGAGTTTTTTTTTATTACGGAACTCTGTTATTTTGCAATTAAACGAATTGCTTATAGAACCTCCACCGTGTTTAAAAAATCGCTATAACAGCATGGAAATATTCTGGCTTTCATGTTTGGGTAAAAACAAAGCAATATAGAATAGTTTCCTATGGTTTAAACATACTCGGGGGCTAAACTGCGATACACGGATAATCTGACGGACGAGGCTAAGGAAAGTGTCCAGCCCAAGTAAAGGTCATACCGAAAAGTTAAGTGAATCGTACCCGTGACATCCGTTCTCCCCTATACAGGAAAAATATATAGGCATGAAATTCATATGTCTTGATGACATACTCAATATTGATAATCCGTTCTTTGCTCATATGGTTACTAACATTTATCCACCAGAGCTCACGTTGAATAAAGCCAACAGTTCGGATACAGTAGCAGCATTCTCGATCTTCATCTCTCGATTTCAAATGATTGTATTCATACTAAAATGTATGATAAGAGAGATGATTTCAATTTTAACATCGTTAACTATCCACACCTGGATGGAGATGTACCTCGTGCTACCTCATACGGGGTGTATATCTCCCAACTCATTCGATTTTCTAGAGCGTGTAAGGATGTTATAGACTTCAATGATCGAAATCAAGTTATTACAAGTAAACTTATTCAGCAAGGTTTTCGTTATCACAAACTACGTAGATAATTCTCTAAATTCTACCGCCGCAACGAGGGCCTGCTGGTAAAGTACAACACCAACCTTAAAACACTTCTGCGACTAGGCATATCACAACCCTCATTTTATGGAGATGTGGTCTATAAACTTCGAAAGTTAAAGGGGTCTGACGGGTTTCCTAACCGCTTTACAAATTTAATCAGGAAGTTCGTCAGAAAAGGATATAGCCCTTTGGTTTTACAGCGCACTGCATGTTTAGTGATTGACCCCTCTACAGTCAGTCATTACGCTTCACTTTTCACTTGTGCGATGACTGGACTACCTCTTGGGACTCTAGGATTGTACCTACTGAAACCCAACTAAGGGAGGTGTGTGCATGAGCTTTCGTCCCTCGAGTTTTCTGGTCGTACCCTAAATTGGTTTTCACTTTAGCTGCAACTACTATGGTTGTTCAATACGATTCTGGATACATCCTGAGATGTTTATTATTTTTTTGTATGTGTTTCTTTAGTTAGTTTCTCTGGATGTGGACTTTATTGTTAGAGAATTCATTTTGATGGGATGTAGTTTTGTTTACACTGTCTTGTCTATTTGGGCGCTGAAGACAGGATAATAGCGAGGATTGTGCGCATATAAAATCGATTCAAGCTTACCATTAGGCCTTATTGCCTACTGACCGTTCCAAGTCGGTAAACCTGTCTTCACCACTCTTTCTGTTGTTTTTGTCTCCTTCATTGTATTTTCAAGTCCTTGTTTGCAGTACAGTGCGGACCTACGATGCCATTGCGTTCGGACGCTGTGGTTTCTATAGGACCCTATATCTCATTTTTACATATAAATGTGCCACACATTTGCCGCAAATGTATTCCACGTATGTATTTCATATGAAAGTGACATATGTGTAATACATATGAAAGTATGTTTTAGTAAAATATATTACACTTTAAACAGCTTTTTAAACCATTTTCTACAATATTTTACATATTTTATATTAATTAATGTTATATGTACTGTATGCATACTATTTTCATATGAAATACGTATGGATGCAATTCATATATGGAACACGTGTATTATTTTAACATGAACAATATATATCGTACATATGTGACACATATGTAGCATTTACATATGTGCTACATATGTAAATAACATGATGTACAAATGACAGTAACATGCACATGATTAGAAAGTAACACATATGTGGCGCATGACACAACATTTTTCCTGTAATATATTACATTCGACCAATGTCCAATAATATCAGAAAATAACAAATACTTAATATGAGTACATACCGGTAAATTCCTCTTCCTCGTTTTCCCTTTTATACTGTACTCTTTGTGTGTCGTGTTCCTCCGCGTCATTGACCTCATCCACTTGTAGTGTGTCGTGTTCTGCGCCGTATTCCTCGTTCATAGCTCACTCTGACCTGTCAACTTGAAATCCCGAATAGTATTTGGTTGAGGTGAATGGTTAAAACCATTATGATCATTAAGATTTAACATATGCATTTTTTTTTATTATACTAAAGCTAAAAAGCAGTCACGTAAATATCATTAGTATGGACTTTTGACTTTATCCAGTTCAATCCCGTTTTGCGGTCAATAGTCTTTATTGGGGGTCCATAGTCTTTTTCAATAGGGATGACGTTTCGCTTCTCCATGTGATACATGTAAACAAGTATGCAAATTATTGTAGTTTATGCTGACTGTCTTTTTTTTTGTATATTCAAAATTGTTTCCATATCAAAAAAATTCAACGAAAATAAATTACTTATCTTAGTTTTCACTACGATGCAGTATAACAAAACAACTATCTTGTCACAAAATGTCACGGGTAGAGCGTACTGGTCGTATATAGCTCTTGTTATCGGTTACACCCAAAATCTATTGTTCGAGTTGAAACAATTTCACAATATTCATGATCTATTCATGTAACACGTAAAAGTGTGCACATTTTAAGTGGCCACCAGAGAGGCCGTGTCATAAGTTTAGTTTTGTGCTAATGCATGTAAACGTATAGGTATATTTTCCTTAAACGGCAAAATTGTATAAGGGGCCTCGCGTGTAGATTCAATACTGTAGATTTAGCCACGTTTGTCACGGACTGAACGGGGCAAATAATGATTTGGGCGTAATGTTTGCTATAAAACCCATTGTCTTCTAGCTATCGCCGGGATCATCGATAGTACTTTGTTGGAACAGAGATTGGACGGCAAATTTCATAGGCAACATGTGGTTAGTAATTTTATTAAACTTTTATCGTATATTTGTATTCAGTGGGCGGCGCCATCTTGTTTGGCGGTTACGACATCCGGTTAGCATTGATGTTTCTCAAACATAACTTTAGACTAGCATATGATTTTGAAGTTACTTTATTAGATGTAATTATTGTAATTGATCATTAATTGTAAAACAATATTAATTTGATAACAGTGGATAATAGGTGCATTAGTTAACGTTGGCGTATAACTCGGTGATTGTAATACACGATTGTTAACATTAGTTAACAATGAGATGAGTGACAAGAATAAATGCGTGCATGCATAACTCAGTGAGTGTAATATATGAGTAATTTGATCATGTTTATATTACATGTATTAGGGGAATTGATTAACAGCGACGTACATAGCGTATACTTGGCGTTGTAGAATATGTATACATTGCTACTCATCATTAGTACAGCTTACATATATTGATTGAATAATGATTTGTTTGGGTAATGGTAATTATGCAAGATTGTTATGTTTGTCAACCGACATCTAAAACGTATGTATAATTACAGCCTAAGCCATCCAGGATATAAGCCATCCAGGGTTGGAGTAAGCCATCTAGGTTTGGATATCCAGGAGTGGAGCTAAGCTTCCACGAATAACGTTACAAGCGGTGGAGACGGTCCCCGTACCTGCGCAGCCAGGTTTTACTAACGACAACCCCCGGGACACAAGGTGGGCCCGTTACCAGTCCTCACTGGAGGAATATCATTCACAATCTCAGTGGAGATTAACTATCATTGCATCGCGTCATCAACCCTTACAGAAGGCATTTGATGACAATCATCCATTGAATTCGCGCATCATCATCTTCATGAGCTCTCGCGCATCACAGTTATCGCGCTAGATCAACATTGTTATAGCTTTAACAACACTTTAGTGTCTTAGACATTCAGTATTTATAACAATACTAAGAACGTCTTAAACGTTCAGGAGAACATTCTTTTCATAGTTCATTTGTGTATTCGCTTTTTTTTTTTTAGATAATTGTATATATATTAAACATATTTTAAAAGTTGCATTAAACTTATGTAAATGCATTCACCGTCATTGATTCTTTCCTGAGTTAGCCCAACCACTAAGGTCATCCTGTGACAACTGGATTCAGAGTAGTGGGATTTTGGGCGACTACGGAGGGAAAGAATCAATAAGTGATCTTTATTATGATATACGTAAAATAATAAGTAGAGATTTACTCTACTTATTATTTTAGAATTGTGAACCACCCTCTGATCCATCAAGGCGACTGTCGACGATCACGGCCACAGCTTGGAAGACAAGTCAAGACACGACAAGGGTAGGGTGAGTCCAAACTGTTGTTTTGTCCGTTCTTTCCTTGGCGCGAGGTCGCAGTGGTCTACACGAGTGGGTCTGAGGCACTTTTGCTCAATAATTTGGGTGTTTGTTTTACCTCCCTTGATTTACACATAGTATCCAATTAGGTTGGCGAACAAGACGTTCTACTCATGTTGTGACACTCGAGTATACTTATATTGATGGGAGAAGTAAATATACATGTACATGTTATGCACATTTCTATGATTGTTTAAGGTTATGTCCAATATCAAATATAGATATTTTATGTAGTGTATATGTTTTGTGGAAGCTAGATACTATCTATACATAACCGTTAGTAGTTAGCGCTAGTACAAATGTGTATGTAACTTGTCCTATGATGATGCCCAGGTATTTACTGAGGACACAGTGACTTACCATTAGTAGTTAGTTGAGTAGAATTATTAGTGACGTGTGTATTGTAATTATTGTAGTGTGTAGTTCACAATGTCTATAGACATGACGTCCATAAAGGATCTTACGGAAATGGGTAAGGAGTTAGGGTATGCTGGAGAGGAGCTTAGAACCTTTGTTAAAGACGAACAGGCTAGGGAAAGGGAATTTAGACTTAAGGAAAGAGAATTAGCAAAGCGGGAAAGGGATGAAGAGAAAGATAGGTTAGAATTCGAAAGTAGATTAGCGAAAGAGAAGCGAGATGACGAAAGTAGACTAGCCACAGAGAAGCTAGAATTAGAAAGTAGGTTAGCTAAAGAGAAGCTAGACGCTGATAAAGAGAATCTAGAATTAGAAGGTAGGTTAGCTAAAGAGAAGCTAGACGCTGATAAAGAGAAGCTAGAATTAGAAGGTAGATTAGCTAAAGAGAAGGTAGAATTAGAAAGTAGAATAGTAAAGGAGAAGCAAGAGTTAGAACATGAGAGGTTCGAAACAGATGGTAGACTAGCTAAGGCTAAGATGATAATGGAAAGGGAGCAAAAAGAGTTTGAGCATAAGTTAGCTTTAGATTTGGAAGCAGCTAAGACACATAGTAAGGAAAGTAAAACTGAAGGGAAAGATAGTTATTCTGGGAAGTTAAAAGGTTCGAAGTTACCATACTTTGATGCTGACAAAGATAACATGGACAGTTACTTGTTACGGTTCGAGCGTTATGCTGAGTTACAGGAATGGACCAAAGATAAGTGGGCAGTTCATTTAAGTGCGTTATTGAGAGGCAAGGCCTTAGATGTATTTTCTAGATTACCTAGTGTAGATGCTCTTGACTATGACAAGTTAAAGGATGCTCTTTTAAAGAGATTTGAGTTAACTGAAGAAGGTTTTAGAAAGCGGTTTAGAGCTTGTCTGCCTGAGAAAGGCGAGTCATTTATTCAGTTTATTAGTAGGTCTAGAAATTACTTAGATAGGTGGTTAGAGTTAGGGAAGGTAGCGCAGACTTATCAGGGCCTCATATATTTCTTGTTGCGGGACCAGCTATTCAATGTTTGTAGTAGAGATCTGTTCTTATTTCTTAAAGAAAGAAAACTAACTAGTGTAGGAGAAATGGCAACACAAGCAGTTCAGTTTGCCGAGGCTAGAGGTGGAGCTCATATTGTAGTGTCGAAAGACAGAACTTTTAGAGATAGGCAAGGGGACGATCATAAACAGAAAGGCCAGAGTGGAAACTATAGAGGTGGAGGTAGTTCGATGGGTGCTAGAGGAGGTAGCAATAGTGGTAACATAGGTAGACCTTTTATTCGTTGTCGTCACTGTAATGGGAATCATGCTTCACATGAGTGTAGGAAAGCGGTGAAAGTGTCCGCTGTCGTAGACAATTTTAGTGAAAATAGTAGAGTGGACAACAATGTAGGGAGTCAGAACCAAGGTTTTAACAACCCATGGAATTTCGGTAGAGGTAGAGGTGGTCAAAACCGTGGTAGAGGTAGAGGCAGAGGTAGTAATAGTCCGGTTATTAAAACCGAGAGTAGTAGCTGTTGTGTTAAAGCGGATGGTGTAATGGCGAAGATCGGAACATGTCTCTTTCCGTATGCAAATCTTCCAACGGCAGATGGTAGAGTGAATGGCACGGACGTAATTGTAATGAGGGATACAGGTTGTACAGGTGTGGTAGTTAGGCGTAGTTTAGTTACGGATGACCAGTTGGTAGGTAAACAGTCACCGTGTATGTTGTTAAATAAGTCGGTAGAGCACGTGCCAATAGCGAGAATAGATGTAGATACACCTTTCTTTAAAGGGACTACAGAGGCACTATGTATGGATGACCCGATGTATGATTTAACAATAGGGAACATAGATGGTTCAGCACTTCCGGTAATGTCCGATTTTAGAAGTAGCATAAGTAATGCCGTAGAGACTAGAGCGCAGGTTCAGAAGCAAGCTCAGGCTTATAGAAAATTAAAGGTTCCTGCAGCCGTAGGTGACATATCTAAAGCGGAGTTTATAGAAGCACAAACTCAAGACGAGTCATTAGGTCCTTGTAAGGTGAAGGCCAAGGATGGTGTAGTAAAGAAGTGTAAAGGGTCCGGTAGTTGTAAGTTTGTACATAAGAATAGGTTATTGTACAGAGAATTTGAAGATAGTGGTAGTAGACAGTTTCACCAATTAGTGGTACCTACCCAGTATAGAACGACAGTGCTTAAGGTAGCTCATGAGTCGATTATGGGAGGTCATTTAGGCGTAAAGAAAACGTCAGATAGAGTATTGGCAGAATTTTATTGGCCAGGCGTTAGTGGAGATGTAACTAGGTATTGTAGGTCCTGCGATGTATGCCAAAGGACAGTACCAAAAGGTCGAGTGACCAAAGTACATTTAGGTCAGATGCCACTGATAGATACACCATTTAAGCGGGTAGCCGTAGACATAGTTGGACCAATTTTTCCAGTGTCGGATAGGAAAAATAGGTACATTTTAACCATGGTAGACTATGCAACTAGGTATCCGGAGGCAGTAGCATTGCCCTCAATTGAAACTGAGAGAGTAGCTGAGGCATTAGTTGATATGTTCAGTAGGCTAGGTGTACCAGAGGAAATGCTGACTGATTGTGGGTCACAGTTTACGTCAGAACTTATGGCTGAAGTAAGCAGGTTATTGTCTTTGCGTCAAATCATGACAACACCATATCACCCTATGTGTAACGGGTTAGTCGAACGATTTAACGGGACGTTAAAGCAAATGTTACGGCGTATGTGTACCGAGAGACCCAAAGATTGGGACAAGTATCTCAATGCTTTATTGTTTGCATTTAGAGAGGTACCACAAGAGAGTTTAGGATTCTCTCCGTTTGAGTTATTGTACGGTAGGTCAGTTAGAGGTCCCATGAGGATTCTTAGAGAGATGTGGGCAGGTGAAGTAGATAGTGATGAGGTTAAGACTATATATCAGTATGTTTTAGATCTGAAGGAGAAACTAGAGGAGACTTGTAAGATAGCTCAAAGTCAGTTAGTTAAGGCAAGTACCAAGTACAAACGGTACTATGACCGGAAAGCTAGAGCTAGGAAGTTTAAGATAGATGACCAGGTGTTACTGTTACTCCCGACCGACAATAACAAGTTGTTATTACAATGGAAAGGTCCGTTTTACGTTAGAGGGATAGTGAACACTATGGATTACCGTATCGAGATAAACGGAAAGTTAAAGACCTTTCATGCGAATATGCTGAAAGGGTATATAAGTAGAACCGATAATGTGCAACAAGGGGTGTTAACCGTAGTTAATGTTGCAGTTATTGAGGATAGTGAGGAAGACAGTAGTGAGGACACTAGTCCCATGTATTTTCCCACTAGTGTAGGTAGGGAGAGAGCAGCCGATGTAGACATATCGGGCATGCTTAGTGTAGAGCAGCAACGAGAGATGGGTAGTTTACTCTCGGAGTTCAGTGATGTCTTGTCCGAAAACCCGGGGCAGACAGATGGAGTGCAACATGATATTGTACTCACATCAGGGGAACCAATAAGAATTAAGGGGTATCCCATTCCATTTCACTCCCGATCAATTGTTGATGAGGAGGTGAAAGACATGTTGAAATTGGGTGTCATCGAACCTTCAAACGCCCCATTTTCATCCCCAGTCGTACTTATTAAGAAGAAAGATGGGTCAATTCGATTCTGCATCGATTTTAGGCAGCTCAATAAACGTACCATCTTTGATGCAGAGCCAATGCCTAATATTGAGGAGGTATTCTCTAAACTTGCGGGATATTCGTATTTCTCCAAGTTAGACCTCAGTAAAGGTTATTGGCAAGTCCCACTTTCAGACCGAGCTAAAGA
The DNA here is from genome assembly GCA_037043455.1 of Cyrtodaria siliqua. Taxonomy (NCBI): domain Eukaryota; kingdom Metazoa; phylum Mollusca; class Bivalvia; order Adapedonta; family Hiatellidae; genus Cyrtodaria; species Cyrtodaria siliqua. The sequence continues at coordinate 59,481 of JAWPHD010001108.1, read as the reverse complement.
GATGATCTCCTTCGAAACTTCGCAAGGACTTTTTAAGTTCAAGGTCATGCCCTTTGGTCTCGTAAACGCCCCAGCAACATTCTGTAGGTTAATGAGGAAAGTCCTGAAGGATTTGTCCAACACAGACAGTTTTGTAGATGACATCCTGGTGTTTACAACAACATTTGAAGACCATATTAAGGCTCTACGTAATCTGTTGGAACGGCTACGCCGGTTTAAACTGACTGCAAAACCTAGCAAGTGTCACATAGGTTACGCAGATATAGAGTGTCTGGGTCATGTTGTCGGGAGGGACCAGAAAATTGAAACCCAACCCCGACAAGGTTAAGGCAATTCAGGAAGCACCAAGACCCGAGACAAAGAAACAAGTTAGGTCATTTTTAGGGTTAGCGGGTTTTTACAGGAAGTTTATTCCAAACTTTTCGGCTATAGCTGCACCTTTGTCAGACTTGACAAAGAAAGGTCAACCCAATAGGATAACTTGGGGGGAAAGCCAGGAACGAGCTTTTGTCTCTTTAAAGGGGAGTCTGGTCAAAACCCCAATACTAAAATTACCTGAACTTGACCAGGAGTTTATCCTCAGAACGGATGCCTCCGATATCGGGGTGGGTGCAGTCCTACTGCAAGAGCAAGATGGGTGTAGTCTCCCCGTGGCTTACGCAAGTCGGAAACTATTACCCCGGGAATGTAACTACTCTGTTATCGAAAGGGAGTGTCTTGCAGTAGTGTGGGGTGTCAGTAAATTCCACCGATATGTTTTTGGTAAGGAATTTGTCTTGGAGACTGACCACCAACCGTTAGCTTATATGAATAAAGCTAAGGTAGCTAACAGTAGGTTAATGAGGTGGGCACTGACTCTGCAGCCTTACCGGATGAAAATTAAAGCAATCCGTGGAAAGGACAATGACCGGTTTAATACAATAGTGTATTGCAGTGTATTGTACAATAGTAGTATATGTTACGACAGGGTAGTGTACAATTGTAGAATAGTGTTGAAATTGTAATTACATATTATAGTTAGGTTATAACTGCAGTGGTACTAGTTAACATACTCAAGCGATTGAGCGATCAGCTTGTACGTTTTGTCGCTCATTTGCTCAGAAGAATTAATAGTTTCTTAACGTGTAAATATTAATTATCATTTTGTTGAATTTTAAAAGTGTAGCACTTTCTTTAAGTGGGGAGATGTTGTCACAAAATGTCACGGGTAGAGCGTACTGGTCGTATATAGCTCTTGTTATCGGTTACACCCAAAATCTATTGTTCGAGTTGAAACAATTTCACAATATTCATGATCTATTCATGTAACACGTAAAAGCGTGCACATTTTAAGTGGCCACCAGAGAGGCCGTGTCATAAGTTTAGTTTTGTGCTAATGCATGTAAACGTATAGGTATATTTTCCTTAAACGGCAAAATTGTATAAGGGGCCTCGCGTGTAGATTTAATACTGTAGATTTAGCCACGTTTGTCACGGACTGAACGGGGCAAATAATGATTTGGGCGTAATGTTTGCTATAAAACCCATTGTCTTCTAGCTATCGCCGGGATCATCGATAGTACTTTGTTGGAACAGAGATTGGACGGCAAATTTCATAGGCAACATGTGGTTAGTAATTTTATTAAACTTTTATCGTATATTTGTATTCAGTGGGCGGCGCCATCTTGTTTGGCGGTTACGACATCCGGTTAGCATTGATGTTTCTCAAACATAACTTTAGACTAGCATATGATTTTGAAGTTACTTTATTAGATGTAATTATTGTAATTGATCATTAATTGTAAAATAATATTAATTTGATAACAGTGGATAATAGGTGCATTAGTTAACGTTGGCGTATAACTCGGTGATTGTAATACACGATTGTTAACATTAGTTAACAATGAGATGAGTGACAAGAATAAATGCGTGCATGCATAAATCAGTGAGTGTAATATATGAGTAATTTGATCATGTTTATATTACATGTATTAGGGGAATTGATTAACAGCGACGTACATAGCGTATACTTGGCGTTGTAGAATATGTATACATTGCTACTCATCATTAGTACAGCTTACATATATTGATTGAATAATGATTTGTTTGGGTAATGGTAATTATGCAAGATTGTTATGTTTGTCAACCGACATCTAAAACGTATGTATAATTACAGCCTAAGCCATCCAGGATATAAGCCATCCAGGGTTGGAGTAAGCCATCTAGGTTTGGATATCCAGGAGTGGAGCTAAGCTTCCACGAATAACGTTACAAGCGGTGGAGACGGTCCCCGTACCTGCGCAGCCAGGTTTTACTAACGACAACCCCCGGGACACAAGGTGGGCCCGTTACCAGTCCTCACTGGAGGAATATCATTCACAATCTCAGTGGAGATTAACTATCATTGCATCGCGTCATCAACCCTTACAGAAGGCATTTGATGACAATCATCCATTGAATTCGCGCATCATCATCTTCATGAGCTCTCGCGCATCACAGTTATCGCGCTAGATCAACATTGTTATAGCTTTAACAACACTTTAGTGTCTTAGACATTCAGTATTTATAACAATACTAAGAACGTCTTAAACGTTCAGGAGAACATTCTTTTCATAGTTCATTTGTGTATTCGCTTGTTTTTTTTAGATAATTGTATATATATTAAACATATTTTAAAAGTTGCATTAAACTTATGTAAATGCATTCACCGTCATTGATTCTTTCCTGAGTTAGCCCAACCACTAAGGTCATCCTGTGACATATCTGACTTCCTATCTGTCAAAAGTTCACTGCTGCGGGTTTATATTGATTCTTTTGGATAAATATACTGAACCAAACAGCTAACGCATCAGCAGACAATACCTTTAAAGTATGAACTTATTATATGCCGACTGGTACCGTTAGAGACAGGTGATTTAAATGATTTTTTTTTTAATTTACAGTCGTCATTGACAAGATATTTGTCTCGTTCAGAATGAAATTTGTTTTGATTTATTGATTGTTATTATTGAGATATTAAAGGTATTGTCTACTGGTGCGTTTGCTGTTTGGATCAGTATAGTTTTAACCATTGTCCTCATTAGAAGTAGAGTTTTTGATAAGATAATTTGACTATTCACCCAAGCGAGAGAGGACTGATAGGAATCTGGGAACCTGACCTACTCTTATTAACGAATTGATTCATATGCTTCTTTAATCAGCTAGCGAGGATAGATTCCGATATACTGGACTGCCCGGTTTACGTCCTCATCCGACGCAGGCCCAAAACGAGCTCGGAAATTTAACCGATGCAAATCCCCTCCTAGCGGGCTCTATGGATATACCCTCGGGAATTGTTTTTGATTTCTACATGCAATTTCCTTCGTTTTAATGCATTCCCTGGCCAGATGTTAAGTTTTAAGTTGGACAATTATATTCAAGACTATTTGATATTCCATTAAAATGCTCCCAATAACACACGGACGAAACTCAATGACGCCAGTAAGGCTGAACCTCCGGATTACAAGTCCATCGTACTATCCACCGGGCCAAGCCAACCTACTACCGAATAAATGAAATCGTTCCCCAGCTGACCCTGAGTGACACAGCTGACATATGCGTTGTGTACCTTTCTAATCGAATAAATCGACCAAAGACGTAAAGTCATCTAAATCTACAAACATTCACTGACATACTGGGCGCTCGACTTATAAAGGAGAAAAGGAGTATTTTAACACTTTTATCTAACAGTGCTATATTTAAATAATAAATACAAACTTGATACAAGTGTTCATTAATCCATACCCAAGGTCATGTGTGCATTGACTAATTCACATATGTAGCATGTATGTATTTACAATTAAAGGGTAGCACTGTCTAGATAAATGTGTAAACTGGAAGATTCATGCACAAATATTCAAGATTATTTTAGTTATATTTTATAAATGCAGCTTCAATGGGATTACACAAAAGGGGACATTAACAGATTTTTTTATTGTCGTAATATTGATAACAATGTGAACATGACAATGAACAAACAGGATTTCAAATCATATAATAGCTATGGATTACAAATAAGTGAAAACAGTAGTATCATTATAAATGATTCCCACGTATTGAGGGCCTGCGCAAGACACTCCCAACTTGCTTGGATGTATATATGGGTTAAACGAGTGTTACAACGAACCGATCCCTCCATGCTCATTCTGGATAGAGTGCATTTCACTGTCGAGTACGAAACACGGTGTGGTGTTTTTTTAATTTAGATTTGAAAAGATGGCGGACGAGCACGTTTGTGAAATGTAGGTGTGATTTTTTTTTATTTAAACATATTTTATTGCCAATATTTTACATACAGAGCAAATATAAACATATATACGATAGACATATTATAATGACAAATGGGTAAAACTATTTACCGCCAGGTTGTTGGTATTCCTATGGGTACTAACTGGGCGCCACTTGTTGCAGATTTGTTTTTGTACTGCTATGAAAGAGATTTTATGTTGAGTTTTTCACCTGCTAGCCAGGGTGAAATTATTGATGCCTTTAATAATACTTCTCGGTATCTTGATGACATACTCAATATTGATAATCCGTTCTTTGCTCATATGTTTACTAACATTTATCCACCAGAGCTCACGTTGAATAAAGCCAACAGTTCGGATACAGTAGCAGCATTTCTCGATCTTCATCTCTCGATTTCAAATGATTGTATTCATACTAAAATCTATGATAAGAGAGATGATTTCAATTTTAACATCGTTAATTATCCACACCTGGATGGAGATGTACCTCGTGCTACCTCATATGGGGTGTATATCTCCCAGCTCATTCGATTTGCAAGAGCGTGTAATGATGTTATAGACTTCAATGATCGAAATCAAGTCATTACAAATAAACTTCTTCAGCAGGGTTTTCGTTATCACAAACTACGTAGATCTTTCTCTAAATTCTACCGCCGCAACGAGGGCCTGCTGAAAAAGTACAACACCAGCCTTAAAACACTTCTGCGACCAAAAGGCATATCACAAACCTCATTTTATGGAGATGTGGTCTATAAACTTCGAAAGTTAAAGGGGTCTGACGTGTTTCCTGACCGCTTTACAAATTTAATCTGGAAGTTCGTCAGAAAAGGATATAACCCTTTGGTTTTACAGCGCACTGCATGTTTAGTTATTGACCCCTCTACAGTCAGTCATTACGCTTCACTTTTCACTTGTGCGACGACTGGACTACCTCTTGGGACTCAATGATTGTACCTACTGAAACCCCAACTAAAGGAGGTGGGTGCATGAGCTTTCGTCCCTCGGGTTTTCTGGTCGTACCCTAGATTGGTTTTCTCTTTAGCTGCAACTACTGTGGTTGTTCAGTACGATTCTGGATACATCCTGATATGTTTATTATTTTGTATGTGTATCTTTAGTTAGATTTTCTGGATGTGGACTTTATTATTAGAGATTTCCTTTTGATGGGATGTAGTTTTGTTTACACTGTCTTGTCTATTTGGGCGCTGATGACAGGATAATAGCGAGGATTGTGCGCATATAAAATCGATTCAAGCTAACCAGTAGGCCTTATTGCCTACTGACCCTGTCTTCACCACCCTTTCTGTTGTTTTTCGTCTCTTTCATTGTAATTTCAAGTCCTTGTTTGCAGTACAGTGCGGAGCTACGATGCCATTGCGTTCGGACGCTGTGGTTTCTATAGGACCCTATATATCATTTTGGGTAACAAGTTCTACCAACATTAGATTAAACCCATCCCAGTTAGCATTTTGAAATTACGAATGTATATGGCTTATTGCGAATGTATATGGCTGAAAAGTAGGTGTCGTTTAAATGTAGCTATATTTCATTTGAATTGTCTTTGATTACCATTCAAGCCGAACGAGTGTGTGCAAGGATGTTTTAATTCAACACGCCAGCTCTTCAATAATCGTTTTCTCTGATTTTAAGCATACAAACTGTGTATAAAACCAAAGATTGTATGGTTTGTGAAAAATGGAAACTAGGGACGGTCGCTATTTTTGCTTCTTCTAATGAATTGAAACATTTGGTTACATGTAAGATGTAAAAATAAAACTTTTAATCTCCGCAATACAATGTAATAAGTCTATTGCTCTGAAAAACATGCCACTGAAGCTTATTATGCATTTAAAAATAACACCAAGTACACGGTGTAGAGCGCATGCATTTTGTAGACAACACGGTGTCGATTACATCATTTCTGCCTGTTTTAACACTGTGTAGCTTTCATATTTGACACGGTGTCGTGTTAAACATGTGCTTCATCTGGATGCTATTGTTTATAAGTGAAAGTCTAAGTTTACACACAGATAAGGTTACAAAAATACAATTTCGATCAAACATAGCAAAACAGAATTGTTACAGAAAATAAAGCCTCTTCTGTGCATTTTCATTAACTGGCATTAATGTACATTTTTCTCTGAACTTATCTCTCAAGTGCCGATTGCGTGATTTAGAAGTAAGACGTCGGACTCGTGACCGATGGGTTGCGATTTACTCTCTCTCTGTCTCTCTGTCTGTCTCATGCAACATGAAAATCATGAGTTTTATCTTTTGTAATATTTCAGTTAACAGACATCGCCCTGACAAAGAATGGATCACCACTATTAGTTGATTTAACTACAAAAAGGTTTGGGGTTATTCCAAACGAGATATTGCAACCTGGACAGTATTTTAAGATTGACGAATTGGACTGGTCGATCAATATTGTAACAAAAATGCTTGATTACAATGATCTTTCACAATTAGAAGAATCTATTTACAATCTGTCTATTGATAACATTAACCAAGAAGATGATGTTGTTAACAGCCCATTGTCTAAACAGGTCAAATGTTCCACCACGACGCCTCGTCATAACTTCCTGAGAAGCCGGTTCCTAATCATGACACAAACAACGAGGATGTCACTGCCTCCACCACAAAAAATCGAGCGTCATATATAACCTTACATGTGTTGAAAATGACTTAAAATAACATACAAACATTATCTTGTCAATGATAGCTTTGAATACACACTATGCTATCTGTAATAGATACAGTATGGTTTCATCGAGTTGGTTGATTTAAACATCGAGATGGGCGTAGAGTTGATTGATTTAAACATCGAGATGTTTAAATCAACCAACTCGATGAGACCATACTATATTTGTTTTGTAGCATGTCTATTTCAGCTGTCTGCCATACTCTAACTTCCAATTACCGGTAGTTAGAGTACACCATTTATTTTGACAGGTGTTATTTTCAATTAAACGATTTAAACATGTGCAGATGCAAAAGGAATTTCATGTGTCCATGCTACAAATACAGTATAACACTATTTTTGATAAATAGGCACACTCACAGTAATAGATAGAGTATGGTTTCATTGAGTTGGTTAATTTAAATATCGAGGTGTTTAAATTAAACCAACATGATAAAACCATAATCTATTTGTTTTGTAGCATGTCCATTTCAGCTGACTGCCATACTCTAACTTACAATAACCGGTAGTTGTAGTACACCATTTATTCTGACAGTTGTGTTCGATTTACACCTGTGCTATTAGAAAGATAATTTTCAGTGACCATGCTACAATGACAACTAATGTTTCGGTATGGTTCACACCCGATTACCGGCAGCCATAGGTACAGTTCGGCAGCCGTAGGTACAGTTCCAGGTAAAAAAAAACAAGTTTCAAAAGGGTAAGTAAATCTAGTTGTATGACTTGTTAGCCTTAAACTATTAGAAAAGTGAATCGGCCATTTTAATTTGGAAGGAATGTTGTGTATGTCACCTGATTCCCGTGAAAAATTTGAACCTATATTATGCGAGTTACGGTAGGTTAAATGTTGAAATTAAGCTAAACTATGTGATTGTAGAAAGTTAGAGACCTGGTACTCGGTAAATAGTCAAGTTTAAGAGATTTCAGACATACTGCCATAACATATGTATTACATAAAAAGATGACGATAAGTGTTAATTAATTACCTTTTGTAGATTAGACACATCTACGTTACGCACTGCTTCGTTTGTATTCCATGAAAAATGAAGGGCATTTTACATGCCGTAGTAAACATATACGAAATATGCATACACTATCCACAGTATATATTTTCACTCCACACACATAATTCTACATGCGTATCAATGGTTAACAGTAATTGTAAATAAAATCGATAAACTGGCATCTTTCATAATATGATGATGCACTTCAGCAGTTGGATATCTTAATTAAAGGGACTGTGTGCGATCTGGAAGAATCTATGAATTATAGATATTATTTATAATAATATATTATCAAAATGTGCTTTGAGATTAGTGAGGGTCGTTAAGATCATTATACTTATTGGATGGTTTAATTAGTGTTGATGAATCATTAAAAATTCGACGACAATACTGTATGGATCGAGACGTAGTATCGTGATCAAAGTATTCTCTATTTATCAATCTAAATAATTATGTACTATTTTAAATTCTTAAATAAATCATGGGGAATAATTGCTTATTACACAAACAAAATACTAAATTTCTTTCCATAAGCGTAACTTGGGACGGTAACTCACTTTAAATCCCGCATCCCGCACTCTTGAACTCGCTGGCTATGGTTTATTGTTCGATTATTGAGGGTGTAGAGCCCCCACCCCCCCCGGAATCCGGAATACCAAATAAATTGAGACCGAAATCCGGAATACTGTCTAAATTACAGTTGAAATCCGGAATATTCGTTGAGCTGAAACTGTGCGCCATTTAGATTTCGGTACCAAAACGATGTTGGCGGTGATAGTAAATAACGATCATTGGCGGTGATAATCAATTGCTAATTGCTTGTACCAACACTTAACTGATGGATACATCACAAATGCTTATATGAAGTCAGCTGCCTCTTTTTTCGATGTATTTGAGGTGTATTTTGTGTTGTTTTCTGAAAAGCATTACGTGGTCCGAGTAATAACTTTCATACCCCATTCAATCCCTTCTACAAGAAGCGAAAGCGGGGTTGGCTTGCGTATGAAATAAAACCTTAATGTTGGCTTAAAAAGTTTGCATATTGTAAAATTAAAACATTTAATAGGTACTTTTAAACAGGTTATCACATTTTTTTCAGTTGAAAATATATTTAAAGGTGTTTTATTGTCGAAATATCCATTATAAAATCCTTCTAATAAAAGCTTTGCCATCGCTTAATGGAATTAAGGCGGGACCACGTAATGCGAATAGCCGAGCCGCGCTATTCACCAACATGTCTTATTCTTCTTATTCTGCCATATGTTTAAATATCTTATTGGCGCAATATATTCAACAGTTAGTAATGTGCAAACATAATTTGATTAATAGTTTTCTTATAAGTAATGTTGGTGCGACTATAAAATCCAATTCAATTCTTATATATAATTAAACAATTATTAATTGAACGACTGCAAACTAACGGGACGCCGAAGGCATTTAAAAAATCAAGATTGTCACGTGTTCCTTCAAAAGAATGAGAAAGAAGACCGTCTGTCGGTTTCGCATTGTAAAAATACTTGTAATGGCATTGTCACATAAATTGTATCTACATTGTATTATAGAATAAACTTGATTCCTTTACTGAAATAATGGACATGCTTTTGAAAGTAATATATGTCGCAGGATGACCCTAGTGGTTGGGCTAACTCAGGAAAGAATCAAGACGGTGAATGCATTTACATAAGTTTAATGCAACTTTTAAAATATGATAAATATATATACAATTATCTAAAAAAACAAGCGAATACACAGATGAAATATGAAAAGAATGTTCTCATGAACGTTTAAGATGTTCTTAGTATTATAACAAATACTGAATGTGTTGACTGACTATATACGACACTAAAGTGTTGTTAACGTTATAACAATGTTGATCTATGATCCAGCGCGATAACTGTGATGCGCGAGAGCTCATGAAGATGATGATGCGCGAATCCAATGAGTGATTGTCATCAAATGCTTTCTATAAGAGTTGATGACGCGATATGTATGATGATTAACCTCCACTGAGGTTGTGGATGATGTTCCTCCAGTGAGGACTGATAACGGGCCCACCTTGTGTCCCGGGGGTTGTTGCTACTAGAACCTGGCCATGTTGCGCAGGTACGGGGACCGTCTCCACCGCTCTTAACATGGAAGCTTAGCTCCACTCCGGAAGGTTTATATCCAACCCTGGATGGCTTATATCCAACCTTGGATGGCTTAGGCTATAATTATACATACGTGTTAGATGTCGGTAGATAAACATAACAATCTTGCATAATTATCATTACCCAAACAAATCATTATTGAAAAAATATATGTAAGCTGTACTAATCATGCTAATGATGAGTAGCAATGTATACATATTCTACAACGCCATGTATACGCCATGTACGTCGCTGTTAACCAATGCCCCTAATACATGTAATATACAACGTTATCAAATCACTCGTATATTACACTCACACACATGCACACATGTATGTCAACTAATGCCCATATTATACAACGCTATGTATACGCGTCGAACATTTATACTAGTCACTCATCTCATTTTTAACTAATGTTAACAAATGCACCTATTATACACCGTTATCAAATTAATATTGATTTACAATTAATGATCAATTACAATAATTACATCTAATAAAGTAACTTCAAAATCATATACTAGTCTAAAGTTTATGTTTGAGAAACATCAAAGCTAACCGGATGTCGTAACCTCGCCAAACAAGATGGCGCCGCCCACTGAATACAAATGTACGATAAAAGTTAATAAAAATAAATACTGACAACATATTGCCTGTGAATTTCGCCGTCCAACTCCTGCTCCAAACAAAGCAACTATCAAGCAATCCCGGCCAAAACTAGAAGACAATGGATTTTATAGAACACGTCACGCCCAAACCATTATTTCCCCCGTCCAGTCCGTGACAAACGTGGCTAAATCTGCAGTATTGAATCTACACGAAAGGACCCCTACACAACTTTGCCTTTTAAGGAGATAGACCCATACTTTTACATGCATTAGCACAAAACTATACTTATTAAACGTTCCTTCCGGACGCCCTCTGGCGGCCACTTAAATTGTGCACGGTTTTCCGTGTTACCTGAATATATCATGAACATTGTGAATTTGGTTCATCTAAACAATGAATTAGGGTGTAACTTGTTCTGTTCATATGTTCTATTCTGTGTATGGACTGAAATAAGTGATTCCAGAGCAACGTAGTAATGATGTTTATTGTACGAATACTATTAAGAGACTGCTATCAAAGTGTCATGCATGCATGTTATACAACTGATGGATATGTTAGACAACTCCTGTATCTTCAATATTACAATATGCTTGTAAGAGTAGTCTTATCTTAGAACATCTCCATGTTTTTAAAAAGTTTACAAACTCAGTTTATTTCATCTGGTACTGAAGTCAATTATCCTAGGAATTTAAATGTCACTATATCACAATAATTAATGTAAACTGTACCAGTCATACTTGACATGTCCAACACAAAGGGTTAATTTCACAGATTGAAACTGTCACTAATATTTAACTGAGCTGTCACAGTTTATTGTTTTACCACACACATGTGTTGAGTTGATAATTACTATAAACAATGATCTCCACTGATCACAGGATGTATGCCAGACGAATTTGTCAGCTAAATAATTGTTTCTTTTTTGTAAGGCTGTTCAAGTTTACAAAATACAAAATATTTATTTGTTCCAAAAATGAATGAATCACAAAACATGTATGAGATTACAAATACTGCAATGAATGTATCACAATGTAATTGTTTACAAATTAAGTTTATGGGGTGCTGTAATAGCACGGCCAGGTCTGGTTGTATATAGGTTTTGGGACTGACTTTCAATTTTGTTGGGGGTTTGGGAAATGTTGATCTTATTGGGTTCAGGTGACTTTTGGGGTGTAGATATAGCAGCATGATTGATGGATTCCTCAGTAGGTTTGTCAGGTGAGCAGATAGGTGGTACAGGTAGACTAGCCTGAGGGATCAGCTGGTCTTGATATGCTGGGGCGGGATTGCTAGTGTGGTAAATAGGGGTCTCATTTGACTTGAGTAAATGACGGCGATTCCTGCGATATGAACCTCCCTCTTATGTACTAACAATATAAGACCTTGGATTCACTTTCTGTTCAACTACTGCAGGCTTCCACAGATTTTTTACTTGAATGCGTACCCCTTCCCCTACCGTTAGAGGTTTGAGACGTCTTGCTGACCTGTCATAATATTCCTTTTTTCTCTGTGCTGATAGAAACTTCTTGTTTTGAATGTTTCTGATATTGACCGAGTTAAGGGTCAATTGATCATTGGTCGAGGGTAATATTGACCTCAGTTGTCTACTCATTAATAACTCTGCGGGTGATTTCCCACAAGCCAGAGGGGAATTTCTGTACTCGAGTAGTGCAAGGTATGAGTCCTTACCATCACGTAGAGCTTTGAAGAATAGATTCTTGCATACTCCAACCATTCGTTCGCTTAAACCATTACTTAGGTCATACGTAGGGCTTGAAGTAACGTGTTTGAAATCTTTGGGCGATTTCTTTGGAACTATATTGAGCTCCGTTGTCGTAAACGAGCTTTTCTGGGATTCCAAACCGACTGAAAAACTCTTTAAGTTTTTGAATGACAGTTTGGGATTTTGTGTCCCTCAGATTGCTAACCTCAAAATAGTTTGACCAGTAATCAACCAAAATGATGTAGTCTTTATTGTTCCAGTGAAACAAATCAGTAGCTACTATTTGCCATGGCCTATCGGGAATCTCACTGGGAACAAGGGGTTCCTTGCAATTTGAGTTTCTGCGCTCTATGCAGACGGGGCATTTAAGAACGTAGTTCTTAATATCAGTAGTCATATTTAGCCAAAGCATGACATCTCTGGCACGTGATAAAGATTTATCACATCCGAAATGACCATAGTGTATCTTCTCTAGCATTTCTTGCACAATTCCGGGATAATGATTTCTGTGCCCTTGAGAAGCATATCATCTATGACAGTTATTTCATCCCTAAAGTTTCAGAAGTCGAGAACTTGTTTGGGGCATGATTTGCGTTCGTAAGGCCAACCTTGTAAAACTATTTGTTTAAAGGCCTGTAACATTGGGTCTGTTTCAGTATTGATCCGAATCATTTCCATCTTTTTGTCGCTAACAGGGAGTGTATGTAGTCATTCATTCCGTCAGAGAGTTGAGGATATGTATCTGGTAAATATTTCCTTGACAGAGTGACTGCTAACGGAATGTTTTTAAAGCCTGATATGTGTAACCTCGAGATTGTTTTGGGTGACCATATACCATCTGTTGGTACCTTTTATAACCAAACAGTATGGCGTAAAGTTCTTTTTCTATTTGCGCATAGTTAACCTCGCTGGGGGTGAGTGCTTTGGAGGCAAATCATACAGGTTTCTCATTTTGGAAAAGAATAGCTGACAATCCATTCTTTGAGGCATCTACTTGGAGGGTAACCTCTTTGTTGGGATCAAAATAGGCTAGAACGGGGCCAGGGCACTGACAAATGATGCTTTTAATATTTTCTGTAATGCATCTTCTTGGGGCCAGTCCCAGCTACATTCAATGTCTTTACTTAGAAGTTGCCTTAGCGGAGTCGGTGCAAACTTCTGAAGGTATGTTATCATGCCTAACACCGTTTCAAGCTCGGACCTAGAGGTTGGGGCAGGCATTTCCTTGATTGCTTTAACCTTCGCCGGGTCCATTTTGAGACCTTGAGATGTGAGAAGGTGACCAAAGAATGGAATTTCTGTTTGGGATACCTCCGTTTTGTCTGGGTTTAACTTGATTCCCATTTCTCTGCATCTTATCATCAATGCTTCAAGATTTCTATCGTGAGTAACTTTGTCTTTCCCGAAGACAACAATGTCATCTACGATGGTTTTCACCCCAGGGAGACCCTCGAGATATTGATCCATTTTTTTCAAAAATTCATCTTGAGCTGATCGAATTCCAAATGGCATTCTCAGGAATCTATAACGGCCAAAGGGAGAGTTAAAGGTCGTTAAGTAGGAAGATTGTTCAGTTAACTTGATTGACCAGTAGCCACTCCTGGCATCAAAACGCGAGAAAACTGACGCACCTGATAGATCTGGAAGAATGTCTTCCAGTGACTTGTTGGGATAGTGTGGCCTTTAATAGCATCATTAAGATATTTTGGGTCAAGACATATTCTCAACGAACCGTTGCTTTTCTCAACAGTGACCAGACTATTTACCCAGTCGGTGGGTTCTGACACCTTAGCGATCACGTTTGACATTTCCATGCGATCTAGCTCTGTCTTTAATCTGTCGCGGATAGCCACAGGTACTCGTCTAGGAGCATGTACCACAGGCGTTGCATCTTGGCGGAGGTGAATGTCACACTCGCCTGGTAATAAACCTATACCATCAAATACATCGGAGTATTTCGAAATGAGATTTTCTTTAGCAAAAACACTCTCTGATGAAACTGAGAGTACAAATTTCATCATATTGAGAGACAGTGATGTCTCGAGGCCTATGATTGGACATGAATTAGTGTTGACTATGTAAAATTCATGCTGAGATGTCTTATCAATATAAGAGCAGGGTAGTTTGATGTAGCCATCGATAGTCAGTGCCTTACCATCATAGGCAGTGAGGCGTCTGTTTGTTTTGCATAAAGGGCCTTTAATCCCTAATGATTGATATATGAATCTGGGTAGGATATTGACCTGAGAGCCAGAATCAATTTTCATTTTGACAGGTTTTGGGGGTTTACCTATGCCAATGGTAGCAAATGCCTGATTGGAGGATTTATCATGATTAATAGAATCAACAAACAGGTCTTGGGACGGGTCACTATCATATGAAACCAGATCATGGCCTACCTCATGAATCCGTTTTTGATGAGTATGTCCGTCTCTTGATTTCTGGCGGCAAACTGAAGCGAAATGATTCTGCTTCTTGCAAAAGTTACAAGTTTGTCCTTTAGCTGGACATAAGTCCGCTCGTGAGTGATTTCTACCACAATGTTGACACTTGACTTGATATTGTCTATGATTCTGCTTTGTTCTTTGTTGTGGTGGTGGTGATGGTCTCGCAGCATTTCCGGCTTTTCTGACTGCGCTTACTGCACCTCCTTGATCGGGTCCCATTGCCTTCACATGTTGCTGGCTTAGGTCATGGGTGCGGGAAATATCCAATGCTTTTTGTAGCGTAAGGTTAGTTCCTTCACTGATCAGCTTCTCTCTGATCTTCACTGATCTTATTCCGAACACTATGTGGTCTCTGATCATGTCGTCTACCATGTCCTCTCTGTACCCACAGTCCTTAATCAGTATTTTGAGCTCAGTCATAAACTGCTCAAACGGCTCTCCGACGTGTTGTTCCCTTGAACGAAACATGTACCGGCTGTATATCTGATTTGACTTGGGTCGACAGTAGGCTTCGAACCCATCGTAATACGACTTCAGCTTTTTCTTTTCGGCGTCGGTGAGGTTCCATGTGGAAAATATTTGGCGTCCTTTATCACCGACCCATAGCATTAGAAAGTTGCACTGTATTTCCTCTTCTTTATTTTGGAGCGGGCCTCCAAACATAAAGTCAGCATGTGCTTTAAATGCTTTGAATGCATTAGGCAAGTCTTTTGCCTCCCAGTCCATTTTTGGATTCTGTCCTTGATAGCTTGCCATATTTTTAAAATGGTCACGTTAAACGCGAATCAGCAATAAGTCCAGAAAACAATCACAGATGTCACATGAGTTAATTAAATCCTTTTTGTTTAAAGTTCCTTTTGTTTAAAACTTTAATTCCAAGATTGTAATGAAAACTTAATTTCTGACACCATGTTCTGTTCATATGTTCTATTCTGTGTATGGACTGAAAAATGTTTATTGTACGAATACTATTAAGAGACTGCTATCAAAGTGTCATGCATGCATGTTATACAACTGATGGATATGTAAGACAACTCCTGTATCTTCAATATTACAATATGCTTGTAAGAGTAGTCTTATCTTAGATTAAACTAACAGGTGCTTACAAGGGCTATGATCAGACTACACCAATTACCAACCAATCAGCGGACAGGGAAAAAGTTCCAGGGTAAATTCGGAGCTATTACACAGAATGTCTTAATTTTGACTGGTTGTCAAGGTCAACAAACCAAGAAATCTTGCTAAAAAAATTCAACTGTTGAAGAGTACTTATAAAGGTTAAATCATACATTTGTGCAATGTATTCATAATGTGTTGCATAATCAAAGAAAGAAGTATATTTTACATTTTCCTCATGTTTCTACATGCAATTAGGTGGGTCAGCACCATCCGACCCAAACAGCTTTTTCAAAACATACTCAAGGTATGGCTTCTGTATGTTTTTTTGATAAAACTAAGATAGGTCTTTCAAAACAAGTAATAACAAATATAGCTTCCTATATTAGGGAACTCAGTACAGAGCTTAGAGCTATCAGGTAGGCCTATGGAAAAAGAATTGGTGTAGTATGACCTAAAGATAGATTCTGCATAGGGTAAAAGTGAAAGAAGACATACTTTGTTTCTAACACAATGATTTGAAAGTGTGAGAAATGTTGAATTATGGTGTATTTTGACTTTTCTTATAACTCTTTTCATGGTTTTTAAATATTTGAAAGTTTTATGATGCAACATAAGTAATTTAAATTCCTTTATTGAGGATAGTGGACACACAATTAGCCATACCTGGCACCTGGTATACAAAATTGGCCTGTAATGCACATGTTTGACTAGTTAAAGGTATATCTAGTAAGTTTTGTTCATTTCTGAGGGCTTTGCATACATTGTTTGACAAAAATGTCAGAAAGCGACAATCTACATCTGTCCGAAAAGATGTCGAAAAGCCGCTTTTGTCTGTTTTGAAAAAGATGTTGAGGTAAACTCCGACTTTGAGTGCATCGCTTCTATACGGTTAGTGTCGATATGCAAATATGTTATGCGGTTTAATACATTTTGCAAATTAAATTATTCAGTTGGCAAAAACTATGACCTTTTGTATGTTTTTCAAAATTATTGTTCTACCCCACCCCCTTCATTTTAATGAATTTTCATTGATCTGTACTTTAAACAGTGCTTATTGGCTGCATGGTTACATGAAAATGACCTGTAAAGATGGTATAAACAATATCTAATAAAAAATACAATGAACAGTACAGTAACAGGCAATCTTGAGTAATGAGCATATTGTAAAACATGGCATGGCCCTAAAAATGGAGTTGGGGAGGATAGACTCAGAATTATTTTTTGTCATTTCTAAATTGATAAGTTGCATTTTCTTGATGGTTTCACATATAAAACCTGCTGAATAATGTTAATTTATTCATTTGAATGCAGATTTTGAATACATACAAAAACAGTGGCGTTTTATGGTAAAATCTGCTATTTTGACCCCTGAAAATCACAAATAGCATTTTTGAGTAGGTATTATTTTCAAGATAGCTTCAACTGGTTGAAAATCACATGTTGTTGATGAAATCATTTTAAAATCACTTTATTTGAAGCAAAAGATTGTAACGGTTGCCGAGATATGGCATTTTGAAGATTCTGGATTTACGCGTAAAAACCGAAGGAATTTTGCTTTAGCCAAAGCTCTTTTAAGCCCTCATATTTTGTCGAAAAGGATTTTTTCTGAAAAAGAATGACATCATTTCTCTCAGATCGAATGTGTCAAACAATTTAGCCAGAAGAAAAACAACTTCAGTCAGGTTTGAATGTCTCTTTAGATCAGACTACACTAATTACCAACCAATCAGAGGGCAGGGAAAAAGTTCCAGGGTAAATTCGGAGCTATTACACAGAATCTCTTAATTTTGAGGTCAACAAACCAAGAAATCTTGCTAAAAAATTAAAATTCAACTTTTGAAGAGTACTTATAAAGGTTAAATCATATATTTGTGCAATGTATTCATAATGTGTTGCATAATAAAGAAGTATATTTTACATTTTCCTCATGTTTCTACATGCAAGTAGGTGGGTCAGCACCATCCGACCCAAACAGCTTTTTCAAAACATACTCAAGGTATGGCTTCTGTATGTTTTTTTGATAAAACTAAGGTAGGTTCTTTAAAACAAGTAATAAAAAAATATAGCTTCCTATATTAGGGAACTCAGTACAGAGCTTAGAGCTATAAGGTAGGCCTGTGGAAAATGAATTGGTGTAGTATGACCTTATGTGCGACCAATACGCTCTACCCGTGACATTTTGTGACAATATATAGAGTCTGGTCTCAGCGAGTTGGTTCATTTAAACACCAAGATATGTGTAGCCCATCAACGTTTTAAAAAACCAATGAGCTGAGACTATTTGTTTTGTAGTATGTTGTATTTAGTGACCATGTCAAAATAACTACCATTCTCTAACTTCAATTATTGGAAGCATGGTATAGCTCCGTCCCCTAGTTATTTTGAATTAATAATTTAATGCTTTGCGTTAATCAAAGGAAATGTCAGCGACCTTGCTACAAACACTGCTTATTCTCGAATTTACATGTAATCTTCCGATATGTGCATCTTAACGTACTTTTCCTGTTTTCGTTTTATCTGTTGTTTTCTCAGGGGTGATTTGACAAATACTATATACTCAGTTGCAAAAGAAAGTGGACACGGGTTTTGTTTAGATTTAACTGTATAAAGTTTTTTAGAATTAAATTGACAAATTCCAAAATGAATATGCTATGTTTGGTACCAAAGTTGTTTCATTGCCAATATCATATTGTCATTTGTTTTTCAATAGGCCGAATCAATAAGGGACTGTTGTCGCTTGATAAAGACGATAGGGTGTAAAGTAAAATTTTGAAAGTGTCCAGTTTCTTTTGCAACTGAGTATATATTACTAGCGATCCTTACTATTTAAAATGTATACATCCATCATCTTGAACATTTTAAACAGTGTACATGTAATTATTAAATCAACATCGTATGTTTTATAATGCATGGCTGGATTTTATTGCAATTACATAAAACTTTTCTCATCGGTTATCAAAGCATTAAAATGTATGTTACAACGCTAAAGACAAAATTCCGCTAGCCTAAAGGTAATAACCGCCGCTAAAGGTAACAATCACCTATTCCACTAAAGGTAACAACGCTAACGCTAAAGGTAACAACTTTTATGTTAACGCTAAATGTAACAACTGTGTACGCACAAGGTAACACCGTTTTTTTTTTAAATATCTACAGTTTAAATGAAAGTTCTTACTAGTTACTTTGGCACCTGATTCAAAGAATTTAGCTGTACTCGTACTCCCTGGTCAATGTAAATTGTAATGGAGTGACGTCAGGAAAGATCGAATATTGAGTGTAATTGATTTGTCGGCTTTGTTATATAAACTAAAACAGATAACGTAACATAATCGAACGAAATCGTTAATATGGAGAATATATTCCTCAATCGTTAGACATAAGTCTAAACTTGGTGCTGGTGAAAGTATAAAAACAAAACAGGGCAGATACAACATTGAGTTTATTTGTGCATGTGTGTGTGTATGTGTCTAAGGATTATAGTCTCTCCGCCAGTTAATCAGTAGAACATAGGCACAATAGAGTCTGGGCTGAATGTATGTGTAGTGGGGGTTGTTGGGAGTGGGGGAGGGGAATAGGGGGTGGGCGTAGGGGTGGGGTCGGGGCGGGGGTAACGCTGAAAAAACAGTTGGCAGGCAGGAAAACACATAAAAATAATTTACAAGTCACTTCCTCAGATGCCATTCCCCGCTCCGCCCCTTCTGAATCATCAACCACTAATACTTGTTACTCATTGATGTTAAATTGTCTAGACATTGTTTCGATCTTACTATGTACATATTAATGCATAGCCGTGGGAACGGGGTGGGGTGGGAAGCCTTCCTACGCCACTGTAATGTACGGTAGCAATGATCATTCGTAGAAATAATACGTCTCAAATAATGTAAACTGTTTTGTAGTGTATTTTTGCCATATTTGCTGGGTTAGATCAATCCCTAATTGCTAAGGAGTGTGTGATCATACCAAGGGAAGTACCGTCTCCGTTACATTTATATCGAACCCATTGACCCATGCGTGAAACACATCCATATATTCCGGAGCTATTAAATCAATGCCAGGTTTAACAATTTTGGGCGTAAGTTCATCCCCTGAGCATGAATTAATGCAGTTCTAGGTATTCAACGTAAAAGAAATTAGTGGCTGTTCAAATAATGTAGAATAAATTAAATGTAGACTAGTGTAATATCTGCGACAGAGATTATTTTTTTTATATTTCAATTCAATTTGTTGATTTTACCATACGGAGGGATAGTTATGTTTTCTACATCATTAAAAGACACCGTACGAGACCTATCAATCAAGGTGATGTTTGATGATTGCAAAATAACCCCGATCAGGTTATATATATCCCAAACGTGTTTTTATCACATTCAAGTTCAAAATAAATGAGTTTGACAATATTCCTAATTGTTGGGATCAATGCATAATTAATGAATTAAAATATTAACTAATAAAAACTAACGAAGAATAATTCTCAATCTCAAACGTTCGCACCTCCCCTCCCGCGACCCCCACGCCCCCACACCCACCCTCACACACCCTTCCTTTTATCTAAATAGTTAAAGGCAGCTTCCAAATTAACATTTGCGAACTAAATATGAAATGATGCGTTGTGATCTAGTGGTAGAGCATTGGACCCATGATCGAAAAGTACAAGTAATTTTTAGCGATCTTTTTTACAAGTTTGTTACCATGGCAACCATATTTCTTACGCAAATCTACCCAAAAGAGGAGGTGCACAACTGCACCATGACACATACATTCCTGCCAAGTTTCGAGTTTGTAGTGCCAGCTGTTCTTGAGTTATCGCGAAGACAAGCATTTTTTAGTTATTATTTACAAGTTTTGTTACCATGGCAACCACCTTTTCTTAGGCGAATCTACCCAAAAGGGGAAGTGCACAACTAGACCATAACACAAACCTTCCTGCCAAGTTTCGAGTTTGTAGTGCCAGCTGTAGGACCGACCGACCGACAGACAGACCGACCGACAATAGTTCAATGTTTGATAAACACTTCAAGATTGCCTTGTGTCCCTTTAAAGGCTTTATGAGTCTGAAAGAAAGTGGGATTTTAATTATCTGCTCAGAAAGTAAGTGGTATGGTACCCTAAAATGATTTATATTCGGATTGACCAGTTCCTGATCTTTTGTTTCTGTGAATATTAAATTTTAAAATATAAAGACGATACAATGTCAAACGTTAGAAAACCTGCACCTGACCAGAGAATTAATAATATTTCTCAGGCCCTCTAGCCAGGCATGCAATTTAACCGAGGCAAATCCCTTCCTTTTGGGGTCTTTGGACATGTCCCCACACCGGAAAAGTGTTGATTTCTATATGCCATTACCTGTGTTTTAGAGCATTCTCGGGTCAGATTTTCAGTTTAAAGTTAGACAATTGTATTGAAGACTATTTTAGTGGTTTTATTAGATATTCCATTAAAACGCCTCTAGTAGAGCACTTGAAAATTTGGAACCTTACCGAATTCTACCGAGGCAACTGCCTCGGTTTGCCTCAGTCTAGTTGCGGGCCTGTTTCTTCGTAATTATCTGATCTGACGTGAAATGTGATGCACTATTTCAATAACTTGTAATTTACAAGACTTCCAAAATTAAGAAATTGAACGTTATTTTTGAACATTTTTATTTAAAGTGTCCTTGTTGCGTATACTTCACATTAAATACGTGCTAGGTTTCTCATATGATCTCGTCTGCAAATTGACGTTGTCCAACAGATGACAGTACAGTAACAGGCACTCCCGTGGTACAGGATAATATCGGACAGCTCTCATATTTAGCGATAGTCACATATGTGCATTTGTAACTGCAACACAGGACAGGAAACGATGAATTTGTAAAAACTGTGCTTTCGGTTTTGTTTCCCGTTATTTATTATGGGGAAAAGAAAGGATTCTTTGCAAGAATTGGCAGCTGACGGTAATATCTGTGTAATATAATGATATAGACTATATAGATAAATGTACCCCTTCCTCAGTGAAAGGTTTAGAGCATAAATTCGGGCCTCGGGGCTGGATGTGGGTGTGTTTGTGTGTGTGTGTGTGTGTGTGTGTGTGTGTGTGTGTGAGGTGGGGGGCTGGTGATATGAGAGCAATAATTATTCAAGGAATATACTTACATGCATACACGCATTGCTTGAACAACTGCAATTTATATAAGATATACAAGAAATATATCATACCCTGTCTGCGTGTCAGTGCGTGTGTTGTCTGGACTCTTAACTTGGGTAATTGTTATCCAATCTTCTCAAATTGTATATGGCACAATATCTCAGCCAAGTTTGATAATCGTCGCCATCGCTGCAGTTATTTCAAATTCATGAAATAAGTGTTGCCCGGACTTTAACTTCGGACATTTTTATCCTCTTCTCCAAACTTGGTCAAATTATATATCAAATGGGCACAATGTCTTGGACAAGTTCGATAATCTGCCACATCGCCCCAGTAATTCAGACTTAGTGCCCCATGCAATAATAACAAATCACAAAATGAATGTTGTCCAGACTCCTAAATTGGGTAATTGTTATCCAGTCTTCTCCAAATTTAGTCTAACTGTATATGGGCATAACATCTCGACCAAGTTTTATATAGTCGACCCATCGCCTCAATAAACCCAGAATTTTGCCCCTTGGAAAAGTAACAAATCATTAAATATAGTCTAAAAGACAATTTCCTTATTCATATGTGAAGCAGTAATGGGAGCATCCGTGTCCTATGGACACATTTCTAGTTTCGTTTGGTGAAAGTGGTGGTGAAATGGAAAAAATCGCCGTAAAGTAAAGTTTAATTGAATAAAGAATATGTTTTGTTCTGTTCTATCACCCATGCAGTTTGATATTTTAGGCTCACCGGAGAGTGTCAATTCACCACCAAGCAGTCACAGAAACATAAGAAGCACAAGAAGAAGCACAAGAGACAAAGGGTGGAGGAAATAGAGGATGTGGGAAATTCTCCCAAAGGTCCCATTAAACTGAAACTCAAAATTGGAACTGAGACTTTGGGCACGAAAAAGTAAGTATCACCTACCTTCCAGCCTCTAACAGGCCTATATATATCTAATTGAGTAAAATGTGTGGTATTGTATTGTGATTCACACAATCTATATTTTTAGCTCGACTATTCGAAGAATAATGAGAGCTATCCTACTACCCACGGCGTCGGCATCCCCAGCTTCACCTTAAAGTTTTTGTGCAATAGATTTATAACGTCAATACTACTGAAGCTATTGCATTAAAACTTTAAACTAATGTTTCCCATCAAATTCTGCACCTTATCCAACTATCCCCATAAATATTCCTTTCATTTTGACAAATTTATGGCCCTTTGATTGTCTTGTCTTTACCTTAAAGTTTTTGTGCAATATATTTATAACTTTAAAACTACTCAAGTTATTGCATTAACATTTTAAACTAATATTTCACATCAAATTCTGTACCTTATCCAACAATCCCCATAACTATTCCATTCATTTTGACAAAATTATGGTCCCTGAATTTTTACATAGATGTATATAGAAAAACACTTCAAAATCTTCTTCTCCACAACAAAAAGGGCTGCAGCTTAGATATTATGTATGTAGCATCGTCTAGTAGTCCTCTACCAAGTTTACTCAAATGGTGACCGTGGTTTTAGAATGGACCCACCCCGGGGGTCACAAGAGGTGAAATATGAGAGTATGGGTGGGCCCCCTGAGTCATAAATTAGTAACCGTTGAGATCCCCACTCTGTAACCATATATACACTTACTGGACATGAAGACAGATACAAACACCCTACAGCATATACACCGGGTTGCTTCCCCACCCCTGGGGACATAGGCCTTCGGTCATAACTTGGAAACCATTGAGATCCCACCCTATAACCATATATACATTTACTGGGCATGAACAGACAGATATAACCACCTAACCAGCATAGACCCCGGGATCCTTCCCCACCCCTGGGGACATAGCCCCTTGGTCATAACTTGGACACCATTGAGATCCCCACCCTATATCCATATATACACTTACTGGGCATGAACCGGCGAATACAACCACTGAACCAGCATTGACCCCGATCTCCTTCCCCAACCCTGGGGACATTGCCTCTGGGTCATACTTTGGAAACCATTAAAATCCCTACCCTATAACCATATATACTCTTACTAGGCATGAACAGACGGATACAACCATCCAACCAGCATATACCATGGACTCCTTCCCCACCCCTGGTGACATAGCCCCCGGGTCATAACTTGTAAACCGTTGAGATCCCTACCCTGTAACCATATATACACTTACTGGGCATTAACAGACGGATACAACCATCCAACCAGCGTTGACCCTAGGCTTCTTCCCCACCTTTGTGGACCTAGCTCCTGAGTCAAACTTTACAAATAAGTTGATATTTTTATCTCGACTGTTCGAAGATCAAAGTTCATGGTCACAAATTACATTTATGTGTTGATATGCTCTTAGCATCAGGCAAATGTTTACGTCCGCATTTCTTAACATGTAAATAACTTCAACGTTTTTTATCCAATCATCATCAAACTTACATACTTTATTATAAATGGGACGATGATCGTATCTATTGAGTTCAAGATCATTGGATGAAAGGTCAAGGTCACAAAGGGGTCAAAGGTCAAATGCATTTACATAATACTTTTAACATATTTTCTTCAAATTTTTAACTTATAAAATTTGCATTATGTATCCTTTGAAAGGGTTATTATGAAATTGCCTCCGTGTCATCACAGAAAAATTGTGGTCCTTGATTTAATGAAAATTCCAATGTTTTCCTTCTTGACCCACACATTCAGCTCGCCCCTTTGTTTTCACTTTTTTTTTCTGATGGTATGCCGGGTGTATCATTTCTTGTTCTCTGAAAATTCGGAATAATCGAGCTACGCTGTCCCCTGACAGCTCTTGTTACATTACCCATAAGGATATTTTTTAAAAGGTTCCGTAATTAATAATTCAATATGATTTTATGACACTGACAAGTTGAATCTTCCATCTTTAAAAGTTCCTGATATGATTCTAGTTACAGGCAATGCAAGACAAAGTCTCATTGCCTGATTGTTCAATCATCAACAATATTATAGTCATCTTGCACTGATGGATGTCTTGTAGTGTAGGGGAGAAGTGATCTAGTGGTTAGCATGTTTTCCAAAAGTGACCAAAACGACTGTCATGCTGAATGTGATCTTTATTACCTGGAGCAAGAAGCGTCAATTCCACTTCACACTTCTGTCTGTTGGATGGGTACATACCATAACCCGACAGCAGATCCCATGTGCAGAAGTATGTTCTCCGAGCATGTAAAAGAACCAGAGGAATCTTGTTCCATAGCACACACAATATGGTGTTTGTTTGGTGTTTAACATAATTTTTCAGCACATTTTAGACTATGTGTGATGGTCGATTTTGTGTGGTGGAGGCAGACCATCCACTTATTCCTGGGTAGAACCATTACTGTATACCTCCCGCCATCCATAAGATGCGACACTTAAACGTTGAGCTCTCAGTGGGATTCGAATCTGAAGCGGTGAGAGGTGAGAAGGTTTACAACGCAACAGCGTTAACCCCTCAACCACGGAAGCGATTTTGTAAAACTGTGGTGATCTAAGATTCCTCTGTTACCTCTTCCTCTTTCTAGAGCTGATCATAACCCTTACCCTGCTATGAATATATTGGACTGTCCTTACTTTGAATTTGGACCATTCCATTTATGATACAAAGGGGTGTTTTGGGTAAATGACTGATCAGAGAGTTACTCGCAGGCTGATCTGGATATAACTCGCAGGCTCATCTGGGTTTACACTGGATACAAAGGCTATAGTAGTCGCCCTTAGCAGTCTAAGAGTTAATACCTACAATATTTTTTATTAATGATGTATTTTCAGTGTAATGACAGTTACATCAGAAACTACCGACTCAATAGTTAATGTGGAAGATGACAACTGGGGTAAGTTTTAATGTGTTATGCACCATATCATGTAATGAGACTCTAATTATAGAAAGTTTAACCTGTTTTTGACTGTCGTCTATTATTTTATTATGAAATTTAGTATATATAATTTAGTATAGTTTTACCCAGATTTCCGTACCGCTTCAGCATATTGACGACTTACTCATGACATGTAGCTAATCTTCGGCACTGTATGTCATAAGGATAACCATGGAGGATGTTGTCCTCAAAATATCATCCACAAACATATGTAAGTTCTTCTGACAACCCAATTGCTGTTGCGTACAAGTGTGGCACACAGTAAGACCTTTTTTCAGGTTCAAATATCGCCAAAAACTATCAGTGTGTAAACACAAAAAACATTTTGCATTTGAATGGGCCTCTAGATATCTTAGCTAAATTTCATGAAATTCAACCAGAGACAGTTTTGGGCTTCAGTGGGGAAGCACCCTTAAACCCTTTACCAAGGTGCAATCACCCTTTGAAACCCCATCTCACTATTGACTTCCATTGGGACTTGACAGCTCTGTGTATATAATGGCACTTTACTTTTAAGATACTTGTAATTTGGTCCATGTTCCAAGCACTTACAGTGGTAAATTCTAATAGGCACCCTTTACATTTCACTAGATGAAGAAGGCTATGACCCGTCCATCAAGACAAAGAAGCCGGGAGATGAAACCTCCGATGAGGAGAAGGAGTGGCTTACAGCGCTGGAGAAGGGGGAGTTGGATGATTATGGGGAGGTGAACAGCCGCAAGAAGGACCCCTCCATGATGAATGCTAGACAGGTGTGCAGGATTGGACCCCATTGGTGAAAGGATAGTGTAGGGTAGACTACATTAAAGCAATAAACTTCATACCTACCGAGTCTCAAACATTTGTCGTGAGACACACACATTTTTATGTGAAATTACGCTCATACATTATACGTTCGTACGCATTCTTAAATTATTTATATATATTATATATATACACTACACGTTTCCCTCCCGTTATACACGACTGTTAACAATGAATGGAAAATGATGACGGCCTTTTTTTTTTTAAACTGTTTCTTCTTCCTCTTCAAATATTGTTCCACTAGGACACACTCTTAGTCTTACACTGACCAATATTAATAACTCAAACTCTTACCTTTTTACAGAGAGCCTTGAAACATGGCACTCCGCCGGAACAAGAATTATTACAACTTCCAACTGGTAAGACTTTTAAATATAATTAATATCAAACAAATTTAATTGTTAAATTAAAATTTAATTGTTGTTTAACAGCTCATCAACACAGTATAGGTTATTTTGAGTAATCCCATTTGTGTATTTGCAGGTTACAGACAAGTAGAGTTGACAGAGGAACAGTTGAAAAGACGACAACAGCGAGCAAATAAGCGTAAACAGATAGCTCACGAAAAATGCGAGAAAGATAAGGTATGACATTGTCTAGTTGTTTTGAGGGGGACTGGGAAGCATTTGGTATTGTCTAGTTGATTTGACAGGCACTGGGAAGCATTTGAATTGTCTAGTTGATTTGACGGGCACTGGGAAGCATTTGGATTGTCTAGTTGATTTGAAAGGTACTTTGTAACATTTTGATTGTCTAGTTGATTAGACAGGAACTGGGAAGCATTTGGATTGTCTAGTTGATTTGACAGGCACTGGGAAGCATTTGGATTGTCTCGTTGATTTGACAGGCACCACTGGGAAGCATTTGAATTGTCTATTGGATTTGACAGACACTGGGAAACATTTGGTTTGTCTAGTTGATTTGATAGACACTGGGACGCATTTGGATTTACTAGTTCATTTGACAGGCATTGGGAAGCATTTGGATTGTCTAGTTGATTTGACAGGAACTGGGAAATTTGGATTTTCTAGTTCATTTGACAGGCACAGGGAAGCATTTGGATTGTCTAGTTCATTTGACAGGCACTGGGAAGTATTGGATTGTCTCGTTGATTTGACAGGCACTGGGAAGCATTTGAATTGTCTAGTTGATTTGACAGACACTGGGAAACATTTGGATTATCTAGCTGATTTGATAGACACTGGGAAGCATTTGGATTTACGAGTTCATTTAACAGGCATTGGGAAGCATTTGGATTGTCTAGTTGATTTGACATGCACTGGGAAACATTTGGATGTTCTAGTTGATTCGACAGGCACTGGGAAGCATTTGGATTGTCTAATTGATTTGGCAGGCACTGGGAAGCATTTGGATTGTGTAGTTGAATTGACAGGCACTGGGAAGCATTTAGATTGTCTAGTTGAATTGACAGGCACTGGGGAAGTATTTGGATTTTCTAGTTGATTTGACAGGACTGGGAAGCATTTGGATTGTCTAGTTGATTTGACAGGCACTGGTAAATTTGGATTTTTTAGTTGATTTGACAGGCACTGGGAAGCATTTGAAATGTTTAGTTGATTTGACAGGCACTGGGAAGCATTTGGATTGTCTAGTTGATTTGACAGGCAATGGGAAGCATTTGGATTTTCTGTTTGGGAAGCATTTGAATTGTCTAGTCGATTTGACAGACACTGGGAAGCATTTAGATTGTTTAGTTAATTTGACAGGCATTGGAAAGCATTTGTATTGTCTAGTTGATTTGACATATTGAAATTTTTCGTATTGGCGAGCATCAACAATACGAACAATGCAGTTACATAGAACGTCAGAATAATAATCAAAGGACTGAAGGTCCTGAGAGTCGCCAAGATTGGACAG
The DNA here is from genome assembly GCA_037043455.1 of Cyrtodaria siliqua. NCBI lineage: Eukaryota > Metazoa > Mollusca > Bivalvia > Adapedonta > Hiatellidae > Cyrtodaria > Cyrtodaria siliqua. The sequence goes on along the minus strand of JAWPHD010001108.1, from coordinate 30,791 downwards.
TTTCTATTTTCTTGACGAGGTTAAAGGTTTTTAAATTTACAGTACAACATGGACTGTTGATTCGCCGCAAAATGGGGAAACTCTAACCAGTTTAAAACAGTTTTGCAAGGCGTAGTATAACCTTATATGTGTTGAAAAAGAAGTAAAACACCATACAAACAAAAATAAAGAGTAGATTTTTATCAGAATCTGAGAATCTTTCCCATATAGTCAATGGAGACTGCTGAACGATATTTGGAAAACATGCACGAAACTGACTTTGTTTCAGCCTCCACTGATTGAAGACAGTTAAATATTCAGTGTAAGAAGAAATGATAAAGTTTTTATTTTAAATCAATTGAGTTAAGAGAATGTTTGAATATTTATATTAAAGACATTGAAAACTTGTCTTTGTTTGGAGTTAAAATAGTTTTTCAACAAATGTTATGCTAGTTACGACGGTCAGTTTTTTAGTGGTGGAGGCAGACCACACAATATGATGGAGGCAGACCACCCAATTATTCCTGGGTAAAAGCAGTACTATATACCTCCCACCATCTGCAAGATTACTATGAATCAAAGACCCTCATACATATAACCCAAAAGCAGTGATTTGAACCCAGGTTAGAGCGCAATCGACTGGTATTCAGACATTGTCATTTCAACAGTCAAGTATAGAGCTGCAACATTACACTGCTCATGATATATTGCTATACATGCATCGTATCAAAGGTATTTATTGCGAATTAAAAACAACGAAATATGTATATATTTGATTTTCTAGCTTTATTGGCCTACGTAAACAAATGCAGTTTTAACGTAAATTAGTTATCCAACTATATTACGATACCCATCATTCTGCATCATGAATCGTCAATACATATTGTTTTGTTTTGCCATTACAAGCATCATTAGCAAAGCGTATCATTGCAGCCCTAGTAAAATAAAAGTAAAATACAGTGGAACACAATTCACTTTCTCACAACTGATTTAATTTTGTTTAGCCAAGAATGACAACATTTAATGAAAATAGAAGGTGGTCAGTTGTGGTAATAGTCTATTCCAGAATTGCACATCTCTCTTAATTCTAATCATTTCTATACCCCTAGGTGTCCATATAACTAAATCGCACCAATTTACATTGCAAATGTGGAGCTGTCCCTGAATTTGGTAGAAATATGCATGCTCTGGTTTAATGGCAAGCTTGTCCTTTTCTTCATTAATACAAATAAGCATGTCGTGTATGGCTGCAGCTTCTCTTTGATGCAAGTTTGAATGTTTGCTTAGAGATTTGACCTCAACAAGTCCATTGTCAGTAATTTCTGATGATGTATCACAAAGAGAAACTAACCAGTCTGGACTAGCTACCAAGTATGGGAAGTGTGGACTGACAATTAATCCTATGTCTTGGCCAGACACAATGTAACCTTCTTGCTCTTTTAGTGTTCTGTACTGAGCAAGAGGCTCTGCTTGTTTTCCCCAATTTGTATGATCCGAGGTGAAGGGCTTTGGATTGGCTAATCGCTGCAGTAGTTTGTGGGCTGGACGTTTAGTACGGTGTGCAATTTCTTTCAAGTTAGATGATGTAAGACGTTTTGATCGTTCAAAGGCCCAAAATTCACCACTAGAACTTTGTCCAACAGTATGTTTAGAAATATTCTGCTGTTCTTCTGACGTAGCAAGTTTTACATTATTTTCGTAATAATTCAACTCGGCTGCAGTAACATTAAATATTTCTTCAAATGAAACAATTGAACAATTACTTGGCTGATTTATATGAGAACATGAGACTGTTGCTTCAGTCGGAGTACTGTTAGTCTCTGGTACATGATTGTGCACTGGTTCGAAATTATTTCCCTCCAGAATGTCCACTAATTGTCCTTTTCTTAATTTATTGAATCCATTTTAATATCTGCAAACCTTATGCATGCCTGCCCTACTACTTTTGGTTTGTGCCATGTCTGCAATATTGAAGTCTGCGACTGAGCTGCAGGTGTACATTTCCGTCGCGTTGACAGTCCATGACTTGAAAGAGGATTGCAGCAACATGTTTACAAAATCCACCAAAACCGGCTTTGCACATACACCTGGCACCCAGTATAGACCCAGAGTGCTTATCTAAGCAAAAGTGCACAGGGTATTTCCTTTTGGGTTTTGAATTAACAGTTAAAAATCCCCTATCAAACGATGCAACTACGTCTCCCCGAATAATCATGACTTCGTCATCTACATCAATCTTAAACTCTGAACAGATTACTTTGTTCGAATTATAAAAGATCCAACCCTTGTCCCTATGCTTATGTGCAGTTGACTTTGTTCCATCACACTTAATCAAGAAATACTGGTAGATGTCACTGTCCTCAATAAGGGGCACATTGTCCAGATAGTTGGTATAGCCAGCAGGTGGAGGGTGGTCCAATATTGCCTGCACAAAACCTTGGTGGGAATTGACAGTTTCATCGGTGTATAGTTTTATCGAATTTCTGTCCGAGTTGATCAGATATTTCTTGTCCCATTTATTCTGGATATAATGATTTACTGTGAAAGTAGACAGAATACAATGTTAACTCCCAGCATTTGATTTTCATGTGTACATGTAATATACAGGGCTGCAACAAATCAATGATACACCGGTATATTGTGATGCATTTCAATCCAATACACTGTATCAGATCAGCTGTATCGTGATGTAACCGTATAATGACTAAAGACATTATCTGTATCGATTTTGCCACACAAAAACTTATTGCATAGATGCTTTTTCATCATATTTCTTTTGACTAAAGACCTTTTTACAAACCTATAAAGTTCCACAATTTCAACCCAGAAACACCATGACACCGTCAATTACATACTTGATAAACTTCAAGTTGATGGAACATGCTGTTGCATATTATAATAAAATAGAAACATTTAAAATAAGAAAAATATATAATTACTTTATACAAAAACATCAGCTAAGTGAATTTAAAACAATGATAATTAATTAACAGATCTACGATAGCACAGAGCAGTAATATTTGCAACATGTATCACAGTGGGTATTATCACACTACATTACATATTGTGTATTGACAGGTCTAACCTGGGTCCTCGCAATACGCAGCCCTAGTAGATGAATAATAATAATATAAAGAGGAGATCTTTACACCTATCGTCATTCGAGTCCATAATGAAACACATTTATAGAAACACATCTAGTTATATTTACACAATTTACAAACGTACTTCAAAAATAATTCATTATCTGCATTACCCCACCCACTCATCATTTAATATGCGAACATTATTTTTCCGGGTTCATTGTGTTAATATAACGCTATTGTGTCAATGAGACATTTGACTTCCAACTATTTACCGAATGGTTTAAGTTACTAGTTATGCGATGTCAAATATACAGACTAAAACAATCGGAGTCAACTGTTTACCTTTTTAGGAGTTCGGCTTTCTTGCCCGATAGGCTGCCTCCTTTCCTACACTTTAGCCAACGAACAAGTTCAATCTTGGTTAAAGTCTCGGGCAGTTTCCCTCGTATGATGCCCCAGGAATAAGACTTTCATCAAGATCTGGTTATAAAGCTACAAAAACTCTGGATTGAGTGATTGTTGAATTGACTTCCGCGTTACTTTCGGCCATGTTTACAAAATCCGCTGGCGATTACCCGGATGAAGTGCGCGTGACGTCACGCCATCTGCGTGTATTATTGCGCATAGTATTTCAGTTCGTTTTTCAAAAAAGACACGTATATACTGTATACAATGACAATTATTCACAATCAGTAGTTATATTATTCGGTATATATAACGTTCATGTCAGTCACCTTATGAAAGTAAGTTATACTTGATACAGTTAAAGGAATTACATTCTCGAAGTGCGTAAAACACCCAACCCGATTTGGGCATATGATATTAATGCGCATAATATTTCGGTAAACCGACAAAAAATACATGTTTATACTGTATACAATTACAATTATTTCATTATTTCACAATCAGTAGTTATATTACTCGGTATACATAACGTTCATGTCAGTCACCTTATCAAATTAAGTTGTATTTGAAGCAGTTAAAGGGGACTACATTGCTTACACCGGTAAAGCGTTTCATCCGTTTTAAAAAAACTCCCTATTCACAAATTTCACTATACATATATATACACATATACGTGATTCCAAAGAGTCAGCCATGCTGACGCATGGCGACTCAATAAAAAACTGCATAGGAGCCAATTTATAAGGCTACCCCCGCCCCACCCCACTTCATGTTCATTTTGTCATTTTGTTTCAAGCCCATTCAAGGTCTTCTTCACGACACCGCATATGCAAATGTGGAAACGTGGCTCCCTCGTAAATGGAGTGTCTACACTAGAATTTGCAGCAACTCTGCAGTTCTGCAGGTTAGAAGGCTCTAGGTCGATAACGCTAAATAAAGCGAATAATTCTGGTTAAAATAATACATAATCTGATTAAAAATGTAATAAATAGATTATTTAACTGTTGTGATCGATTATATGGAAATCCTTCACTGGATGGTAGGCGTGTGTTGCTTACGCTCGTTCGTCAAACCCCAATTAAATTAAATTTATTTACTGTTGAATCTTTATTAAGGAAATGAATATGAACCCTTCAAAAGAATAGTTCGAAATACTGCCTCAAACAAAAATACCTTGATTCCAAAACATTGTATCTGGTTCGTTGGTACAAGCATAGATGTATTGATGTCTATGGTACAAGATTTGTTAGCTTGACTTTTTTCGAAGGAAACAAGCTATAATCATCACTTGATTGTTGTCTGCGTCCCCTGGTTAAAGTTTTGAATGTAGGCTTGTATCTCGGAAACTACTTCACATAATGGATTGAACCTTCACGCATATATTCAGCATCATCAGACATCAAAGAGCCCCACTGATAGTATACAATAATGCATTAATACGGACTAAATTCTCCGCCCTTTCTGAAATAAAGCAGTATTTTTTCTTTAAAATGTATATCAATGTACTTGACAGTATTTACCATATTAAAAAAAACAAGTCAGATATCCTGAAAGAACATCAATACAGCTGTGAAGGAAGAGCAATACAGGTGTTACAGTACAGCTGTTTTACATGCTAATTTTACTCACCAATGTCATAAAAACATCTGATGTATCATGTGCCCTGGTTTTACCAGGCAAGCGCATGTATTTGCAGTGTGTTATTAGCCTATGCAGGTATATATTTTTCATTTTACAAATATTACACAATTAGAAACAAAAAGAGCATAACCTTATAATATTTTGTCAGAATTTTGGTTTTAAAAACGACCAAAAACGTTACACAATTTCTTATTTAATAGGTTTTCATAAAATCAATAAAAAATAACATGAGATTCTACCAACTGCACTCCTCCTTGTATACACTCATTTTTCACTGCACCCATCTCACTGCACTCATCATTCTCTACACTCATATTACACTATGTACATTTATCTTTCAGTGCATTCATCTTGTTCTACACCCATCTATCATTGCACTAATTTTCACTACTCATCTTTCATTCCACTCTTTTTTCACTGCACTCATTTTTCACTGCACTCATCTTTCATTGTACTCATCTTTCACTATGCACATCCTTCACTGCAATGTCACAGTGTGATGCATAGCACCAAGTGCAAGCAATACAGGTTAACGAACATGATACGGAATATGATATATATGGAATATGATTTGTGTTATGATGTAGAGATACAGTTCATCAACGTGTGTTGCAGCTACCTTTTTTTAAGGAGTGAATGCATACGCTTGATTTCTGTGTATCTCGTCATAGCTAGGCGCCCTGCCGTAATTCGTCAGAAGGTTGTCGGTCCTTGGTAGTTCACAAATATTTCTCCATATATATAATTCTGCCTTGTGAACGTGAATCTCTTACGAGATCCCAATTTCGAAAGTTGCCGTAGTGAGTTCAAATTCTCTCCCTTTGGAATATGATTTTTATATATATGGATTATGATATATATACGGAATATGATATGGCTTACATGTTAATTACAATAACATGCACAGGTCTGATGCCTATTGCATAACAACCACTATGATACGGCTTTATCAAAATCCACAACAGGTTAATTACAATACAATAAAATAGTAGTATATAAATATCACATTCATTGGAGGGTGATAGTAAGAATGTTCACCCTGAGGATATGGCGGTAATCATTTTCGAAGGGTAAACAATTTCAATTTTCACCCCCAGCTTAAATGCTACATCAGTTGGTATTATGCCTAGGAATATAGTACACTGAATCTCGAAATCGCAAAGAGAATTTTTTCGGATTATCTATTTTTTGTTTCGGATTATCTATTTTTTGTGTTTGGTTTATAGACGGAAACAAATGTCCTGGAAAACATTTCTTTTTTTGAAAGTCGGGAAAATCAAAACCCTATATGATATCGCACCTCTGTATCACAGGTATATTACCCCACTTCATCACACATCTAAGTTTACCTCAAAATATCTCAATGTCACAACCATTACTAGGACTTTAACAAAACGTTAATACATTCGTTTTCATCGATGTTTTTCTCTTCGTCCTTTTCGTTTATATTTGATGTCTGCATTTCATGTGTAACACCATTTATAGTCATTGTATAATCTAAATTTAAACCAATCACAGCCCATGGCTGCAGTTTTGTCGATGAACATGTAACAAAAGCTAATGCACCAATCAAATCAATCCCTGCTGCGATATAGAAAACTGTTTGCCATTCTTCCTGCAAACCCTGAAAGATATGAATATACTTATATATATATATATATGGACAAACATGTAATTTAATAAGAGTGTTTGGGATTGATTATTACTGTTTAGACATTATCAACACTAAACAGATTCAAGAATGCTTTTCCAAGTGGTTTATGCCAAACTTGTTTCGACTTCTTAATAAGGGTACACAACGGTGCTGATAAATATCCATGCGAATGGAATGTATGAACGTCCTTTAGGCAAAAAAACACACACAAAAAAGTATGTCGTAAAGAAACACGAAAACCAGGTTTTCCAATTGAAATGCTATTACTGTAACGGTAAGATGAAAATGAAGTAACAAAAGATAAGTTTCTTTCCAATATCTCATTCCCTACTAAGGTTTTGAGCAAGAACCGTTTTTCTATTTTAGTAACAATGACATTGACTTTGAATATTTCATTCCAAACTAAAATTATTAGGTGGAAACCATTTTTTTTTTTATTTGTAGTAACAATGACCTTGACCCTGACCCAGTGACCCCCAAAATGCCGTCCCAAACTTTCTTTTGATATAAGCTACCTACACATCAAGTTTCATTCTAATACCTCATTCCTTAAGTTATTGAGGGGACCGTTTTCCTATTTTTAGTAACAGTGACCTTGACCCCAGTGACCCCAAATGCAATCCCAAACTTCCTTTTGATATAAGCTACCTACACATCAAGTTCTAATATCTCATTCCTCACTTAAGTTATTGAGCAGAAACCATGTTTCTATTTTTAGTAAGTGACATTGACCTTGACCCCAATGACCCCAAATGCAATCCCGACCTTCCTTTCCATACAAACTACCTACCCTGCAAGTTTTATTGCAATACTTCATTCCTAACAAAAGTTATTGATCGGAAACGAAGAGTTGGACACCGCCCGCACGCACGCAGGCACGTCCGCCAAACGACATACCCTAATATAATAACCACTTAAACTGCTAAGCATGACTATAATAGCCTTTGCGTCCATTGTAAACCCAGATCAGCCTGCAAGTAACTCGCAGGCTGATCAAGGTTTACAATGTCCGTCTGCTGATCAGTAGTTTTCCCCAAAACACACTTTTGTCAAATAAATGGAATGGTCTTAATTCAAATAAAGAACAGTCCATTAGATATATGTAGAGGGTTAAGGGTTAATTAATATGAATCACTTTTGAACTCTGTGCATCCCAAGGTTTTAAGCCCCTCCAACGGTAAGCACACACTACTGTGTATACTTTATGACAATGGAACCGTTTTGTTCTAAACTCCTTACATTGGGCGTCAAAAGTCCAGCGATCATAGAAGCTAGCACGGATGAGATTACTCCACCAGCATTCGTTATTCCAAACACCGTCCCTGAAAATCTGTATAAATACAAAACATGCTATTCAGTTCACTGATCCAACGAAAAGTACATTATTTGAAAGTTGATTCCTTATAAATATAAATAAAAGCACAAATGTGAACTATTTTTAAGAAATTTTAATTTATATACAAACAATTGCTAATGGCTAGCAGTGTTCAACAATTTCAGAGTATGAATAACAAAAACGCAATTCTGTTAAATGTTTAAGACATATTTGAAATAATGTACTATAGTAAAATTTAAGCTCCACTTCTCAGAATTTGGTTTATTGCTGTTAAGCACAAATGTATCATTGAATATGTGTGATTAATTTTCACCTGACATATTTTTTCACTCCATATTAATGTTTGATTCCTGGTTTAACTGAGTTCAGAAGGCACTTACTGTCCTGAGAACTCTGTATGATTAGCAAGCCAGCCTCCATACGCCAGCCCGGCGAAGATGCACGCCAGACACAGCACCGCCACAGCCACGTACCGAAACTCGCAAGTTATGTGACCAGCACAGACCAGACACACGGCAAATCCTACCAAATCTTGTGTCATGAAAAAAAGAAATGTGGTATTAAACCAACTACAAACTTATTTATTTCCTCTGTTAAGTTAAATGAAAACAACGAGAATCGGAAGTCGGCAGTGTAGCAGAATACCCCACCCCCATTGTTGTTCTTCTTTTTGGGATGCTATTATAATGCAGAGAAAACCTTCGTGAATAAACTCTGCTTTCATAGTTATTTAAAACTGTTTACTTTGTTTGTGTGTATGTATGGTGTTTTAGGTCATTTTCAACACATATAAGGTTATATATGACGGTCGATTTTTTGTGGTGGAGGCAGACCCACTTTTCCTGGGTAGAACCAGTACTGTACACCTCCCGCCATCCGTAAGAATCGACACTTCCTCTATTACAAGTGGAGCTCCCAGTGTGATTCGAACCCGCAGCGGTGAGAGGCGAAGGTTTACAACGCAACGTCGTTAACCATTCGGCCACGGAGACAATGTCTGCTTGGAATAAATGTAACGTGTATCTGATTCCTGTAGTGGGATTATTATAATGTAGAGAACTTTCGTGAATAAACTCTGCTTTCACAATTATTGAACATTGTCTACTGGGGATGGATGTAAAGTGTTAGATTCCTGGGTTTATTATAATGTAGAAAACCCTCGTGAATAAACTCTGCTTTCATTATTATTGAACATTGTCTACTTGGGATGGATGTAAAGTGTTAGATTCCTGTAGTGGGTTTATTATAATGTAGAGAACCTTCGTGAATAAACTCTGCTTTCATAATTATTGAACATTGTCTACTGGGGGGATGTAAAGTGTTAGATTCCTGGGTTTATTATAATGTAGAGAACCCTCGTGAATAAACTCTGCTTTCATAATTATTGAACATTGTCTACTTGGGATGGATGTAAAGTGTTAGATTCCTGTAGTGGGTTTATTATAATGTAGAGAACCTTCGTGAATAAACTCTGCTTTCATAATTATTGAACATTGTCTACTGGGGATGGATGTAAAGTGTTAGATTCCTGGGTTTCTTATAATGTAGAAAACCCTCGTGAATAAACTCTGCTTTCATAATTATTGAACATTGTCTACTTGGGATGGATGTAAAGTGTTAGATTCCTGGGTTTATTATAACGTAGAGAACCTTCGTGAATAAACTCTTGATTTGTTTCGGTGAATATTTTCTTTATAAGAACAGGCTAGGTTATATTTTCATAAATACATACTTAATACACTGAATAGTTCATGGGCTTGTGATTCACTTAATGCTTTTTTGGGGGTCGGAACGTTTCAAGGAACTCTCTTATTTTATGAAATACAAGCCTGCTTTCAGTGTTTGCAATTCATAATTTTGATAAAGCATCATCAAAATAAACTGACCAATCAGTAACCAGAAATTTGTCACACCTCTAAATTCTGATAGGTGATAGACTCGGTCTTTATCCTAGATGTTCAACAAGTTTACTGTTAAAACCAAGTTATTTACAGTGCGATTATTTTAAAATCATGAACATTTATGAAAATTTATTCAATATATGTATCTTTCAAAATCGATTCTTGAACATTATCATCTTTTTACTCTGCCAAAGATTTTTATGTTACTATATAACATAAGGATAAAAACCGAGTAACACAAACATTATCACTAGGTGAAAATAAGGTAAAATCTCAACAGTTTGGCTATGGAAAATTATACTTACTAACTGCACTGAAAATTCGCCGAGTTGCAAGGTGGCCTAGATACTGTTTGACGATCAGAAGATTTGCAGTCTTGGCCGACAACAGTATCGAACAAATACAAACTATAAAAGGCAAGGCCGAATACAAGCCGTTCTGAAATAGTAAAAGACAACAATGTAACCAATACTCGTACACGCAAGAAGAATAACTCCTGAATTATTAATTTCATTAAAGGGACACACGGCAATCTTGAAGTTTGTATCAATAATTAAATTCGCATCTTGATAGATTAATCCAGTATCATTTTGTCTTGAAAACTGATTGCACATATTTAAATACCATTTTGAGTTTTCAATTTCCCTTCAATATTTTACGATAAGTTTAGGTATATTATTGATATAATAAACAGTTAGTTATACGCAAAAACACTTACCTTTTAGCTATTCTTATAATTAATATTAATGACTGAACACATGAAAGTTATTAGAAAAGATTTTAAAAAATCAAAATTACCATGTGTTTAAAGTGCATCCTAGTCCATATAAGTGCCACCGCTGTGGGGAATCCCACTTGGAACTTTTTAAGTGAGAACGTGTTTATTCATACGGATGGCGGGAGGTATACATTACTGGTTCTACCTACTAGGGGAAAAATGCGTGGTCAGTCTCCACCACGAAAAAATCGACCATCATATAGACTAAAATGTGCCTAAAATGACGTAAAACACCATTCAATTAACCAACCAACCAACCTTACAATTGCTTAAGTATTTTAGTAGCACATTTTTTATCCAAACTAATATTATGAACAGCTACCAGTACAGCGATACAGTATGGGAGGGTATGTCTAGGTAGTCTGGTACCCTTCCCCTATTGCGCTCGTTATGAAGAGAGTAACGAGCACAGTAGAGGAAGAGTACCAGACTAGTGATTTCCGAGAACCATCATGCATCTGTGTGGTTTGAACGCGTTCGTAAAGTTCTGGAACTTTTCTGTTGTGCACTCTTTTGGACGTATTATGCCCCGCCGATTGGAATCGCGCTATTGGAATCTCGCTACATTTATAATTTGTATTATCAAGACTTGAATAGCTTCTGTATAGACCTTAAATGTCCGTAAATAGCACACACACACAAACACACACACACGCACACGCACACACACACACACCAAGTTTAACCTCAATATAACAATTATTGAGCTATGCAGGTGTTATGTTAACAGTTATGCAGCGGACGTGAAACCCACGTGAACAGAAATGCACGTACATGTACATGTATTAAGCCTTTTTTGCGGGTATCAATGAACTATACCAGCATATATACATACCTCTTGAATGTGGAATTTAAGAACCTCTTTCATGAACAATGGAATGTTGATAAGGACTGTAATAAAGCTCCAGTTGAAGGCAAAATGTGATATGATTGAAGCCCACATAGGCTTAGACGTGAATATGCTCAACCATGGAGTGTGCCGTGGTGCTTTCTGAAAAAAAAAGCAAAATAAAAAGCAACAATGATGTGTTCGAACGGCCTTGTACAACGTATGAACAGTTATGCTTACTTTGGGATATATGTCAAATATAAAGATTCAGGAGAGATAGAAGGATAAATGGTTTGATAAATGGTTTGCTATAAAAAGGTATATTTTGGAGAAAGTATGTCACAGTGACCTAGTTTTCAGGTTATGGTCAGTGGTTAATGGGAGTAAGATGCTGTTAAAGTTTGATGAAGATCGGACATGGTATTGCGGAGATATAACAAAGACTTTATTTCACCCCCCCCCCCCCCCCCCCCCCCCCCCCCCCCTCTCTGAAACTTAAACAAAAAGCTATATTTTGGAGGAAGAAGGTCACAGTGACATAGTTTTCAGATTATGGTCAGTGGTAAATAGGAGTAAGGTGCTGTTAAAGTTTAATGAAGATCGGACATGGTAATGCGGAGGTATAATAAAACTTTATCCCCCTCCCACCCCCACCCCACCCCCCCCCCCCCCACTCCCCCACCGACGAAACTTAAACAAAAAGGCATATTTTGGAGAAAGTAGGTCACAGTGATCTAGTTTTCAAGGTATAGTCAGTGGTTAATGGGAGCAAGTTGCTGTTAAAGTTTGATGAAGATCCGACATGGTAATGTGGAAATATAACAACAACTTTATTCCCACCCCTACGAAACTTAAACAAAAAGGCATATTTTGGAGAAAGTAGGTCACAGTGATCTAGTTTTCAAGGTATAGTCAGTGGTTAATGGGAGCACCCCCCCCCCCACACCCCAACTCCCCACCCCCACACACACACAAGCCGAAACAAAAAAGTATATTTTTGAGAAAGTAGATCACAGTGACCTAGTTTTCAGGTTATGGTCAGCGGTTAATGGGAGTAAGATGCTGTTAAAGTTTGATGAAGATCGGACATGGTAATGCGGAGAAATATAGGAAAAACAAAATGTAGACGCCCGCCCGGTTTACGCCAATCTATAAGCCGATTTGTTTTCACCCCAAAAAAACGGCTAAAAATAAATTTAAAAAAAACTTTAGTTAGCTGACCCTTTCCGATTGCACAGCGATCTCGTAGAGAATTTGGTTTAGACATCTTTGTTCTAGAAATGGTGCATGAAAACAGTTAAACATTTCAAAAACAAAGGGTTGAATAGAAAGAAACACTCTTGGAACTTATTTTAACACACATAATTGGACAGATATTGTTCTTGGAAGAATGGGGATTTATGACTGATCAGTCACTACGGTAACCCCAACCTTCAAAACAACCTCAACAATGTTCTGAGTTAAAAGTGGGAATAGTGACTGAATAGTCTTGATTATTGTAAATACAAACGTCTTGACCGTTTGTACAGAAACAAATTTGAAACCGGAAGCACGTGACGGTATTTTCTTTTATCAAAGTATTTCTGACCATCCGCATTTAGTTCGTCGATATAATGATGTAGTTTTCCTCTTTGTTTATTTATAAATTTATTGTCTTTCTGCTTTTTTGTATGTGTTGGATAGCAGATGTTTCTGTCTCAGTCAATCAGAAACAATACCAGAATCTCGGCAAAAGTCAAACTTTTTTGGGAGAACTGTTCTATACGTTCTAGACGTTTGTCTTGAAAACAAGCAAGCGTCGCAGATGATCTAGACTAGTGACTGAAAGGTTCCACTATGTACTCCTAACGTACATGAAGATTACACTTTGTGATCGTCCTTCAATAGATTTTACATGAGTAATATACAATTCAAAGGTGTATTTATACAAGTTATTACACCTACTTTGGCATTATGTTTTACAGATGAGGCTATGTACTCCAACTCAGATCTGGATATTCTAGGATGTTGTGAAGGACTACTGTACGCCTCGTACCACCATATACATATAAACAAAAACGACAGCCCACCTAAAACACGAAAACAGGAGATATTCTAACAAATCGATGGGCCAAAGAGAGATGTTCTTTATTTACATAAACTGAGCAAAAAATGAAACGTCCCCAACTTTACCCATAGAGTTAGACACAATGAAATTATATTTTATTTAATCTTATATGCCAATACCTTTGTTAAAGGCAAGCACTGTCATGAAAACAATTTTCTTTGAATAAAACGTGTGGGCAAACTTATTCCCCTTGATTTGGTTTAAACAGCATTTCCGGGTCTTGCGGTTAAAACTTTGAGTTAACACAGTTTTGTTATATTGAAATAAACAGAGAATGACCTCATCACCACAAAAACAGAGAAAAGATGCTGATCTTTTCACTCATTTTTGCGCCATACAGCTTTTAAGAACGAATATTTTCAGATTACCTCCCTTTATAATAAAAGTATAGTGATTTCGCAATTTGAATAAAACATGTTTTAGCAGAACAAACAACCTTTGGTTTTTGAAGATTATTAATATTGATCAGAATGATTGAGTGATAAGTATAAAATGATGAAATTGTATCTAGATTGGTGTACAAGTGTAACAAAGTCAACCCTATGCAAATCACAGCTTAAAAGAGGGACGTTTCTATTTTTACTGAGTATAGTTACAATAGTTCCGCGTTTACCTCACGAAATATAAACAATTAATAAACGTTTAGAAATGGAACACATGATAATGAAAAATAAATAATTAAATGTGTAAAATAATGTCTATAGCGTGTATGATAAATATAACACAAGGCGATACATTTATATGGTATTCGCGTTAACGCTTAACACGCTAAATATATAATGGACTGTTCTTTCTTTGAATTAAGACCCTTCCATTTATATGACAAAGGGTTGTTTTGGAAATGACTGATCAATGGCAAAGGCTATTATAGTCGTGCTTGTCGGGTTAAGGGTTAAGTTGCATAACTGGGTTCCCTCTTCTAAAAAAACGCAGATAAGCCTTTATATCAAAATCATCAAAATCGCAGCATTTGTTTACACATATCCTTCAATGCCAACAACGTATGTTACTGTTATACTTCGGGGCGTTTTACCCCTTTTTGCAGCGGCCTGTATAAGGCTCCTTCCTCACCCACATTTCTTGAAATAAGAGGCCCAAGAGGGCCTTCGTACGCTCTACTGGCTAATATGGCTCTTATAACATCAATGAAGCAAGTGACTATCGTCTTAAAGAGGCAAAATATAGCACTTTTAACTAAATCAAGAGCCATAACTCCGCCATTACTGGTCCGATCTGGCTGGTTTTCGAACTCGGCCAGTAGAGATAACAAAAATCAAAAAAATAAATCAAAAAATTTAAAAAATTTTTTTTTAAAAAAACAACAAAAAATAAATAAATTAATCAAAAAAAATAAAATCAAAAAACACAAAGAAAAAAATAATAAAGAAATATTAAAATAATAAAAGAAGAAAAAAGTAAAAAAATCTGGTAAAGTTTGGTAAAGTGAAGGCCGTATTGCCTTAACAAGGTAAAGTTTGCTAAAAATCAGATCAAAAATGAAGGCCCTATCGTCTTCACGGACGACGGACAACTCGGCATCCCATAAAAACACGCAGATCCCATTATTTAAACTTACCTTGCAAATTTCATTCCCCATTTATGGATTTTTACCCCCAATTTAGGGCAAAAGGCCTCTTCTTCAAAACTGGTAAAAAGGCCCTGTACTTTTCTAACTTCATGTTACACAAAGTGATTGAATTGTTGTGTCAACACACTATCGCAAATCTCCAAAGAGAGAGAATGGAAGGATACATGACCCCAGGAATCCCACCATACCTACAATTACGGTCGAATACATTCATATTTTCTTTAACCTGCTCGGAAAATAGAGTACTAAACATTACGTATCCATCCGACGGACAAGGCCAAAGAAAGTCTCTTGCACAAGGTCAGGACAAGGAAACAGATCTCACGTAAATCATTCACATATGATTTACCACCACATAAATATGTTTCGGTTGTTTTTCCATTGATAAATGTAACAAGAACGCAGGTTATCACGAGAGTATGTGGGGATTTGTTAGGTCTTAAATGTAGCCAGAACGCAGGTTATCACGAGAGTATGTGCGGGTTTGTCAGGTCTTAAATGTAGCCAGAACGCAGGTTATCACGAGAGTATGTGCGGATTTGTCAGGTCTTAAATGTAGCCAGAACGCAGGTTATCACGAGAGTATGTGCGGATTTGTAAGGTCTTAAATGTAGCCAGAACGCAGGTTATCACGAGAGTATGTGGGGATTTGTCATGTCTTAAATGTAGCCAGTACGCAGGTTATCACGAGAGTATGTGCGGATTTGTCACGTCTTAAATGTAACCAGAACGCAGGTTATCACGAGAGTATGTGCGAGTTTGTCAGGTCTTAAATGTAGCCAGAACGCAGGTTATCAACGAGAGTATGTGGGGATTTGTAAGGTCTTAAATGTAACCAGAACGCAGGTTATCACGAGAGTATGTGCGGATTTGTCAGGTCTTAAATGTAGCCAGAACGCAGGTTATCACGAGAGTATGTGGGGATTTGTCAGGTCTTAAATGTAGCCAGAACGCAGGTTATCACGAGAGTATGTGCGGATTTGTCAGGTCTTAAATGTAGCCAGAACGCAGGTTATCACGAGAGTATGTGCGGTATTGTCAGGTCTTAAATGTAGCCAGAACGCAGGTTATCACGAGAGTATGTACGGATTTGTCAGGTCTTAAATGTAGCCAAAACGCAGGTTATCACGAGAGTATGTGGGGATTTGTCAGGTCTTAAATGTAGCCAGAACGCAGGTTATCAAGAGAGTATGTGCGGATTTGTCAGGTCTTAAATGTAGCCAGAACGCAGGTTATCACGAGAGTATGTGCGGATTTGTCAGGTCTTAAATGTAGCCAGAACGCAGGTTATCACGAGAGTATGTACGGATTTGTCAGGTCTTAAATGCAGCCAGAACGCAGGTTATCACGAGAGTATGTGGGGATTTGTCACGTCTTAAATGTAGCCAGAACGCAGGTTATCACGAGAGTATGTGCGAATTTGTCACGTCTTTAATGTAACCAGAACGCAGGTTATCACGAGAGTATGTGGGGATTTGTCACGTCTTAAATGTAACCAGAACGCAGGTTATCACGAGAGTATGTGGGAATTTGTCACGTCATAAATGTAGCCAGAACGCAGGTTATCACGAGAGTATGTGCGGATTTCTCAGGTCTTAAATGTAGCCAGAACGCAGGTTATCACGACAGTATGTGCGGATTTGTCAGGTCTTAAATGTAGCCAGAACGAAGGTTATCACGTGAGTATGTGCGGATTTGTCAGGTCTTAAATGTAGCCAGTACGCAGTTTATCACGAGAGTATGTGCGGATTTGTCAGGTCTTAAATGTAGCCAGAACGCAGGTTATCACGAGAGTATGTGGGGATTTGTAACGTCTTAAATGTAGCCAGAACGCAGGTTATCACGAGAGTATGTGCGGATTTGTCAGGTCTTAAATGTAACCAGAACGCAGGTTATCACGAGAGTATGTGCGGATTTTTCAGGTCTAAAATGTAGCCAGAACGCAGGTTATCACGAGAGCATGTGAGGATTTGTCAGGTCTTCAATGTAACAAGAACGCAGGTTATCACGAGAGTATGTGCAGATTTGTCAGGTCTTAAATGTAGCCAGAACGCAGGTTATCACGAGAGTATGTGCGGATTTGTCATGTCTTAAATGTAGCCAGAACGCAAGTTATCACGAGAGTATGTGGGGATTTGTTAGGTCTTAAATGGAACCAGAACGCAGGTTATCACGAGAGTGTGTGGGGATTTGTCACGTCTTAAATGTAACTAGAACGCAGGTTATCACGAGAGTGTGTGCGGATTTGTTAGGTCTTAAATGGAACCAGAACGCAGGTTATCACAAGAGTATGTGGGGATTTGTCACGTCTTAAATGTAACCAGAATGCAGGTTATCACGAGAGTATGTGCGGATTTGTCAGGTCTTAAATGTAGCCAGAACGCAGGTTATCACGAGAGTATGTGTGGATTTATCTCGTCTTGAATGTAACCAGAACGGAGATTATCACAAGAGTATGTGGGGATTTGTTAGGTCTTAAATGTAACCAGAACGCAGGTTATCACGAGAGTATGTGGGGATTTGTTAGGTCTTAAATGTAACCAGAACGCAGGTTATCACGAGAGTATGTGGGGATTTGTAAGGTCTTAAATGTAGCCAGAACGCAGGTTATCACGAGAGTTGTCAGGTCCTAAATGCAGCCAGAACGCAGGTTATCACGAGAGTATGTGCGGATTTGTCAGGTCTTAAATGTAGCCAGAACGCAGGATATCACGAGAGTATGTGGGTATTAGTCAGGTCTTAAATGTAGCCAGAACGCAGGTTATCACGAGAGTGTGTGCGGATTTGTCAGGTCTTAAATGTAACCAGAACGCAGGTTATCACGAGAGTGTGTGCGGATTTGTCAGGTCTTAAATGTAACCAGAACGCAGGTTATCACGAGAGTGTGTGCGGATTTGTCAGGTCTTAAATGTAACCAGAACGCAAGTTATCACGAAAGTGTGTGCGGATTTGTCAGGTCTTAAATGTAGCCAGAACGCAGGTTATCACGAGAGTATGTGCTGATTTGTCAGGTCTTAAATGTAGCCAGAACGCAGGCTATCACGAGAGTATGTGCGGATTTGTCTGGTCTTAAATGTAACCAGAACGCAGGTTATCAGGAGAGTATGTGGGGATTTGTTAGGTCTTAAATGTAGCCAGAACGCAGGTTATCACGAGAGTATGTGGGGATTTGTCACGTCTTAAATGTAGCCAGAACGCAGGTTATCACGAGAGTAGGTGGGGATTTGTCAGGTCTTAAATGTAGCCAGAACGATGGTTATCACGAGAGTGTGTGCGGATTTGTCAGGTCTTAGTGAAGACAGACAAGCTTTTATCACACAAAATAACATATTTGCCGACTGGAGTGCTTCCGTGTGTTTTGCATATCTTATATAGATGATGAAAAAGGAATGTATTGACTAACAACCCATGAACACCTTATACACGAAGCAAAAGAATAACAAATATGGATATGTATACATGTCTTTGTATTTCAGCGAACTGTACCGACGCTAAAATTAAACGTATGGGGGCCGTTTTACTATTTACTCAGTATTATTCATTTCGTGATATCAAAAAATCTAATTACTGATATCAAGAATTATTTTTTGATATCAAGAAATTATTTTTTGATATCAAGAAAATAGATTTTTTGATATCAAGAATTATACTGATTTTTTTATATCAAGAATTAGATGTTTTTATACAAGAAAAATCGGTTTTTGATATCAAAATATCCAGTTCTTGATATCAAAATATCTCTCTATATCTTGATATCAAAAAATCGAATTATTGTATCAGGCAATGAAAAGAAATACCGTGATTGCAATGATGTCTCCCCATCGTGAACGCTCGGCCAATCCCGTCAAGCAGTGGTATGATCACGTGGTTTCCCAACACAAATTGTTTTCCGCACTAATGCACAGCGAAATGGGGGAGCGATAATTTATTCATTTTAATTTTAATTCTTGATATCAAGAAATAGAAAGATTTTCTGATATAAAAAAATGCATTTCTTGATATCAAGAATGCGATTTCTTGATATCAAAAATTAGACTGATTTTTTTATATAAATAAATAGAGTTTTTGATATCAAGAAATACATTTTGTGATATCAGAAAATCATTTCTTGATATCAAGAAATGCATTTTACGATATCAAGAAATCAGCTGATTTTCTGATATCAATAAATCGATATTGTGATATCAATAATTCGATTTTTTGATATCAATAAATGAATTTTTGATATCACAAAATACTGAATAAAAAGTAAAACGGCGCCCCATACAAACGTACATCATTTACGGGTATATCAACATACATAAGATATTTTTAATTGTGTTTGAACATGTACCCACCATGAATATAGAATATCGACGGCCATCCGTTGTCAAACCCATAAACACAAAGTAACCCTGAGGTTAAATAGGATGCAACAGTCCCAAAAAGAAAACCTGAAAATAAACAGTTGAAGTATTAAATATACATATTATTTGCATTGTACTCTTTTTTAGTTAATACATTTATTTAATGGATTTTTCAGTTATTCACATCATGTAGTTCTAAGAACATGCGCAAAGTCGCATTGTTGTTTTAAGAACCTATAGATTGCCATATGTTCATTTAAACGTGCACAAATCATACATGCACGTCTGTACGTGTCACTATTACTCTACAAAAAGAAAACATGCCGTTTGATCTTTTATTTTTCAAAATATATGTTGTATGCATTAATGTGTTTATAGTTCCATTGATACATTCGAAGATTGATCTTTATTTCGATGGTACGTCATAATGCTATAATTGCCCTATATTATCTTAACTGTTTATGGCGCGGTTTTGGAAGGTTCGTATGCCAATGCGAGGGTAACTGTGAATTATTTCTTTTTATCACATAACGTCCCTTGTTAGCAGTGTCGAACACCCATTTAATATAATATTGTATGACACACGTAATACAACCTGGAACGATTTTGATTGGTTGAGTTAAACCTGTAACATTACGCAAGTTTATTAACTGAAACTATTTTATTTATTACAAATTCACCCAGATCTGAGTCATACACTTATTTTTGTCACAGCTTATAAACATAATGCACGTTATACAAAACATTGTTGTTGGTTTGTTAAAAAGCTGGCGTAAACAATTATTTTGTAAAGAGGTAAAACACGAACTCTTTTATACGCAACGTTATGTGTGAGACGCGACGTTACGACGTCACATATTTTATGACGTTTTGGCGCTAAAGTGTGTCTGACGTCTTGGTGGTTCTATGTCCATCTGAATTATTTTTTACTAATTTCATTGCAATGTTATGTGACAAAAAGGATCTTAAACTCGTTCCCATTCCATATAAGATTTATGAAACTCGTTATGAATTATTTTTAATTTTAACTCGCCAAAAGGCTCGTTAAAATTAAAAGAATTCATAACTCGCTTCATAAATCTTATATTAAATGGGAACTCGTTTAAGATCCTCTATATATGTTACTTTAGCAAATAGAACATTCAAACAACAAAATCAATAAACAAGAGGCCCAAGAGTGCCTGTGGACGTTCTACAGACTAAAGATTATGTATAAGGGGCCATAACTTTTTACAATATCATTCAACCGGGACATGGCGATGATATAAGCCACTAGGCTTGGTACTTATCATCCCTGACAAGTTTCGTTGAAATCCAGCCAGAGGTTCAGGAGAACTAGTCTGTACAAAGTTAGTGTATTAAAACCTGCCAAAATTCATTCAACCAGAACACGGCAATGACAGGTGCAACTAGGCTTGGTACTGATCATTCACCCCAAGATTAGTTGAAATCCAGCAAGGAGTTCAGAAGAGACTAGTCTGGACAAAGTGTGTCTATTAAAACATTTTAAAGGTCTTAACTCTGCCAAAAAACATTCAACCGAAATATGGCGATGACATGCACATATAGGCTTGATACTGATCATCCTTGTCAAGTTTCGTTGAAATAGGGGTAGCCACCAGGGGTTCAGGAGAACTTGCCCGGAAAGTGTTTGTGTATCAAAAACCTTTAAAGGGCCCTAACTCCATCAAACATCTCTAAACCGGAACGCGACGACGATATGCACAACTAGGCTTGGTACTGATCATCCCTGTAAAGTTTCATTGAAATCTGGAGAGGGGTTCAGGAGAACTAGTCCAGACAAAGTTACAGTTTGCGTATTAAAACCTTTAAAGGGCCATAACTCAGCCAAAATCATTCAACCGGAACACGGTCACAATATGTACAACTAGGGTTGGAACTGATCACTGAAAAGTTTCACTGAAATCCGGCCAAATGAAGGCCCTTTCGTCTTAATGACGCCACAATATATAGCATATTTCAGAAAATCAAGGGCCATAACTCCAGTGTAAATGGCCCAATCTGGACCAGTAGAGCTAAAAAGGTATAAAAGTCGAACAGGAATTGAAGCATTCACAGACACCACGCGTAGGAAACAAACGACAATTAAGTAAAGGAACACGTAAAGTATGCGAAACCACAAACACAAAACGATTGACAACAGGGGTCAGTCGCAAAAAGGACCGCTGGGGGTTTAAACATGGTTCTAGGGTGCATCAAACTTCACTCTTACCCTATTGCCATCCCAATACAACGAAACAGTCAAAATAAATAAATCCCCGCCGGGTTATATCCTCGAACACACTAGGCAGCATCGATACGCAATATAAAACAGATGATCATGTACATATGAATAATGAAAAAGAAAGCATAGAAAGTCAAAACCCAAGAACTCGGTGAATTGACAGAAGCCAGAGCAGGACGAGAATGCACGACATCACAAGATTGACGGCATACATCAAACGTTACCATCCCTACCACGATTTAAGTATAGACCTATAGTCACAGAATCCACGTTCTGTCCGGTCACCACACAATCAAGGAGGAAAGCGTAATGGCGAAATGTAAATTAGTCAACCAAATAACCTAATTAATGATATTGAATAGTGGTTAACAAAAAGAAAGACAATCTCAAAAATCACATAACTTTAAATCTTTAGATTTATTATTTATTTGCTTAAGAAGCCTATGTACGGTTGTATACTTATCTTGTTTGACTGATACATCGTATCATTTCATTGAAATCACATAAAGTTTGAACTAGAAATGTACAGTGAGTGCTCTATTAATACAAAATAGTTGTATCCAGATAATTCCATAGTAATTACGTACGTACGAACGCATACACGCACACACTATTCTTTAAAAAGTCCAAAATCAAATATATAGTATACTAGGTGAAAAAAACACCATTTATTTTATTACATGTATATATTCTTCGAACATGTTTTTTGCACATAATGACCAGAAATACCGGTTATCTGTTTTATAAAGAGTTTTTAGAGAGCAAGTATATCGCTGATTGTGTGCGGTTAGTAGTAGCCATGCATTTGAGTACACCTACCACATCCACTAAATGCTAACATGGACGCTCGCTCTTTAGGTGGTGCCCACACACTTAGCATGGCGATTCCAGAAGGTATGACTGCTCCCTAAAACAATGTAATCGTATCTTAAACATGTATCAAACCTAATTGACCACATGTGTTTCATATTCATAATATCATACTTTGTATTTTTATATATCACATTCCACTTTGAAATTAATGAATAATTAAACAAAAAACGCCAAAATAACGGCAAAATTACACTGCAAAACCGTTGATCAAAACTCTATCAAGGTGTTCAGGTCATATGATAATGTATATTTGCGATTAAATGTATAGGTTTATTCACAGATTTTTAAAATACCCTTGATTGAATATGTGTAAAATGAGGAGTAATTTTTAATTCGACTCGTCAGTTTTGGGGATTGCCTTGGCTGGTTAAAACCGTTTATATTGTGTCTATAGAGTTTGGATTCTCAAAATATATAAGTTATATATATACCTAGTCGTCAGTAGGTTTAGAAACAGTGTACATCTGTTGTAAAATTAGCCTGCTAATGGCGGGATAGCTACTTTCATAATCACGTTCTTGTTTCTGAGTCTGCTACTTATATTCATTGCTGCCAAGGAATCCCCTTTTCAGTATGTATTTACTTACAGATATTGATTTACTTATCACCATAACCTTGCATCCATATACAGAGATCCTGCTAGAGATGTATGTTCATTGCTGCCAAGGAATCCCCTTTTCAGTATGTATTTACTTACAGATATTGATTTACTTATCACCATAACCTTGCAGCCATATACAGAGATCCTGCTAGAGATGTATGTTCATTGCTGCCAAGGAATCCCCTTTTCAGTATGTATTTACTTACAGATATTGATTTACTTATCACCATAACCTTGCAGCCATATACAGAGATCCTGCTAGAGATGTATGTTCATTGCTGCCAAGGAATCCCCTTTTCAGTATGCATTGACTTACAGATATTGATTACTTATCATCATAACCTTGCAGCCATATACAGAGATCCTGCTAGAGATGTATGTTCATTGCTGCCAAGGAATCCCCATTTCAGTATGTATTTACTTACAGATATTGATTTACTTATCATCATAACCTTGCAGCCATATACAGAGATCCTGCTAGATATTGATGTAAGCACTCTACCGAAGCACGCTCATTGTATACCGAAGCACGCTCTAATTGAAGGATTTAAAAACAAGCAATACACTAAGTTGTATTTCACTGGTTACGTTTTTATACGTAGACGTCTTCAGTAACACATTATTATTTCATTAACAGTTTATATTTAATATACTCCATACATGTATTTGTGCATTTTTAAAGGTTATACAGACTCAATTTAAAACTTACCCCTGCGAGCCCGATCAGAATGCGCATCGCGAACATTAAATATATACTCGTCCTTGCACAAATTGGGGTCAATATTGAACAAACTGTAGTAAGAAACATGGTAGCAGTTATGATATGTTTCCCGCCAAAACGATCCGCCAATCTGCCTGCAGGCACTTGTGTAAAGAATGATCCGTAAAAGTAGGAGGACAGAAGTATGGACGTTTCTGATTTCTTCCAATCCAACTCTGGCGTCCATGACTGCAATATAAGACAGAATGAGTATATAGGTCCAGTAGAGATAAATACAATACGAATCAAGAATTCAAACCCAACTGACACCACCCCGCAAAGGCAAATGACAAGATAACTAGAATAATTTCATGGGACCGGATGCCACGCTTTAGCATTGTCAGTCAAAGTAGGTCAAGGTCATTCGCGTTGACCTACATATGGTAGGAACATGTTTTGTCATGAAGCTGTATGTATGGAACCTGAAAGCTGTATGTATTTTAGTATATGAATAATTGACTTAATCAAACAATTGAATGTAAAGCAAAGGTAAACTAACAAAGTTCGAAAAGTAGGTGAAGGTCATTCAGTTTGACCTACGTTTGGTAAGAACATACTCCTGCTTATGTAGATGTAAACTTTGAATGTAAATTACCGTAGTGCAAAATGTAGGAGAAGGCCATTCATACTGACCTACGTTTGGTAGGAACAGACTGTTGTCATGTAGACGTAAACTTTTTTCAACTTTTTCTAGAGCTTGTAGTCGAGTTGAGGACTTCAATATTCGTTATCTTTGTAATAAGAAGCTACTCCATCAAGGCTACCATAAATTTCGAAAATCTTTGCAAAATATTATAATCATAGCCATGATCTACTTTTAAAACATAAAAGTAATTTAAAACTATTCTGCGACAAGGACTATCACAACCCGACTTCTAGGTTGGCGTGACTTGCAAACTCCGTAAGATCCTGGGTCATAATCACTTTTAAACAATCTTTCTTTCTTACTAGTTAAAACAATTATCAAAAGAGGTTATGAACCTATCATTTTGCAAATCACTGCATGTTTAGTGGTTGACCCATTTACAGTCGCAACAATGCTTTCCTCTTTGATTGTGCGAGAACCGGAAAGAGTGTGGACCTTATGACGACGTTTACCTAAATCCTCAAAGGACGGCAACCTTTGATGTTTGTCTTAAATCTTGTTTTGAACCCTTAATGGTCTGTTCTCTTATTGCTCTGGCTTCCTTTGTGGCTTTTTTGGCTTTTTTTATATATTCATATATACATGATTATCTGTGTTTTATTTTCCTTTAATGCTACCGTGTTTGTTAGAGAATACAAAGTTACGGGGATATCTTTATTTACACTGTCCCGTTTTATTGAGATGAAATAGGGTAAGAGTGAGGTTTAGTACACCCTAGAACGTGGTTTTAACCACCAGCGGCCTTTTTGCAACTGACCGTTCCAGAGCAGTAGCCCTATTGTCAACCCATTTGTGTTTGTGACGTCACATGTCTTGCTTATTAACATTGTAATTCTTGTTTGTTTTAATGCGTGCTTTTGTTGACTGTGTTCTGTAAAACCCACATTTCCTGTTCGACTTTTATACCTACTTTGAATGTAAAACGTGCAGGTTAATTAACAATCTGCGAAAAATAGTTGAATGCCATTCATATTTAAACTACGTTTAGTAGGAATAAACTGATACCATGTAGATTTAAACATGTGCGATTTTTGAAATCTCTACTACACCATATGTCTGAGAAATGGACTTCAATAATGAATTTAAAACCTTTGTGAACGGACCGGACGGACGGACCGACAAGGGTAACACTATATGCCCGCTCCAGTTTCGTGGCGAGACACAACATTAAAGTTAATATACAGACAAATACCATGAAAACAAATTGCGGCCAAAGAAAACCTCAAACCATTAGTAGGAAAAGGAAACGTATACATGTAACAACATATAAATGTGACGAGAACTAATAACGGCAATAAAGAGTTATATATTGGCCATAATCCATTAGCTCGTTAAACGTTTATAAATTACTACAACAATGCATTCACTACATACCATTGAAATGCGTTTATTTGTGTTTACTAATGCACTTAGTTATCATAAACATTATATTTCCATAATTTATTTTTTAAAGGAACAGGAGAAGAACATGAAAACACTGTAAACTGATTTGTATGCATATACAAAAAGTGTGTACTTGGCATACAGCGTGCTTTTATCGTAGGTAAAAAATAAAGGTCGCAGGTAAAGATGAGACTACCAATTACCAACCAATCAGTGGGCAGGGAAAACGTTCCAGGGTAAATTCGAAGTTATTACACAGAATCTCTTAATTTTTGATTGGTTGACAAGGTAATCAAACCAAAAAAATCTTGCTAAAAAAGAATAAAATTCAACTTTGAAGAGTACTTATAGAAGGTTAAATCATTTTCCTTGTGTAGAACAAGTAATGTGTAACCTCCCGAACGATCTGTAAGAAATCGACACTTTCAAAATGATACTATTGTCAATAGTCTGTATTGGTTGAAATGTTTGATTGATTGGTAAGTACTTTTAAAGGTAGAGCTATCTCCCGCCAACAACAGGCACATTTTACAACATATGTCCATACCGTTTTCTAAAACCTACCGATGACGAGGTATATATTATAAACTTACATATTTTGAGAATCCAAAACTCTACAGACACAGTATATAAACGGCTTTAACCAGCCAGGACCAAACCCAGGAACTGGAGCGTGAGAATTAATAAATCATTTATTACACGTATTTCATTCACGGAATTTTTAAGAATCCGTGAATAAATCTATACTTTTAGGCACATGTACATTATTATATGACCTGAACACATGGACGTTTTGATAAAACGGGTGCGTTATCTGGCGGAGTTTGTTGTGTAATTTTAGCGTTATCTGGCGGGGGAGTAATTTTAGCGTTATCTGGCGGGTTTGTAGTGTAATTTAGCGTTATCTGGCGGGGTGTAATTTTAGCGTTATCTGGCGGGTTTGTAGTGTAATTTTAGCGTTATCTGGCGGAATAGTTTCTTTAAGCTATACTATACCTGTTGTTTGTTTGACTTGTCGTATCATCATAACAATGCCGATTCGAATTTTCTATGGAAATCATCGGTATACGTGTTATTTGACACACCTTTTGCAATGTTTACTGTAGTATTTAGCCATTCTGGGTCAGTTGCGTTACCAGCAACTGTATATAAACTAGCACCGTTTATCTGTTGTTTCACTGAAATATTTTTTGATTGCTGCACCAACGACTGATTGACGAGGTAGACATATCGACCATGCAGACGACGGCCAGCTGGAGGTTGACACGGTGCATATACAGCAAGGTGTGTAGGTGGACGAAAAAGTAATTGACTTAAGCGCCATCTGGTGGAGCAGAAGAAAGAATCCGGATTCTGCAAATCAATTGATTGGTTTTTTTGGTAAAATCGATTTTCTCGTAGTTTAATATTAATTCAGTTTAATCATCGAGTTTTCGATCAAGACGACAAAATGGGTCGACTGAATCGTTTATCGATTTAAACGACTCATTTAAAAACATAATACAGTCATTCAGCCAGGGAGGCATATAGGAATCATGACCATGACGTACTCTTAACCCCTAACCCTAAACCCTAACCGCTAACCTAGACCCTCACCCCCTTGAGTTCTGTTTTACACATTTCTACGCACAAAAAAAACAAAAGAAACGTGTAAAACAAATTGTCATACTGCAAAGAAAATTCTCAGGATTGCATTGTGTCAATGCGCCGTAGACAGCACATGTCTACGTCTCGAGACGTGAACATTGGACGAACCCCATTACTCAAATACACAAAACAAATGCGACGATAACGTGCCGATTCGTTTTGGAAATCGTCGATTGTTTCCTTCCTATCGCTTTTCTGCGCTTTCCACTATGTGTAAAAGTCTGAAATAATCGTAAGTGAGTATTTTTTTTTGGCAATTTCACTAGATAATAAAACATTAACATAGTGACAAAATACGTTTATTTTATTAAAAAAATCCGCTAAAGTTTAACGACGTATAGAGCGATGACGTCACGAAAGTAAACAACGTCTAGGTTGAGGCACGTTACGGAAAAATTGGCGCAATAAAAATGAAATCGTGTGTTTGGCTTTTTTTTCTTAAATAAATGGTAACACTTTGAAGTATTGACAGAATTCGTATTAGGATTCTTGACAGGGAACATGGCCTAACGGCTCGGGTGAATATAATTTTCAGGCAGGGAATGTGAGCCCATGTCCCCTGTCAAGAATCCTAATAACTAATAATGTATGATTTTGGTTTCAATAAACTCCCTATTAAATAAGCTGAAATTCAAATTTTTTTAAAGTTATTTTTCCACCTAAATTATCGTCTCGCTTAAGAATATTGAAAACAATCATTTACACTGCGTACTAATGTTATTTTTCAAACAATTACTTCAGCTATTAATAAAACTGGCATAATTAATTTTAGTATTTAAAAATCTGATAAGAGTTTGTTTTTATTACGCAAGTTCTGTTATTTTGAAATTAAAAGAATTGCTTGGTAGAACCTCCACCGTGTGTTTAAAAAATCGCTATAACAGCATGGAAATATTCTGGCTTTCATGTTTGGGTAAAAACAAAGCAATATAGAATAGTTTCATATGGTTTCAACATACTCGGGAGGAGTTTCATATGGTTTCAACATAATCGGGAGGCTAAACTCCGATACACGGGACCCGGCCCATCTGACGGACGAGGGCCTAAGGAAAGTGTCCAGCCCAAGTAAAGGTCATACCGAAAAGTTAAGAATCGTGAACCCGAGCTATCCGCTCTCCCCTATACAGGAAAAGTATACAGGCATGAAATGCATATGTTTTACATATATATGTGGCACATATATGGCCACAAATGTATTCAACGTATGTACATGTATTTCATATGAAAGTGACATATGTATAATACATATGAAAAATATTTTTTAGTAAAATATATTAAACCTTTAACAGTTTTTTTAAACCATTTTCTACAATATTCTATATATTTTTATATTAATCAATGTTATAATGTACTGTATGCGTACTAGTTTCATATGAAATACGTATGTATAACAATTCATATATGCACACGTGTATTATTTTTAACATGAAACAATATGTATCGTACATATGTGACACATATGTAGCATTTACATATGTTCTACATATGTAAATAACATGATGTGCAAATGAGAGACTTAAGTAACATGCACATATAAGAAAGTAACACATATATGGCGCATGACACACCATTTTTCTGTAATATATTACATTCGACAATGTCCAATTAATATCAAGAAAACAAGAAATACTTAATATGAGTACATACCGGTTTAATTCCGCTTCCTCGTTTTCCCTTTTATACTGTGCTCTTTGTGTGTCGTGTTCCTCGCGCGTCATTGACCTCATCCACTTGTAGTGTGTCGTGATCTGTGCCATCTTCCTCGTTCATAGGCTCAGGCTGACCTGTCAATTCTTGAAAACCGAATAGTATTTGGGTTAAGGTAAATGGTTTAAAACAATTATATCATTTAAGATTAAAATATGTATTTTTTTATACTAAAGTCTAAAAAGCTAGTCACGTGAAAATCATTAGTATGGACTTTTGACTTATCCAGTTCAATCCGTTTTGCGGTCAATAGTCTTTATTGGGGTCCATAGTCTTTTTAAAAAGGGATGACGTTCGCTTCTCCGTGTGATACATGTAAACAAGTTAAGTATAAATTATTGCAGTTGATGAGTTGACTGTCTCTTTTTTTTTCTGTTCATATTCAAATTGTTTCCATATCAAAAAAATACGACGAAAATAAATACTTATCTGGACACCGTTTCTTAGGTCGTCACTACGAATGCCAAGTATGACCAACATCGATATCGGTCAAATGTCACTGCTGCGGGTTATATTCATTCCCTTGGATACATATACTGAACCAAACAAGCTAACTCACCATCAGACAATACCCTTTTAAGTATGACTTAAGTATGAATTATATGCCTGACTGGTACCGTTGGAGGACAGGTGATAGTCAATGATGTTTAGCTTCTACTGGCCACTTTTGTCTCGTTAAGACAATAGGGCCTTCATTTTTTCATCCGATCTAGTACCAAGTTTACCACATTGTTAATATCCTATGAAAGCTCGGAAAATTCGAAAAAAAGCCAGATCGGACCAGTAACAGCAGAGTTATGGTCCTTGATTTAGTTGTTAAAAATGCTATATATTGCTATATTTTTCCTCGTAGGGCGATATGGCCTTCATTTTTCAGCTATCTTTACCTAAACCATACCACATTGTTATATCAATGAAAGCCCGAACAAAGTTCGAAACCAGGCCATATCGCTATTAACAGCTGAGTTATGGCCCCTTGATTTAGCTAAAAATTGCATAATATTTTGCCTCGTTAAGGCGATAGGGCTTCATTGTTCATCCGATCTTTACTAAACATTACAAATCGAAAAAGTTCAAAAACCAGCCATAGCAGGACCAGTAACAGGCGGAGTTATGGCCCTTGATTTAGTTTAAATTGCTATACTTTGCTCGTTTAAGACGATATGTGAATTCATTTTTCATCCGATCTTTACAAACTTTATCAGATTGTTAATATCAATGAAAGCTCGTAAAAGTTCGAAAACCATTTATATCGGACTAGTAAACAGCGGAGTTAAGG